>JABMCL010000173.1:0-47500 GCA_018857735.1 Alviniconcha marisindica
CTCCACACACACACACCCAACCACACAACACCCCTTTTCCCCTTCCTCTTCTCTCTCTCTCTCCTCTCTCTCCTCTCTTCCTCTCTCTCTCTCTCTCCTCGCGCGCGCGCGCGGCGGCGCACACAATTTTTCTCTCTCTCTCTCGCACACACCCCCCCCACGCGCCCCGGGACACACACACACACTACACCCCTTTAATTTATTTTTGTTTTTTCCTGTCCATTTTTATTTTACTTTGGTTTTTTGCCCTGTCTTCTTTTTATTGTTGTCTGTTTGCAAGATGTTTTTCTGAAGCCTGGAGTCAAAGAGCAGCTGCTTCCCGGCCGTACAGAATAGTGATGATGTCGACTGTAGACTTGTAGATCGCCCAGCGTCATGCTCCCCGGCGCAATAATGTTACCAAACCATCACTAGTAATGTATTTAAAAGTGTTGTGTAGCGAGTGCCAGGTGGGTGGTGCCAGTGTGTGTGTGTGTGTAGTGAGTGGCCTGAGCGGAGACGAAAGACAACAAGTCCTATACACACGGGGGGAACACCCCCCGTTTCACTGTCTCAAGACAACACACATGATACTGATTCTTTGTCTTTGTTTTGTTTTTTCTGTTTTCCCCTTCTACACTTGTATATATTGATTGTATAAATTTTATGGGTTTTCCCCCATTTTTTTTTCTTAGTTTTTTCCCCAAGCGTTTGAAGTTTTTCAAAACCCAGTCTAAGTCCACATTATTAATTGTTATTGTTATTATCTAGTTACAGGGTTACCGTCAATGAATAGGAGTGTGTGTTATACGGCAAACCCCTTTACTGAAATTCATGAAGTCAAAGTGTAGCTACCATGACTGAGAATGACATGAACACGCATCCGCCTTGTTCAGTCACTGAGTCATGGAAACGGGTAGCTAGCTCACCAGTACTACCTTAATCTCATTCAGAACATCCAGAAACTGACACAGGTTTGTATCTGGGGACCGATTACAAATAAATAAAAAATTATTATAAATCCTCACGTCACACTCGGTCGAAAAAACGAAAAAGAAAGAAAAAAAAAAACACACACCCAGACTGAGAGAAGCAACTGACACGGTAAAGAACCGAAGGGTTTCCGGCTTTTATTACTTTTACATCGGAGAACAAAATTGATGATTTCGCTCAGTTTTTACCGAACCTGAATACATTTTTTAAAATTATTATCACTCTACGTGTAAGCAGGTAGATCAATAAAACGAACTTTCTCTAGATAGAAATGCTCTGCAGTCATCTCAGAAAGAAGAGTTGCAGACGTAGACACATCCGGTCACTGCCTTATTCGTCTTCATCACCGAAGAGACTGCGCAAGGGGTTGAACCGGGAGGCGGTAGCGCTCATGAAGTTCCTGAAGGCACGACCTCCACAGTGTTGCGCCAAACCAAACAGCTCGCGCCACAGTCTGCAACGAGCAAGCAAAGGAATCAATGCACGAACCCTGCCTAGGAATTTCCCATTTACTACTGAGCAACAGGGCGGCTAGCCGGTGGTATGTTTAACACGGTCAGTTGGTTAGTTCCAGGATTTTAACGAGCAAGCGCCAAGTCGGTAAACAATGCACAAACCCTGCAGTAAGTAAACATGGTGCTTAACGTCCGCAGAAACCATGAGGCTTATTAGGGACGGGGAGAAGGGGGAGAGTGAGATTATATACCTATCGCTACACTGTCGCCACCAGAATGATTCCTGCATTAAGATGGGCAGCGATCAGAGCCATTTTAATGTTTCAGTAGGATGTGATGGACATTAGTCACATTAAGACAGTGTCCACTGACAAACCACAACCTTTTTGAAGAGAAAGGAGAGCCGAAGCGGTATCGAACCGAGGTCCTTCCGCTTACCAGCCTAACGCCTTACCGCTAGGTCAAACCGGCTCACGCACAAACCCTACCTAGGAATTTCTCATTTACTACTGAGCAACAAGGCGGCTAGCCGGTGGTATGTTTAACACGGTTAGTCGGTTAGTTCCAGGATTTTAACGAGCACGCGCCAAGTCGGTAAACGATGCACAAACCGTGCCTAGGAGTTGTTCATTTACTACTGAGCAACAAGGCGGCTAGCCAGTGGTCTGTTTAACTGACACGGTTAGTCGGTTAGTAGTTCCAGGATTTTAACAAGCAAGCGCCAAGTCGGTAAACAATGCACAAACCCTGCATAGGAGTTTCTCATTTACTACTGAGCAAGGCAGCTGGCCGGTGGTCTGTTTAACACTTAGACGCACTGGTCGCACGGACACGCGGCAGCTAGACCATGCAGGCTGGCAGTTGGTTAGTTCCAGGATTTTAACGTCCTGTCAACCGCGGCGCAGGACGTGCAGGTGAATGTGGGGTGCGAGATAACGGTTTTGGTTAGAACTTTCAAGAGCGGGCGGTTACGGATGCCGGACTGGGGAGGGGGGGAGGCGAGGCAGAGGGGGAAAGGGAAGGGCGGGGTAGTAGGGGTGCTTGGCGGCAATTATTTTGGTGGGCTCAGGACGACGTTCAGACAGAACGACAGAGCAACAACAGCGGACGTAGTACACTGAGGGAGCTGGGCAGACGCACAGACGGACAAATGGACAAACGAACAGAAAAATCAGTAGACGGGCAGACATATAATGCACCCCCCCCCCCTCCACCTCCCTCGCCCATAGCATCCCCTTCCCACAGAATTATCATAGTATTGCCATTTCCTCTTACTGAATATCCAATAATTATTTGGTTTAAACAAAATTTTATTCATTCATCGTAATCATAAGCTCAACAAATAAGTACAGGAAACACAAAAGCAATATGCTTATTTGAGTGTTACCTATAGATAAAATGATAATCCCCACAGACATTTACGATGGAAAATAAATTGTTGTCAAAACGTCAGAGGCAAAAAAACCAACAAAACCAAAATGACAACAAAAACAAACAAAAAAAAAAACAAACAAAGCAACAAAACGGAGGAGGGGGTGGGGGTTAAAAAAGCAAATAACTAACCGAATGGTCTAGTAATGTCATAATTATTGATCTGAGAGGGAGAGGATTAAAACGTGTACTTCTTCGCTTGTATCATAAACAAATTTTGGCAGACTTTTACAGGATTTACAAGCGGTCGTTTGGCCAAAAGTCGTGGACTATAGCAAAATTTTCTTATTAGTTTCTAAATGTAGCTGGTCGTTTCCAAACAGAAGTGTTTGATATTTCTTTCATTCTCATCTAGTTTATTAATGGTTTTTATTCTAATACTATTATTAAAGGGTAATGTAGTAAAAAGCTCTGATTGTTTCTGCTGTATAATCCCATGAACTATAGGGTCTTCTAACAGGTGGCGTCTGAATAAGTCATAATTTAAATCGCTAATAACAAGTCGAAGTCTACAATGCTTAACTTGTTCCTTTCTAAACCAAAATAATAATATATAGGAACCAAGTGTCATTCGTTGACAAATATTTTTTCAGCAGACTAATTGAAGGATTTGTTTGTATAGTTTGAGGTAATGTGTTCCACAGTTGGGTAGTTGACGGAATGAATGAAATTTTCATATAGTTCTGTTTTGTGAGCGGGAATGACTCTTTCATGTGGTCGTCTGCGATGATACGGGTTTGTTGTTGAAAATAGAGGTGGTACTAAGTTCGATAGGTATCCGGGGCATAGGTAATTAATCATTTTGTGAAAAATTAATAGCTTGTGACGTTTTCGTCTTTCTTTTAGTGTGCAACATCCAGATTCTTTATACACCTTTTCGTGGCTTGTTCCTCTAACAGCTCCTAAAATAATTCTTATAGCTTCCAAATGCAGGTTTTCGAGCATGTTTGAAAGTGTTCCAGTACAATTATCCCAAACAATGTCGGCGTAGTCAAACTGTGGCAATATAAAGGATATAGTATCCAAGGCTTTTCTGCATAACTTGTACTTAAAGGAACGTAAACATGAAATAAGAAGGGTTGCTTTTTCTAATAACACTGTTTATATGTTTTTCCCATTTGCAGTTCCTTTGAAAAATCAGACCTAAGTGGTTTGTGACATTCCTTGTCTTCGAGAACAATATTTTCAAATGACAGTGGGTAAACTGAATGTGTTTGTCTTTCTTAAATGTTAACAATTCAGTTTTTTCTTGCATTAAAACTAACTTTCCATCGTTTCGCCCAGCTGTAAATTTTTTCCCCAAATCAGAATTTAAAATTGCTGCTCTTCTGTCGGGGTCTTTCAATGCAAGTGACACTTGTGTCATCCGCAAAAAGTTTTATAACAGATTCAATATTTTTGGTTTATGTCGTTTATATATATGAGAAATAACAAGGGGCCTAACACAGACCCTGTGGAACTCCAGAAGGTACTGTTTTGTATTCAGACTTTTTACCTTTTATAACAACGGCTTGTTTGCGATTTTGTAAATATTTTTGAAACCATAATGCCAAATTGCCTCTTATACCAACAGCTTCTATTTTTTTCAATAATCCCTTGTGCCACACTCATCAAAGGCTTTGGAAATGTCGAAAAAAATGGATTGTGTAGTTATTCCTTGATCGAATGATGTACATAGGTCATGATATATATTGATGTGAGTTGGTTAACTGTCGAGTCTCCTGGCACAAATCCTGACTGGGATGGAGTAATAATATTATAAACCTTTAAATAGTTCAACACACGGCTGTGAACACATCGTTCTAAGACCTTGCCTACACAACTTAACAGCGAAATATGACGATAATTATTACACAGATTTTCGGGTCCTTTTTTATGTAGTGGTGTTACATGAGCAATCTTCCAAATGTTTGGAAAGATACCTTCATTCAAACAGCGTTTAAATAGGATGGTTAAGGGTTCTGTAATAATGTCAACTGTAGCTATCAGCAATTTGTTATGAATCATATCGGGCCCTGTTGCCTTTGATTTGTCTATTTTTTTTTATTACACTATGTATGTCAGCGTGCGTAAGAATAATATCAGTAATTTCAGAGTCAGTGTACTCTACATTTGGAGTATTTTCGTTTGGATTGTCTAAAATCGATTGTTGAATAAATAATCATTCAATGCGTTGACCTTGTCTTCGCTGGAAGAATAAAGTACCATTGAAGAAAGTGGGAGGAATGTCGTCGGATATGCCTTTTTTATTCATAAATTGTTTTAAAAGTTTCCACCATTCCTTAGTACCAAACTGTTTTGGGTCAGATGCCTTTAAATCAAGTATAAATATTTCAGTTTTCTGTCTCTAATCTTGGTAGTTACTAAGTTTCTATAAGTCGATAAGGCCCCTCGGGCCCCCCCAAAAAAAAAGTTCCCCCCTTTTTTTTTTTTCCGTCTTTTTTTAAAATTTGTGGGGGCTTTTTTGCTGCGTTTTGCTTTTTTAAACAACCTATATCCAGCTGTGTTATAGCCCAGCGAATGTCTGCATTTATCCAAGCAGCATCTTTAGAGCGAATTGTAACGGTTTTTACAGGCATGCAATTGCAGGCGGCTTCGAAAAATATAGTATTAAAATGTTCAGCACAGTCGTCAATGGATCCTTGATCCAATAATTATTTGTCCCCTACCCCATAACTTGTCCTCGCTCCCCTTTCTCCTCCCTCTACCACTGAGCCCACTGTCAGAATATGTCCTCACGCCAACACCCTTAACCCTCTCCGTATAAATATCACGTTCCTTCTTCAGTAATTCCAGAGCTCGGGAGCTGTGTGACTCGAAGTCGAGGTGGCCGTCCTGGGCTCCCGTCCCTAATAAGCCTACGGTTTCTATGGACGTAAAGCCACATTTCAGCTTCTTAATTCCGGCGTTATCTACTCTGGTAAGCCGTATCTCTCTCTCTCTCTCTCTCTCTCTCTCCCCCCCCACCCCCCCCCCCCCCCCCCCCCCGCCTCTGTCCTCCCACCGTCTCCCCATGCACTCGGTTACTTGTCCATCTCATAGTAAAGTTCAGCCAGTCGGCGGTCGTGACAGTATAGCGGATACTCACTTTCCGGACCCAGCACTGAAGAGGTCGTCGAACTCAAACACCTCGATGAACTGCCGCGAGTTGTCGACGATGATGTCACAGAAGCCGTTGTCGGTGAAGCAGGGGCCGATCATGCCGATGGCGTTGTGCTCCAGGCGGTGGCAGTTGACGTATTCGCGGCGGTAGTACTGCACCAGTCGCTCCTTCACGCACTGCTGCGAGTTCAACACGAACTCTTGACCCTAGGAAAGAGAGGGGTACATTTAAAGGCAAACCTAGTGGGAAGAACGTACACACTCGGAGCTCAGGAGCTGTGCGAAAGTCGAGGTGGACGTCCTGGGCTCCCGTCCCTAATAAACCTCGGTTTCTGTAAAGCAACACTTCAACTAACTTCAAGAACACTCTGTGGGCCGGTTTGGCCTAGCGGTAAAGGCGTTAGGCTGGTAAGCAGAGGGACCTCGGTTCGAATCCGCTTCAGCTCTCCTTTTTCTTCAAAGTGTCTGTGTCTTAGTCCATCACAATTAATGAAACCGTAAAATGGCTCTCATCGCTGCCCATCTTAATGCAGGAGTCGTTCTGGTGGTGACAGTGTAGCGATAAGTATATACCCCGCCCACCCCCTCTCTCTCTCTCACCGTACCTTATAAACCTTGCAGTTTCCGTGGACGGGACTAATAAGCCGTACGGTTTTCTGTGGACGTTAAGCACCATGGTTACTTGAATCCATGTCCCTAATATGCTCTTAGGCATCTGAGGACATTAAGCAGAATGGAAAAAAAAGAAGGTAGAACCGCTGAAGAGTCCGTTTGGCCCAGCGGTAAGGCGTATAGTTAGGCTGGTAAGCGGACGGATGTCGGTTCGATTCGATTCCTTTCCGCTCTGCTTTTTATTCACATGGGGGGGGGGGGGGGGGTTGTGGACGTCTTGCAACTTTGCCCCTCACACTCAATAAAACATCAAAACTGTTCTCATCGCTGCCTTCCTTAATGCAGAAATCGTTCTGGTGGTGACAGTGTAGCTTTAGTTACAGTTTTCCCTCTTGCGGGCGTGCTTTTCGTTAAGTGCTATTTATTATGAATGTGTGTGCCTCCATACGAGGCCGTGCCAATTTTGAGTTTACGGATAGTATATAATTAAGCATTGTTAGAATTAATAATGATGCATTGACGTGTATTTTTGTTTTTGTTTTTATTGCATTGTTTGCTTGTCATGCCGACATTCTTTCATATTCTGGACATCAAAGCAACATAGCAAAACAGCTTAATCAAAAGCAGATAAGTATCCAACATCTCATTTTCACCGCTTAACAGTTGTTTAAGTGCTGTTTTGTAGCTTGAAAAAAGGTTTTACCCTGAAAATTCGCATGTTGTGTTTTGTCCTAATAAACAACGTTCTTTTTAACCTTTTATATGTTAGGATAGTGAATTAGAACCCTAGAAGTCATTCTTGTCTGAGATTTTTTAAATTTTTATACATACAACTCTCCTTTATTATTGTTAACGTCAACACACATTGTCATTCAGGACAGTGAGAAATTGTCAGTCCGTCGAATGATTGAGAGTACTGCAACTCATTGAGTCCTGATGTCCGAAAAGGAAGCTGGCGTAAGTACGTGACCATCAGTGACATTTCACCCACTGAAGTGTGTCCTTCCTCAGCGAGGAGAGGCGCACGTGCAAGTTATGTACGTGATACCTCTCGAACAAAGGAACGCTTTGACTGCCCTGAACGCTTCAGTAGACTGCTCTAGTTTAGGCGTGTCAGTAACCCTTTCCCTGCCAAAGTGCGTGTGCTGCTGGTAGGCTACGATCCCTTCCAAGATAAGTCTGGCAGATGGGTTAGCCATGAGGAAACGTCCATTCTCGTGTATAAGTATGGGTATGTGTGTATAATGTCTGGGTATTTGCACTGAATTGATCAACAGTAAATATGCCGCCCCCCCCCCCCACACACACACAAATGGATTGGCATTAACAGTAAATATGCCCCTCCCCCTCCCTCTTTCCTGACAAACATTGGTTGATCAACAGTACAACAGTACATATGCTCTCTCTCTCTCTCTCTCTTTTCTCTCTCTCTCTCTCTCTCTCGTGCTTAGTCGTGCTTATAAATAGTCGTGCTTATTTGTGTTTATAGTATAGCAAGGACTGGCTGTTAGATAGGTCCAAATGGACTTAACACTACTATCCTCGAGTATTAAAGTTTTCGAATTCTCTCTCTCTGACCGTCCCTGTCTCTGTCTCTGTCGGCTGTCTGTCTGTCTGTCTGTCTCTGTCTCTCTCTGTCTCTGTCTCTCTCTCTCTCTCTCTCTCTCTCTCTCTCTCTCTCTCTCTCTCTCTCTCTCTCTCTCAGTCTTTGGTGGACGAAAGATTGACTGACTCTCTGTCTCTGTCTGTCTGTCTGTCTGTCTGCCTCCTCTCTCTCTCTCTCTCTCTCTCTCTCTCTCTCTCTCTCTCTCTCTCTCTCTCTCTCCTAATACTGAGCGCGGTATCTGAATCGGAAGGTGGACTCACCGCCGGAGTGAAGGTTGGCAGGTAGCGCTGAAAGCGGTTGCAGTAGTGGTTTCCGAAACGCTGCATGTAGAACTCTCGTCCACAAGGCAAGCGCTGCTCAAAGCAGTCGAAGAACTCGCAGCTCCCTGATTCTCTGGCAGCCGCAATGCAGCTCTCGTCAACAGCTGTTGGAGTACATAGAGACTTTTGTCACAGAGGGGGGAAGCAGATGAAGTTTCGAGGCGAACAATTTTGCAAAAGAATACGAACAAAGGAAGAAGGGAAAAACAGAGAGAGAGAGAGGGGAGAAGAAAAAGAAGAAGAAGAAAGTAATTGGATTTTATGGTCCTGTCAACTGCACAGGGTCATCCCAGGATGAAGAAGAACCAAAACAAAACAAAACAAACAAAAAACTAACCAAACCAAACAAAAAACAACCCCAAAACCAAAACCAAAAAAACCAAAACAACAAGCAAACAAACAAAACAAAAAACACAACAGTAAAACGAGGAAACAAACACACCACCAACAAAAAAAATACAAAAACCTTTATCTTACGTCTGCCGTCAGCAGTTGCAGTGGTTTCTTCATTCCTGCCCCAAAACCAGGCATTGGCCTTGGCAACCAGGATCACAACTACAACCAGAAGCACTTTCATTTTTGACGTGTTGAAAACTCGCTGACTTCTGACGAAAATGTGACAACTGGTTTTCAAAGTCAGGTTGCCTGCAGCTGAACTAGTCTTCCGGTTGAAGGGTTGCTGGAGACGGTGAAAGTGTAGGTGGTCTTCTCTCGACTCTGCTCTAAAGTGATGTTGGAGAGGGAGAGAAGACTGTAGACCCAGTGTGGACTTTACACCAGTCTATATATGCCAAAGTCAACGCAGACATGCTGCGTCACAGTTAAGTATAGCTAGTCTGCTGGCGTGGCCTACTTAAAAACGCACGCGTCATTACTAATTAGGACAGGAACACAACAATCAACTGATAGGACTTTAATCATGACCGGCTTTTGGTCGAGTGACGGGCTTTTCGATAAAAGTGTTCTTCACAATGCATTCGCATTTCTTTTTTGGTAAGAGTCAGAAAGAGAGTTGGGAGAAGTCTGAACGAAAGATGCTGACACAGCCATTCTGCTAGACCAACACGGTTAAAAACAGGTGAAAATGACTGCACGGGAAAGAGCAATGTAAACATTATTGACAGAGTTGCCTTTCACTAGCAACACTGAACAAACAAAAACAAACAAACAAAAAAGACAAAAACAAAAAACAAAGCAAAACAATAAACACAGCATCAGAAGATGTTTTTCTGTATGCGTTGTTCTCGACATTAATTAGTTCCATCATCAAGATGAATCGATTTTTTTTTCTCTCCTCGATATTCGCGCCTGAACTTAACAATTTTATAAGTAAAACTGAACGAACAAAATATTTTTTTTCGAATGAAATGATTCACATTGCTTTACGTTTCTAGCGAATTCCTGGATTAAAAAATAAAAATGAAGTTTCCGTGATTCTGCCCCCACCCTTCACTTGCAAACTGTTTCGTTGTTATATGTTGCTAGATAAAGAACTTCGAACATTTTTTTAAATGCGTGTGTGTGTGTGTGTGTGTGTGTGTGTGTTGGAGAGAGAGAGAGAGAGAGAGAGAGAGAGAGAGAGAGAGAGAGAGAGAGAGAGAGATGTGACTAACAACAACAGTTTCCCACAAATATAAAAACTACACATCAATAATTGGAGCTCGACGAAACTGAGTGAAACGTCATTTGCGCACTTTACGTTCCTCTGAACTCGAAACCAGCGGTGGTAAATACTTCAAACGGAACGGAAAGACGTTCAACATGCGCCATTTATCACCGGAAGTGACGACTGGCACGTCCTAGTGTGCTCAGGGGAATCTGCTAGTAGAGTACACACGGACTGGCGGAGGAGAGGGCAAAAAGGTTGATGGAGGACACACCAGTGGTAGGGCATACACACCGACCTAGTTAATAACACACGTACTGATAGAGCAGAGGACAGATGGACTGATGAATAAGTTAATTAAAGTTTGGAGTTAAACGTCCTGTCAACCGCACAGAGTCACCTCTGGACGAGACAACACTGACAAAGGACTGACACTTGTTTCGAGAAAAAGATTTTTGATGCCACCAAACGTAAAAAGGAGACATATTCCCCCCCTCCTCTTCCCATTACAAATACAACTTTTTGCAACACACACACACACACACACACACACACACACACACACACACACACACACACACACACACACACACACACACACACACACACACACACACACACACATTTAGTCCTGTTACACATTTGAGATATAACCCTGGATGACAAAACACTGTCATAAGACATTTTAAAAGTATTTTCCTGTGTAAAAGACAAAAGGTTTACACTCCATAATCCAGCAATAAGAAAGCCAATAACAATAGAGTCCGAACCAGCCTATGCATCGGCCACAAGGCATTCAGTACCACGTCGTTGGCAGAAGAAAAGCAGCAACAAAACGAGCAGTAGTCCAAATATGATAGGTGCTTGTAGTACACAAAGAGCCAGTTCCTGGACTTTACCCAGTAAATGACAACAATGGCTATCATGATCGTCGTATACAAGCCACACCATTCTCCATCATAGCCATACCGCTCTCTCGCACACACACACACACACACACACACACACACACACACACACATAACTCATATTATCATCTATATATATATATATATATATATATATATATATATATATATTATATATATATAGTATAGAAGGGGAGAGAGAGAGAGAGAGAGAGAGAGAGAGAGAGAGAGAGAGAGAGGAGAAGACTCTCATGCACACAGCCAGAAAAAGCTTTTTTGATGCCTTCAAACGTCAAAACGAGACATAATTTCTTTCCCCCTCTTCTTCCACAAACTGCAAACACAACAATTCTCCACACACACACACACAAACAACACCACACACACACACACACACACATCTTACACACACACACACACACACACACTTTTACACACACACACACACACACACACACACAAACACACACACACAAACACACATAAACACATCCACCCACCTCCATTCATCCAACGAAGATCATGCAGGCTCAGTAAAGAGACTCTCTGGCGGCTAGGATACTGGTCCTTGTTTTGTGCAACCATTCCTGCTAGCCCTACCGAAACTAAGTTTAGAAAATCAATGTAACGTAAAGGAAGCACTTTTCAACAAAATCCTTGATTTCAAGTTTTCATTTTTATCTCTTCTACATCGTGGGGGAAATTAAATTTGTTTTGAGCAGACTAGTTTCTTTACAGTCGCCCAATAAAGGAGAAGGAGTCAGTTTAAACAAACATATAAACAAATTCATTATTAACTTACAGAACAACGAATACTTGCAAAATGGGACCACCGAACTACAGGTAAACAACCAGAAATGCACCACAGTGTGATATTTGCTGCTTGTTTGTCTTTACAGAGGGTCAGATTTTGGAAGTACTGCGGCGTAAGCTAATGACACCAATACGGGCGTCACAATGAAATGCACCGACAAGTAGATAACAAGGGACTGGGGGAATAGACAGATACCCCGCATCCTCCATTCCCCGCCAAATAAATAAAAAGATAACACCAATAACAACAACAACAACAAAACACACATCCGGCACGTGTATGATAGACACTTTCTTTCTCCCACAAGAGCGTCATCCTCTTATCAGAAAGCTGCACACGCTGTTTGTTTGAAGTCTTCCAAACTTGTGGACAACTCCCGCGGTCACTGTTGATAAGACGCAGTCTATGGAAGAAAGCCCCAAAACGTCTTTGGCTTAATTCTGATCATACGAGGCTCCAGCGGACACAGTTTCTGGGAGCAGCCGTTTGCAAGAAATTAAGCTCTGCGAAGAACCAGCGGTGTTTGTAAGTAAGTAAACATGGTGCTTAACGTCCACAGAAACCATAAGGCTTATTAGGGACGGGCGGTGTTTGTTCAAACGAGTCCCGTTTTAACGCAGCGAGGTTATTTCACAGCAAAGGGTTGGAGGGAAACCTGCAAAATTAATGTCTGCTGGTTGTATTGCTGGTCTCTTGTCGCGAGTTGTCGAGGTCCAGAGAGGCATATTTCTTGAAGAAGCTGTTGAATTTAGTGTCCGCATGCTGGGTGTCTCCCTCTTGTTGTTGTGACGTGCCCAAGTAACCCTTTAACAATATGGCATTTTCTGACGAATAGTTAAATAAATATATGCATATCTCTGCTGTCAATATGTTGAGAGATTTCGAGGTCAGCTGTGAAGTGTCTATAAGGAGGCACGGGTTGGGTGGGTGAAAAGACAGATTCAAATTGGTGTTGTTGTTTGAGATCATTAAGTTAATATTTTGTTATGAGTGGACGAGTGGAGACTGGTGTGCGCATGTCATTATGTGTGTGTGTGTGTGTGTGTGTCTGTGTGTGTGTGTGTGTGTGTGTCTAATGTTCGATAGGCGATAATGGTAATTTAAGCTACAATAATTAAGGTTTTGTTTGCTGAAATGTATGTTAATGTGGTTTTTGTGATAAGATGTTTGTACAGCGCAGTGAGTTTAATTCTGGTTAAAGAATAGCGCTTTATAAGAATTATTTATTATTATTATCTATATACTGTTTGCTCCGAGATTTGAGGTGATCTCTCAAACTCCAAGCACTGGTTTACGACATCCTTCCTTCATCCACTGCCGTATTTAATTACGCCATAGGGTCCAGAAAACTGTCAGCTAACGAGCAGTTTTTTGTTGGTGCTCGAACAATGGTACGTTTGTTACAAACAACTCAAATAAAACAAGGTGTATCATTTATAGCCGCCAACAAAGTTTACACCAGCACAAATAAAACCACAGTCGTTTGAATCGAGACGGAACTTTTTTTTTTCTTTCTTCTTTTATTTACCCGGGGTGGATACGTCTCATGTTTACGTGCGTGGTTTGGCGCTAGGTTGCTTCTACAGTCATATTAGTACCCGAACCTTGTCGGAGGGCGCTGACCGCGTCGGTGGACAGCTGCAGCGGAGATAAAGTGTGCCCCTTCAGCGGCGTAACTAAATCTGGCAGAGTCTGGAGGAAGGTGCCGAAAAGCGATGTTGGAGTGTGGTGATCACTTAGCAGAAGGGCACTTCTTGAAGAGCTGTGAAGTGTCTGACGTACTTATCTTGTTGAGAATTGTTGAGGTCAGTTCCTACTAAAGCGGCATTCTTAGAGGGACTGTTTAACATAGCTCTGTATGCTTTTTGTATAAATCCATTTTGTTGTGAGATTTCAAGGTGATCTCTTTAGCAGAACGGCATTTCTTGTGAGACTGTTTAACATAGCTCTGTATGCTGTTTGAGTAAATCCATTTTGTTGTGATTTCAAGGTTCTCTCTTAAAAGAACGGCATTTCTTGAAGAAACTGTGAAGAGTCCGTATGCTGTTTGCATCTGTGATGTTGCCAGATTTTCAGGTCGAGTCACTTTTTTTCCAGAGCAGAAACATTCCTTGAGGAAGCTGCGAATTAAACAACTGATTTTTTAAATGTTTCGTGACGAACTGTCGAGATCACATTTTAGCAGAGCCACATTCTTTGAGGAATTTGTAAACGTAGCGTCTGCATACTGTCTGTATTTTCGTTTTGCAAGATGTCGATGCCATCTGTTAGCACAAGAACATTCCCTGAAGAAGCGCAAAGCGGGCGCTGCATGCTGTTGTTTATATCTGTCATGCTGCGAGCTTTCGAGGCCGCCGCTTATCAGAGATATCGAGGCACTCCTTGAAGAACTGTGAAGTGTCTGCATGCTGTTTGTATTTCTCTGGTTGCCTCAGTGATGTCGAGGTCATCTCTTAGCGGAGCGGCATTCCTTGAGGAAGCTGTTAAGTGTCTGTTGCTTGTATTCGTCCCACTGCATGTTGATGTCCAGCCGGTCGATCAGGTCTTCTTCGGTGGGGAATGGCTTGTTCTGAAAGAAGGACACAAACGCCAAACAGCATTAAGTTCAAGGTGTTAACTGGCACACACATACAACGGTGCTTAAATCAGCTTAAGTTAAAGACGGCTGCTATTCACAAGTTTAATATAACCATCAGGGCATTAAAGGATTAAAGCAACAGACTTACTGCACGTCAGGTGTGGTCCAAGAAACGGTGATGGAAAAGTGTGTGTGTGTGTGTGTGTGTGTGTGTGTGTGTGTGTGTGTGTGTGTGTGTGTGGAGGGCGAGAAGAGAGGGGATAGGGGGAGGGGGCTGTACTTGGAGAGGGTCGTAATATTTTTCTCATCCGTATGTAACCACCCATCTCATTTCGTGTTGGGATTTTTTCAGAACTTGGTAACCATTGTTCTTAATGAAACCAAAGCAACAGCTCCGAAACCAAACCAAGGAACCTGGCAGGTTACCAACAAGCAGTACCAGTACTTGTGATACTGACAACACAAGATGTGAAGATCCGTCATATGTAACTTCCAGTCAACAGCATAAAGGTCACAATTATGAGGGTGAAACACAGCTCAACCAATAACAAGTAACAGTCTGACTCTACCGTTTATCCCACATATCAATTTACATTGGAAGAACCGGAAATGGGTAAAACAAACTTATATGAAACTAGATGAATGGGGACGCCAGAAACTCGACGAGTAGTTCGGTACACATCCTGGCAGTAGGCAAAACATTAAAGCAATATTCTGACCTTAACAGCCTTAAAGAGAGAGCCCTTGCTAGCTATGGATTCTAGAGTTAGCAGAGGAGACCTCGATTTTTTTGCGTCCCCCACGGTGTCCACTACGATGGAGTGGGGTAAAGAAGGCATTATATATATTTAATTCAGTAAATTTTTCGAGATGGTACCTATGCGCTCGGAAAAAGCCTTATGCGCTCCACCCCTGGAGCGTATATATATATATATATATATATATATATATATATATATATATATATATATATATATGAGAGAGAGAGAGAGAGAGAGAGAGAGAGAGAGAGAGAGAGAGAGAGAGAGAAGAGAGACAGAGACAGAGACAGAGAGAGAGAGAGAGAGAGGGTCACTGGAATCCAGTCGTCCGTAAAAATTAAAGCCCTGACTGACCTTGAGGCGGATGAGGCTGTAGATGGCGTCGTCACAATGTCTCATGAAGAACTTCTTGTTGATCTGCAGGACTTCGCAGTCACCGCTGACCTGCACATCAACATCATCATTATCATCAGTTTCATCGGTATGGTCGTCAGCGTCGTTGTTGTCGTACTGCTACTTGTGTGCGTGTTATGCGTGTGTGCGTGAGTGCAAACTGGATTTGTGAGAGCGATAGTGTGTGTGTATGCTTGCGTGCGTGCGCACGCGTGCGTGTGCGTGCGTGCGTGCGTGCGTGTGTGCGTGCGTGCGATAACGCGTGTCAACCAATCATAGGAACCTGTCCTTTATCTTCTTTTCTTCACTCACTAACACACACCGACCTCTGCATGGAGAGAGAGAGAGAGAGAGAGAGAGAGGAGAGAGAGAGAGAGGAGAGAGAGAGAGAGAGAGGAGAGAGAGAGAGAGAGAGAGGGGGGGGGAGGGGGGGAGGTGTGTAAGATGGGGACAGGGAGGATAGGGTATGGAAGGAGTGTGCAGGGCTCAAGAAGGGCTACTGAAGAGGAGTCGAGAAAATGTTGAATTATTACTGAATACTAATGTGATGTAACTATTGTTTAAACTATCCTGTCTAAAGACAAACATGTATTTGTCTCACTACACAGTCAGGTTTTCGGTAGTCTGTTTGTGTCATTCAACAGAACAGACTGTATCGACTTACCAAGCTGACCGAGGGACCTCTTTCTTCGGGATCCAAACAGGCACGTAAACCCTGGACAAATAAGTCACAAAATTTAGTCAGTCTGTCAGTCTGCCCGGCGGTCAGTGGGCCACTTACACCCACCAGACACTCCCACCCACTAGACACTCCCACCCACACCCATCAGACACTCGCACCCATTAGACACTCACACCCACACCCATCAGACACTAGCACCCACACCCATCAGACACTCGCTCCCATTAGACTCACACCCACACCCATCAGACACTAGCACCCACACCCATCAGACACTAACACCCACACCCATCAGTCCTTAGCACCCACACCCATCAGACATTAGCACCCACACCCATCAGACACTAGCACCCACACCCATCAGACACTAGCACCCACACCCATCAGACATTCGCACCCACACCAATCAGACACTAGCACCCACACCCATCAGACACTAGCATCCACACCCATCAGACACTCGCAGCCACACCCATCAGACACTCGCACCCACACCCACCAGACACTCACACCCATCAGACACTCCCATCCACACCCATCAGACATTCGCACCCATTAGATACTCGCACCTACACCCATCAGACACTCGCACCCACACCCATCAGACACTCGCGCCCACCCCCATCAGACACTCGCACCCACACCCATCAGACACTCCCATCCACACCAATCAGACATTCGCACCCACACCCATCAGACACTCGCACCCACACCCATCAGACACTCACAAAACGCTCGCCACACACTTAAGCCGTCTCATATAATTTGAGTTGTTCAAACTTGCTACTGTTTGAGCACCAAGAAAAACAACAACAAAAAACAACAACAACTGCTCGTTAGCTGACAGTTTTCTGGGACCTATGGCGTAACTAAATACGGGTGTGTAGTTGAAGGAAGGATGTCGTAAACCAGTGCTTGGAGTTTGCCACGCACGCACATACCCACCCACACACCCACCCACCCAACCACAAACAGACGATCGAGAGACGAACTAAACGGTACTTACAAACACCTGCCCGGGGTGCAGCGTCTCCACCTGCACGAAGGCGGGCAGGAACTGGCGGCCCCCCTGCCCATCCTGGCCCTTGTCGCCCCGGCCGCTGGACGACTGCGAGCGTGCCGTAGGGGGCTGCGGGGTCTTGAGGAAGCTGGCGGACCTCCCCCTCACTCTTCCGCGGGGGCGGGCCGCCGGTTCGGCAGGGGGCTGGCGCCGCGCCGCTGCCGCCGCTGCCTCCGCCGCCAGGACCGGAGCCTCGTCCGGCGGCACGAGGATGGACCGGCGGCGGCCGGACTGGCCCGGGACCACCGGCCGGTCGAACAGGCCGCCCGTCATGTCCGCAGACAGGCGTCTCTCGATGAGACGCTTGCCCGTCAGCTCCACGCCCAGCCTGGGCTCGTCAGGAGCAGCTCGTCCGTTGTCATCTCCTCCTCCTCCTCCTCCTCTCTCTAGCTCTTTCCCTTCTCCTCCTCCTCCTCCTTCTTCTCCTTGTTGTTGTTGTTCCCCTCCTCGTCCTCCCGGAAGCTCGTTGATGTTTTCCTGGCTACCCCTGTCTGGGGAGAGCAGTCTGGGGTTGAAGTCCTGGGAGGGTTCTCCGTCTCCTCCCAGGTGCTGATGGGTTTGGGAGCGGGCCGTGAGGTCCTGGGGCAGCTCCACCACCGTCTCCTGGATCACCCGTCCGCTGCCGGCGTCGTCCTCGGCCTGCGGGTCCTTGCGTTCCGTGTCCTGGTCGCCCTCTGCCGCGTCGCTGTCGAGGACTAGGCGAGGGAGCGTGATCTCCCTTTTCTCGGGACGCGCGAAGGAGGTCTTGCGGGAGGGCGTCTGTCTGGGTCCTGTAAGTGGCAAAGGATTTCAACGGTTTCGTTCGTTTGAAAGGGAATCGCAGAGCTCAGGAGCTGTGTGAACAGGGAGGTGGGTCTGGGCTCTCATTCCCTATCCCATTCTTCGCCCATCTCCCCAAAAAGCCATACAGTTTATGTCATGGACCTATATATAGGTCCATGGTTTATGTGGACTTGAAGCAACATGAAAGAAGGAAAGATACCAGAGCGTCAGAGCTCAGGAGCTGTGTAAACAGGGAGGTGGGCATGGGTTCTTATTCGCTATCCCATTCTCCCCCCGTCCCTAATAAGCCATACGGTTTCTGTGGACGTAAAGCACCATGAAAGAAGGAAAGATACCAGAGCCTCAGAGCTCAGGAGCTGTGTAAACAGGGAGGTGTACCTTGGTTCTCATTCCCTATCCCATTTTCCCCCCAAGGCCCACCTCCCTAACAATCCATATAGTTTCCGTGGACTAAACATTAACGAAGGAAAGATACCTAGAGCATCAGAGCTCAGGAGCTGTGTGAACAGGGAGGTGGGTCTGGGCTCTCATTCCCTATCCCATTCCCCTCTTCCCGTCCCTAATAATCCACACAATTTCTGTGGACTTTAAGCAACATTGACGAAGGAAAGATACCAGAGCCTCAGAGTTCAGGAGCTGTGTAAACAGGGAGGTGGGCATGGGTTCTTATTCGCTATCCCATTCTCCCCCCGTCCCTAATAAGCCATACGGTTTCTGTGGACGTAAAGCACCATGAAAGAAGGAAAGATACCAGAGCCTCAGAGCTCAGGAGCTGTGTAAACAGGGAGGTGTACCTTGGTTCTCATTCCCTATCCCATTTTCCCCCCAAGGCCCACCTCCCTAACAATCCATATAGTTTCCGTGGACTTTAAGCAACATTGACGAAGGAAAGATACCTAGAGCATCAGAGCTCAGGAGCTGTGTAAACAGGGAGGTGGGCCTGGGCTCTCATTCCCTATCCCATTCCCCTCTTCCCGTCCCTAATAATCCACACAATTTCTGTGGACTTTAAGCAACATTGACGAAGGAAAGATACCAGAGCCTCAGAGTTCAGGAGCTGTGTAAACAGGGAGGTGGGCATGGGTTCTTATTCGCTATCCCATTCTCCCCCCGTCCCTAATAAGCCATACGGTTTCTGTGGACGTAAAGCACCATGAAAGAAGGAAAGATACCAGAGCCTCAGAGCTCAGGAGCTGTGTAAACAGGGAGGTGTACCTTGGTTCTCATTCCCTATCCCATTTTCCCCCCAAGGCCCACCTCCCTAACAATCCATATAGTTTCCGTGGACTTTAAGCAACATTGACGAAGGAAAGATACCTAGAGCATCAGAGCTCAGGAGCTGTGTAAACAGGGAGGTGGGCATGGGCTCTCATTATCTGTCCATTCTCCCCCCATTTCCCTAATAATCCATACAGTTTCCGTGGACTTTAAGCAACATTGACGAAGGAAAGATACCAGAGCCTCAGAGATCAGGAGCTGTGTAAACAGGGAGGTGGGCATGGGCTCTCATTCCCTATCCCATTTGCCACCTCGTCCCTAATAATTAAGCCATACAGTTTCTATTGATGTAAAGCACCATGAAAGAAGAATTGAAAGTAAAGGTACGTGGCATCTATGAATTATTTCTGTTCATCCAAATATAGCTTTACTTAAGGGTGTCTTACGCGTCTGGTTATGAAACATGAAGTGGTGATTGTTTGAGACTTTGCGTTAATATTTCTGATAATATTGTGTTGTGTTGTTAAGCTGATTATAGTAAGCACACTGCGTGTTTTTGGAATCATATATTCGTTGTTTTACGAACACATGTGCACACACACAGACTCACCACACACACACACACACACACACACACACACACACACACACACGCACACACACACACACACGCCCCCACACCACACACACACACACACCACACACACACACACACACACACACACACACACACACACACACCACCACACACCACCCACACCACCACCACACACACCACCACCACCACACCACACACACACACACACACACACACACACACACACCACACACCACCACCACACACACAACACACACACACACCCACCACACACCACACACACACACACACACACACACACACACACACACACACCTCTCCCCACACCCACCACCCACACACACACACTTCCCCACCCCCCCTCCCACCCCACTCCCCTCTCTCGCCCTCAGTTCCCTCCCCGCCCACCTTCTCGTGTGGCGGGCATGGAGACGCAGGCACGGGGCAGCAGGCATTGAGCGGTCTTCTGGCGACGGGAGGAGGCGGGTGGAGCGGAGCGGGCCGTCACCCGGCCGGTACCCACTGGCGGGTGGTACACGGAGGGCCGGTACGCCGACTTGACTGAAAAAGACGGAGGGACACGCGCAAACGTTGTTATTAGAGCTCAGAAGCTGTGAGAAAGTCGAGGTGGCCGTCCTGGGCTCCGCGTAGTCCGTATGGTTTCTGTGGACGTGAAGCAACACTGAAACGAAGCCAGGTTGTTATCAGAGATCAGGAGCTCTGTGAAAGTCGAGGTGGCCGTCCTAGGTTCCACGTCCCTAATAGTCCTCATGGTCGCTGTGGACGTAAAGCAACACTGAAGAACAAAGCAAGGTTATTATCAGAGCTGACAGGAGCTGTGTGAAAGTCGAGGTGGCCGTCCTGTGTTCCCAGTCCCTGATAGTACTTATGGTCTCTGAGGACGTAAAGCAACACTGAAGAAGACAAGGTTGTTATCAGAGCTCACAGGAGCTGTGAGAAAGTCGAGGTAGCCGTCCTGGGCTTCCGGCTCTCCGTACCTAATAGTCCTTATGGTTTTTGTGGATGTAAAGAAACACTGAAACGAAACAAGGCTGTTATCAGACCTCAGAGCTGTGTGAAAGGCGAAGTGGCCGTCCTGGGCTCCGCGTCCCTAACAGTCCTTATGGTCTTTGTGGAGTAAAGAACATGAAAGAAACGGCTTCAGACCTCAGAGCTGTGTGAAAGTCATGGTGGCCGTCCTGGGCTCCCCGTCCCTAATAGTCCTTATGGTCTCTGTGGACGTAAAGCAACACTGAACTCGAACAAGGCTGTTATCAGAGCTCAGGAGCTGTGTGAAAGTCGAGGTGGTCGTCCTGGCTCTCCGTCCCTAATAAGCCTGATAATTTCTGCGGACATAAAGCAACACTGAACTTGAACATGGTTGGCATCAGAGCTCAGGAGCATTGTGAAGGTCGATGTGGCCGTCCTGGGCTCCCCGCCCTTAATAGTCCTTATGGTCCCTGTGAACGTAAAGCAACACTGATACATGATATGAACTTGAACAAGGTTGTTAGACGTGCAGGGCGTGTTAGACGCTGCGGCACAGACTCAAACATACTAGAGCAGAACATGGCCTACAGAGCTGGCGAAGGATCAACAAGAGAAAGGGATCGCCGACTGAAATACTGAAACATCGCATTGGTACACTGCAGGGTTGGGTAGCGCCGCTCTTGCGGCTGCTGTAGCCTTGCCCGGATAGCGCAACTCAATTTTCCGAGAGGAACTATTGAAATGCTATTGAAACACACAGGACTCAGTCACACAAATACACACTGGCATGCACACGGTGACATACACACACAGTGACATACACTGACACACAGTGACACACGCACGCTAAAATACACACACACACTCTCTCGTTTCAGCGGTCGACAGAGTGACAGCGCACACACACAAGGGACATAACACCACAGACCAGAATCGCGAGTCAAGTCTGTGTTGTTACGTCCCTTGCACGTGAGACGCCTGTCGTGCCCCAACAACAACAACAACCAGCAACAACAAAACAACAACAAAAAATAAACAAATAGTGATTTGGTTAAAAAAATGGTTTCATATCTAACAATACGTTAGCAACAGGACAGCTGGGCCATGCATCAAGAAAGATTGCTTGTAATTATTAATTAGTAGGGGCAAAGTGACGGCCAAAGTCGTCTGAATCGAGACAGAACTCATGTTTTACCTGGGCCGGACGCGCCCGATGTTTACATGCGTGCTTCGATCGACGCTATGTTGAATCCACGGCAGTTTTAGTACTCAAACTGTTCGCAGATTTTATGGAGGCTGTGACAGCGTGAGACTTAAAGCGGTGACTGATTTCGGTAGACAGATGTAAGGGAGATAAGACGCGCCCCCTCGAAGGCATAACCAAGCACGGCAGAGTTTGGAGGAAAAGTGCGGAACGGCGAGACTGGAAGAGTGGGGCAAGGAGCTGAACCTTTCTCCCTTACCCGACCTCTCCGCGGCTGTGGCACGCACGTATTGTTGTTGTTGTTGTTGTTGATGTTGTTGTGGGGTTTAATGTCTTCAGATGTCGAACTGACTTATTTCAATTCAATTTTCAATTTAATTCAGTTCAAAAACTTCAATTATCTCACATGGGGCAATTTTGTTGTGGTCATGGCGGGCTCGTACAAAATACATAAAGTTAAGAGAACAATACAACAAGCACAACACCACCAACAAAAGAGTCTTACTTTAACCATAGTATAGTTATAAATATAGAACAATTGTGACTTCATCATAAAATAGTAATGAAGTTAAGATCACATACTTGTAAAACAATTAATTAAAGTATCACACACAGCAATTAAAACAGTATCACACACACACACACCACACACACACACACACACACACACACACACACACACACACACACACCTCACACACACACACACACACACACACACGTGGCACAGTCACACACACACACACACCATCACACACACACACACACACACACACACACACACACACACACACACACACCAAAACACACGCACCACACACCGTACACAGACACACACAACACACACACCCACACCACACACACACCACACACACACACACACACACACACACACACACACACACACACACACACACACACACACACACACATTATTAGGGACAAGCACGTACGTAGCCAGGGGCCGGACAGAAGGAAAGGTCACGCAAGGACTCACTGTATTCGCGCTCCTCCACAAAGTTGAGGATGCGTTTCTTCCTGTAGAATGGCGACTGGCTGTTGATCATGGCTTGCACCTTGCGCCGTCTGGCTCGCACGTCGACGTTGTCGGAATGCAGGTACTTGAATACCCGGGCTTCACCCTGGGTAGACATCATCATCATCATCATTATTATCGTCGTCTTCAGCACCATCACGTCATGTGTATCATCGTATCGACCTCAATACCATCAACAAACCAACACCATCACGATGACACCATTATCACTAGCACCATCGTCATCGTAAGCACCATCTAATGGACGACGATCATGTCGTCCTCAATACATCATCACACAAACACCATCACACGTCACAATGCCATCACCATCATCACCGGCGTCATCACCATCATCATCTTGCTAACGCTGCGATCATCTCCATCATGTCGTCCTCAATAACATCACCACCATCACCATCATTATCATCAATACTGTCGCAGCTGTCGCCTGACGTTGTCCTACCGTTCTTAATGGTTGTTGTCAAAATTGGTTTATGTGACAGCTTCGCTGGTTGACGTATTACCTTTGAGGTGGCTATTTGTTCTTAGCCACTTTTTATCGTATACTCAGGTGGCTAAATGCTTTACCGTGCTGGCCAATTGTTAGAGCAGTCCTTACCGACTTGATGACGTAAATCCAGTCGATGTTGTTCCCATCCATGGCGATGAGCTGTCCGTATCTGTACCAACAGAGAGAAAGCATGAAGCAGTCACTGCATGAACATGGACCCAGCGGACGCAGAAATGCAGGTCCTCTCCGTTGAGAACCCAGACATGCTCAAAGGTTCCATATGTTAAAGCCTGGAGTAATCCTGAACAGAGCAATATGCTGCATGCTTCGACTACCAATAGACGATTTCCGGAAATAACAGGCGAAGATAATTTGACAGTGTTTTCTTACTCCGGGAGAGTGAAGTCCCCTGAATGGTGGTGGCAGCGGAGAAGAGCCGATCTGCGACACTTTGAGATCTTCAGGCATGGACCTATTATAATTTACACTAGACTACCAGTTGGGGGAACCTACTATCCGATCTGCACGTTCCCCGCGAGCAGTGAGTGTTTGATCGGCATTTCTGATGCCTTTTCTGCCTTTTGTTTACGGGTATCCGTCATCTTCCCCACGCGCTCACTGTACCCCCAGCAAAAGCGTGCCTACTCTGCGCTACACTGATGATGAAGTGATGCTTTATGTCCTCAGATGTCAGTTGACATATTAGGGACAAGTTGTGACCAATGCCGAAGCACGGTGCAATAAATCTTTACGTCCACGGAAAACAGAAGGCTCGTTAGGACGGACAGTCCAGGACGTCCACCTCGACTCTCACACAGCTCCTGAACCATGAGCGCTACACCCGCAGGCACACCTATATATACAGGTCCATGCCCGAAGGCTCTTACCGAGTGCAGTTCCCTGGATTTCCGAAGATCGTCTATTGGAACTCCGTCTTTCTCAGATCTGTGGCGCTACACAAGTGGCGACTGGACGTGGCTTGTATCTTGAGTCTTGAATCTACTGAGGCTGGAAGTGCACCAAGCCTGGACTGAACAGCCTCACTCTGTCACGCACAGCAACCCTTTCTACTTTCAGAAGTAGTCTGAAAAGCTAGTTTTCTCTCAGCATTTTTCGCAGCTCGACTGTTGAATTTTGTCCACGCTCGTCTTTTCCTCTGTGATCATTTTTTGGGGGTTCTTTTAGCTCATAACCTCCCTTCCCCCAACCATCCGACACTTTGAGTGTGTGTGTGTGTGTGTGTGTGTGTGTGTGTGTGTGTGTGTGTGTGTGTGTGTGTGTGTGTGTGTGTGTGTGTGTGTGTGTGTGTGTGTGTGTGTGTGTGTGTGGTGCGTGCGTGCGTGCGTGCGTGTGTTTGTGAGTGTGTGTGTGTTTGTGTGTGTGGTGTGGTGGTGGTGGTGGTGGTGGTATGTGTGTGTATGTGTGCGTGTGTGTGTGTGTGTTTGTGTGTATGGTGTGTGGTGGTGGTGGTGGTGGTTGTGTGTGTGTGTGTGTGTGTGGGGGGGGGGGCTGTGTGTGTGTGTGTGTGTGTGTGTGTGTGTGTGTGTGTGTGTGTGTGTGTGTGTTGGGGAGGGAAGAGTGAAGGGAGGGGGTGGACAACTCTCAATTGGACAATGCCGCCAAAACTGTAGTCTCTGAATAGAAAGACATCAGAAGCGGATTCTAACCTGGGTCCGTCTGTTTTCCAGGCGAACGCCTCAATCACCACCAGGCCGAGCCGGCTCAATGGCGAAAGTCTAATCACTATTCAGAACTTGTTAACAGTCTCGTAAAGAAAGTGGAGCAACTGAAGGTGATCGACAGCCGATCAATGCAGGGAGCGTGCGTTACGTGCGGAAGGGTTATAACACGTGGCAGTGATGTAGTGTATGTTTTCCACGCCTTTGTCCAACACTCATTAGAGCAGAATCGCAAGTCATCAACTGCACTACTCGGCGGATGGCTGAGGCTGTGATGGGGGTAGCCATCAATAAGACTGCTGCTATGACAACAGTGGGATGTGGCATGTGTGACAATAATCAAGGTGGTTTCGGGTCAGGCAGAGAGAGAGAGAGAGAGAGAGAGAGAGAGAGAGAGAGAGAGAGAGAGAGAGAGAGAGAGAGAGAGAGAGACAGAGACAGAGACAGAGACAGAGAGAGGCAGAGAGGGGAGCGGGGAGGGGGGCAGGAGGGGAGGAGGGGAGGGAGGAGAGAGAGAGAGAGAGAGAGAGAGAGAGAGAGAGAGAGAGAGAGAGAGAGAGAGAGAGACAGACAGACAGACAGACAGACAGACAGACAGACAGAGACAGAGACAGAGAGACAGCCAGCCAGCCAGCCAGCCAGCCAGACAGCCAGACAGACCAAGAACAGAGGACGACGAAGGGACAGCCTCTGTGGAATATCAAGAGAGAGAGAGAGAGAGAGAGAGAGAGAGAGAGAGAGAGAGAGAGAGAGAGAGAGAGAGAGAGAGAGAGAAGAGCAGACGGAGAGACAGAGAAGAGACAGAGAGAAGAAGAGAGACAGAGACAGAGAGACAGACAGCCAGCCAGCCAGCCAGCCAGCCAGACAGACAGACAGACCAAGAACAGAGGACGACGAAGGGACAGCCTCTGTGGAATATCGAGAGAGAGAGAGAGAGAGAGAGAGAGAGAGAGAGAGAGAGAGAGAGAGAGAGAGAGAGAGAGAGAGACAGAGACAGAGACAGAGACAGAGAGACAGAGAGACAGTGAGACAGAGAGACAGAGGTAGCCAGCCAGCCAGCCAGACAGGCCAAGAACAGAGGACGACGAAGGGACAGCCTCTGTGGAATATCAGACAGACAAAAAGGCATCGGGAGATCAGACTGACTTGTAGTTGATGACGCTCCATGTTCCAGGGTTCTCCACCAGTCTCTGCATGGGGAAATGCTGGAACACGATGTGCTGCCTGCAACAACAACAACAACAACAACAACATCAAGTACAGAACAACACTGTAAACAGGTGTGTGTGTGTGTGTGTGTGTGTGTGTGTGTATGGAGTTCACTCTGTATGGTGTTCACAGAACGTGAGCTGACAGAACGTGAGCCTACAGCGCCCTACACACCGACACTATTACGTTGAGTTGATAACTCCAACAACACTGGACATGCACCCGACAACAGTCCAGTCTCTCTGTTCGTATACACTGTGGGAAAAATATCTTAGGAACGATTACAAAATCGTGTTACGCTTGCAAGGTGCCTTTGAACTGATGATCCTTAACATAGTTATGCTTGAACCATTGTTGATGTCTACAATGTATCTACAATTGCTGATAACGTTTTCCATCCTGATGTACATTATGTGTGTTATAAACTTATATTATGCGTGTTCAGCGCTTTGAGCCGCAGGGTAGGCGCTTTACAAATTGTCATTATTATTATGATGATTCGAGCAGTCAATTTGGAAACATTTCCTACAGAAAGAGACTAGGTTTCGAGGCCACTCAATCAGCAAAAGCATTTCAACGGCAGCTGCAAAGAACCTTGCATGTCCACAGTCAGCTGTAACTGGTCAAATGATTTACCTGCAGATGTCCAGGTTCTTGGGGTTGTTGCTGTCCTCGGACATGTCAAATATCACCCGGTAATCCTGAAACAGTCACCACATCCAAACAGCTTGAATTCTGACCAACAGAGAAGAGACAGTACCGTGCGGGAGATTTTCACAGCCCCCCCCCCACCCCTCCCAACTCCCCCTCCCCCCACCCCGTTTGCAGTTGGAGTTAGTAATTGAACCTTAAAGTCCTGTTAAGCGCACAGGGTCACCTCAGGACGATGCAAAAACTCTGCCATAAGCAGATACACATTCAATACACATTCAGAAACTCTCCTCTTATGTACACACACACACACACACACACACACACACACACACACACACACACACACACACACACACATGCACACACACACACACACACACACACACACACACGCACACACGAAGTGTTGATATCAGCGTAAATGGTGTCCATGGATGAACTCAATACCATGCCTCATTCAACGGGCAACTTTATTTGGCTCTAGACGACTAAAACACGTTGTATATGTATTATTGTACTCTGCTCCGATATAAGAAGCAAACAGCTTGCAGCAACAACAACAACAACAAAAAATCCTGCAGAGGTATTGTACAGTAGCGATGCCAGGATTTTGTTTTTTGTTTTTTTTGTTTTTAAAGATAATAATAGTTACGACACTGTTGAATCTTCCAAAGCGTAAGCAGTATCTGGAAACTCGATTCCTCCTAAGCAGGGCAATATTACAATGCTGTACTAACGAGCAGCTGTTTTAGAAAGAATGCTCCCTGTTCATGGTGATCGTGTGTCTCAAACCACGATCTTGATAGACGTTTTGGCACTTGCAGCCAGTTACTCTAATAGATTACACACAGCTAGAATATCGCACGTTCAAGTAAGCATGTAAGGTAAAAAAATAATTTAAAAATCGTCTAATACCCCCCCACAATATGCTGGTATGAAGGAATGTTGACAGCAGTCTGTATGTAGAAATGTTTGATCGTGACCGCTTGATAAAACTCAAGGACAGTTTCCGTTCTTTTCAAACGTGGTTCGTTCTTTGCTTCGTGTGTGAATATTTTGATACTTTTTCAGAACGCTGGCGGTCGCCTCTTCTCTGGTCTTAGTCACAAGTACTACACACTGGCCTCTTAGTAACCACTACTATACACTTAGCCTCTTAGTAACAAGTACTATACACTAGCAGGCTATTCATTTTTAAACACGGCTCTTTGACGTCAGCGGTTAACTCCCAAAAGGCTAAGCAAAGCATGTTTATAGGGGTTTCTAGCTTTAAGCACTCAGAAGCCTTGGCCCCAAGATCCTGTTTGATCTGCGATCTAATTAAGAGACTAAATATTTCGCTGGCCACTTTTCCTTTTTCATGTCGCAGCCGGGGTGGCCTGTTGACCCCTCAAACATTCGGCAGTGAGACAGCGGGTCCAAGCAATGACCACGCAGAAGCCGTTGGGAATAAGAGATTAGTCGAGAGTCAGCGCGCATAGCGCTTCACAATATAGGGAATCAGGAAATATTAAAATACTGGGACTATTACAAAAAGTTAGCAAATTAATGCTTAGATGTTAATGTCTTGCCAACCGCATAGTGTCACTCCAGGACACCCCCCCCCGCCCAACAACAACAACAAAAACAACAAACAAACAAAACAGCAAACAAACAAACAAACAAAAACACAAACAAAACAAAAAACAAAACAAAAACACACACAAAGCGAAGCATAAGCAAACAACGTTCTCGATCCTACCGAACGCTTGCTTCTTTTCGAATTATTCTGATGGTATAAAACTCTAAACTGAGGTTGTGCAGAGCTATTTGGAAGCAAACAAACGAAACACACACGCTGATGTATAGCACCTTTAAAATGATGGAAAGTCTCACAACAGAGGCTATGATTTTGTTCACGGTTCGGTACACACAGTGCTCTCTTGGTCCGGTCACAATACCACTGTTCTGTTCTTTGTGGCTCTCAAAGGAAGAACAATGATTAAACCTAAAAAAATGAATGTGAAAATAAATACGTAGCTCCATTGCTCTTACCTGTACAGTCACACTTTGTCGGAATCTGACCTAGGTCCGAGTAAATTTCAGCCTGGTCTGAGGCTTACGCTGTGACATTCTTTCCAAACGTCGGAACGTAACATGATATTGTGGCTCCTGGTAGGACCAGAGAAAATGCATCCAAGAAATCAGGGATATGAACAGCACTGCATCCTCCAAAGAAATCAACAGCTGAGAATAACATTCCTTTTAGGTCTTTCTTTTTCGGAAGAATGACTGATGGATGGTGTTTGACTGATTTGTCCTTTAACGAGAAAGATACGTATGGCGAAAATGTTTCGAAAAGCAGCATGAGTGTCAGATTTTTCCCTATTCTGACCTGTCCAGTTGGTTTTACTGGCCGGAGTGCTATTTAAATTTCACTCTCTCATATGCGCGATTTCTTGTTCACGTCCGAGGCTTTTAATGCCAACAACATCATTTACGTTGTGACTGTTCGAAAGGTTAACTAATTGTTAAAGTTCAAGCTTTTGGCATGAAATTTGCTCGGGGCACACGCTCACGCAGGCAAAACACACGCGTGAGAATGCACAGTGTTTTCATTCCATGCTTCGATTTGTGACTGAGGATGGGGACTTCCCCTTTCTTTGAAAAAGGTCGGTCTTGTTACTATTCAATAATTGGATCAAACTTTCCCCCTTAATATCATGTCCCACCCAATGATTCCCCCACCCCACCCCGAGACACACACACACACACACACACACACACACACACACACACACACACACGCGCGCACGCACGCACGCACGCACGCACGCACGCACGCACGCACGCACCGCACACACACACACACCACACACACACACACACACACACCACCACACACACACACACACCAACTTCTGACACCACCCACAGGCAGTCCAGATCCGATAACGTTTCATTAACTGTGAGGGGCAAACTCACAAGACAAGGTCCGCAAGCAGTTTTTGAAGAGAACGGAGAGCCGAAGTAGAGTCGAGCCGAGGTCCTTCTACTTACCAGCCTATAACGCCTTACCGCTAGGCCAAACCGGCTTACGTTCAGAGAATACAGCATGCAACGTCCACAAGCCAGAGAATGCAGCACACAATGTCCACAAGCAGTTTTTGAAGAGAACGGAGAGCCGAAGCGGAATCGAACCAAGGTCCTTCTGCTTACCAGCCTAACGCATCACCGCTAGGCCAGTCCGGCCTAAAAAACAACACTGCTTTATTCCAGAGCAGGGTGGCGAGGGTACGTGTAAAGTCAACATGATGCTTTAACGTCCACAGAAACCATAAAGATTATTAGGGACGGGGAGAGGGGGGGGGGGTGGAGGGGGTATGGAGGTGGGGGAAGAGGGAATTTTATATACCTATCGTTACACTGTCACCACCAGAATGATTCCTGCATTAAGATTGGCAGCGATGCGAGCCATTTTTAATGTTTTGTTAGTTGTGAGGGACAAAGTCACAAGACAATGTCCACAAACCACAACCTTGAAGGGAAAGGAGAGCCGAAGCGGAATCGAGCCGAGGCCTTTCTGCTTACCAGCCCAACTCCTTTACCGCTAGGCCAAACCGGCTCACACAGCACACAATGTCCAAAAGCAATTTTTGAAGAGAAAGGAGAGCTGACCGGAATCAAACAGAGGTCCTTCGGCTTACCAGCCTAACGCCTTACCGCTAGGCCAAACCGGCTTAAAACAAAACAAACAATTCGTTTTCTTTTCTTGAGCAGGGTGCGGAGAGAGAGAGAGAGAGAGAGAGAGAGAGAGAGAGAGAGAGAGAGAGAGAGAGAGAGAGAGAGAGAGAGAGAGAGAGAGAGAGAGAGAGACTTGCTTTATCGACTGCTGCACGTCCTGGTAACTCGGCGAGTCCTCGGTTGACACTCGCACCGAGGTTCTTCTGCTACCAGCCTAACGCCTCACCGCTAGGCCAAACCGGCCTAAGGAAACAACGACACTAGTTTATTCTAGAGCAGGGTGGGGACGGTACGTATCAGCAGCCTAATGATTATCACTTGCTTTATCGACTGCCGGGACGCACTCCCGGTAAACTCGGTGAGTCCTCGACAGACACCCCTTCTGCTTACCAGCCTAACGCCTCACCGCTAGGCCAGATTGGCCTACAATAAAAAACAAAAAACAAAACACCACTAGTCTATTCTAGAGCAGGGTGTGGAGGGTACGTGTCAGCAGCCCAGGTATGTAGGTAGTGTAGCTTAATGTCCTCAGATGTCAGTTGACATATTAGGGACAAGCTGAGACCAATGCCGAAGCATGGTTCAATATAGCTTTACGTCTACAGAAACCAGAAGGCTCGTTAGGACGGACAGCCCAGGACGGCCACCTCGACTCTCACACGTACAGCTCCTGAACTATGACAGTCAGCAGCCCAATGATTATCACTTGCTTTATCGACTGCCGGGACGCACTCCCGGTAACATCGGCGAGTCCTCGACAGACACTCGAACCGAGGTCCTTCTGCTTACCAGCCTAACGCCTCACCGCTAGGCCAAACCGACCTATAAAAATAAAATAAAAACGTTTATTCTAGAAGTGAGCCGGTTTGTCCTAGCGGCAAGGCGTTAGGCTGGTAAGCGGAAGTACCTCGGTTCGATACCGCTTCGGCTCTCCTTTCTCTTCAAAAAGGTTGTGGTTTGTGGACACTGTCTTGTGACTTTGTCCATCACTTCCTACTGAAACATTAAAATGGCTCTCATCGCTGCCCATCTTAATGCAGAAGTCATTCTGGTGGTGACAGTGTAGCGATAGGTATATAATCTCCCTCTCCCCCCACCTCCATACTCCCTTCCCCCCATTCTCCCCGTCCCTAATAAGCCGTATGGTTTCTGTGGACGTTAAGCACCATGTTTACTTACTTACTATTTATTCTAGAGCAAGGTGGGGAGGGTACGTGTCAGCTGCCCAATGATGATCACTTGCTTTATCGACTGCCGTACGTGCGTCCCGGTACACTCGGCGAGTCCTCGACAGACACTCGACACCGAGTCAATGTCTGCACTTAACCTTTTCAGTGCTGTTATATCGCTCCCAGCGGCGCGCGATTGTTACTGGTCAGATCAGGGGGGAAATTCGTTCATCCGTGGCGAGCTACAAGAAAGAATGTTTAGACCGGAAAATGATCAAGGGCAAATACAATGAGTGCTGGTGTTGTTGACAAGTGAATAGTAGTGGAGTGTGGGAGAGAGAGAGAGAGAGAGAGAGAGAGAGAGAGAGAGAGAGAGAGAGAGAGAGAGAGAGAGAGAGAGAGAGAGAGAGTAGCGTTAGGTCTATTTATAGCTAGTCAGGCCTAGCTATACTATACTACGAACACAAATAGCCACGACTATACTACATATATTATAAGTACGAATAAGCAATTGATTAATGCATTTACAGTGTTCGTACAAATGTGCAGAAACACGACAAGAGAGAGAGAGAGAGAGAGAGAGAGAGAGAGAGAGAGAGAGAGAGAGAGAGAGAGAGAGAGAGAGAGAGAGAGAGAGAGACAGACAGACAGACAGACAGACAGACGGACGGACGGACGGACGGACGGAGACGGACGGACGGACAGACAGACAGACAGACCGACAGAGACAGAGAATTTGCTGTTACTAAAACTTTTTGTTGTTACTCTTTCTGATTTTTTTCTCTCTATAATAAAATTATACACACGTAGATCCACATGCCTGACAAATGCTATGCATTAGAACGTGTTTTTGTTCTCGTTTTGCTTATTTCGTTTACACCTCGCTGAAAAATAATGGTGTTTCTAATTACATACTAGTACTCGTGGAAGTCAACAGCCCACTACGCACACACTGTAGGAGAAATACAGCAATTGCCACACTCTTGTTACAATGGCGGCCTAATCAAGTCCACCTTAATAAAACAAAAACAGTCACACCCGTACATGCACTAGTAATCGGTCGTAGACAGCTTCAGGATTACTTCATACTTAATTATTACAGCCAGTCAACCGTAAAGGTCACCTCAGTGCGAAACGGGCAGGACAGCCCGGTGGGTAGAGCGTGGGACCGAAAAGGCAGGCGCAATACTGACGCGAGTTCGATTCTCCGGTGCGGCAAAGGATTTTTCTCCCAGAGTCAACTGTCAGTGAAAACCCCGGCTCTTACGGTGTCCGTACAGCCCCCGTGTGCAATCGCATGCATCAATATCCGTGCGGATGTTAAAAATCCCAAACAATGGCAGCCGCATGCCATTTCTTGGGCACGTAAAAATACTGCACACGTCAGTATGTAGAAATGCATAGAGCTGCTCTTGCGGCTGCTGTAGCCTTGCCAAGGTAAAGCGATCCGAATTTCCTTCGTGGGATTAGTGAATTTTAGGGGGGGGGGGGGGGGGGAGGGGGGGAGGGGGGGAAGAAGAAGAGTAAGCAAGTAAGTAACTTGGTGTTTTACATCCAGTCAACCAGTGCGGTTATATCAGGGCGATGGAAGAAGAAGAAGAAGAAGAAGAAGAAGAAGAAGAAGAAGAGGAAGTCATGACACCGTCATTTCATGTATCTAGATGATTGGGAAAAATAGAGATGAATGAACACTGTCCACTCTTAATGAAATGAGAGAGTTAGTTCTTGGACTTTAAGTTTAACATTCCGTCAGCCGCGCCGGATCACCTCAGGACGATTAAAAGAGTGAACCTTCAACAGTTGATGGCCCGTCCCTGATAAGCCTTAAGGTTTCTGTGGAGGTTAAGCACCATGTTTACTTACTTACAGTTGATGGGGGGGGGGGGGGGGAGGGGGGGAGGGGGGGGGGTACCTTGATTTCTGCGTCCGCGGTATCCATCGCGTTTTTTTCATGGACGAGGCCGGGTGTTAAGTACAGCGCAGACATTATGTACGAGCGCCATAATGATAGTGGCAAAACATTTTTCGCTCGTTTCTCTTCAAAACATTTTTCTGCGTCCGCGGTATCCATCGCATTTTTTTCATGGACGAGACCGGGAGTTAAGTACAGAGCAGACCGTATGTACGAGCGCCATAATGATAGTGGCAAAACATTTTTCGCTCCGAACTTTTGTATTGATCACAGAAACCGACACCCACGCGGCGACGACAGCTCTGTTGATCTCCGCCACGGCCGAAGAAGAAGAATATACGATCAGTTTTGACAACTGTGTTATCACAGAGGTAACTTAGCAAACAGTCGTCTCCCGCCGATCCCTAAAGCGCGTTAGCTGTGTTGTTTACCTTGCCATGCATTCACATTGTTCGGTCAATAGCCGTTTTGAATTTCATTTTGAAGCGATCGATGGCTATAATTATTTGCAGCGTTGAGCGTGTGGGAGAGATGGACTTGGCCAATTCTGTTCGAAACTGCAGACTGGTAGCCATGACCCCCCCCCCCCCCCCCCCCTCCCCAGAAGAAGGCAAACCCTGATGTTCTCGAATCCAGGCAGCACAAAGCCGTGTTTGTATTGAGGAACTGCATGTTTGACACACAGCTTAAGGCAGTCTATATCTGAAATGTTTGCACCGAGGCAGTGTACAAGTGTTTGACGTTTCCGTAGCAACATTGACCGCGTCTGATGCATTCGTTGCCATGCAAGCATAGCTGTTTAACCATGGACCTAGGTACAGTTACGTAGGTCCATGTATTTAACAAGCAGTCAACAGTGAGACCGACAGTTATACTAGTGCAAAAGACAGTTCATCAAATCACAGGTAAAAAGTCCGATTCCCCGTTGATGTTTCAAGAGTATTACTGAAACTGAATGAAGCGGGAAGGCAGAAATTGTGCACAATTTCTGACAACAGGCAAAGCGTTCAAAGCTGTATTCTGACAAGCAACGTAAGGTAAAAGAATGCAAAGCGCCTACACGTAACGTGAACCCGAAGTGCACAATACAAAACAACAAGGTCGACAAAAATGTACAGAATTAAAAGAATAATGATACCTACCAAGTACGCAAACAAATACACTACAGCACTTCGTTCAACGTCTTTCTCACCACTTCCAACACACGAACGCACACATCTGACATGCACACACACACACACACGTACAGACGCGCGCGCGCGCACACACACACACACGCACGCACGCACGCACGCACGCACGCACGCACGCACACACACAAATACACCGGTAAGCCATATACAGCGATCTATTGAGTGTTTAGAGAGGGGAAGATATGGGGCTTGTTGGCGCAAATAAATGATGCTATGGAAGCAGTGTCAGAGAGAGATTAGCATATAGATTATTCCAGAAGAATTCCATGCCTAATACTAATAGGGAGAACCTTGGACAAATCCGAATATTCGGCAGAAGATCTGTCCATTTCTCCACCCGTAAGGCCGGTAAGCGGACGACGTGGGTTCGATTCCTCGTTTCAGCCCTCGTTTCTCTTCAAAAATTGTGGTTTACAGACATTGTTTGTGACTTTGCCCTTCACAGTTAATAATTAATCAAACATGAAAATGTCTCCCACTTCGCCTCTCACGTTTAATCAACCATGAAAATGTCTCCCACTTCGCCGCTCACAATTGATAAAGCATGAAACTGTCTCTCACTTAGCTAGCCCCTCACAATTAATAAATCATGCAGATGTCTCTCACCGCTGCCCATCTTACATCAGATATAATTCTGGTGGTGGTGGAGTAGCGTTAAGTATAGCTGGGACCCCCCCCCCCCCCCCCACCTCCTGGGATCTCGGTTCCTGCCAGTACCTCTCCGTAGACAGCTCGGCGTTAAACAAGTTTAACGAACAATAAATTTGCAGCTGTACAGCAGCCAATGATTTAGCCTTGGTCTTAGCAAGGCAGCGCAGGCTGTAATGTTTGGAACAACAGTCAACGTCTGACGTTCTCTCAGCAAGGCACCCTAAACGGCCAAAGTGGATGCGTGTCTGAGGAACACCACCACTAGTATATCACTGACAGATTCGTAGATATACTGCCTATATTACCTTTAGCGTGTTACTTTTAGCTTGTTCGTATTTGGAGCGAAGGATCAGATAAAGGCGAGCCGTAAGTCAAAATACATTTCTTTAACGAGACTAAGTGAACAAGGCACCTAGAAAGACTTGAATATCTTTGGATCAGTAGATCAAGTCTGTGTCATTTTGCGTATATAATCATGTACATCGGCGGCCTCGGATAGTGTGACAAGATGCCATATGAAGTATATGATAACCATCTTGAAACGAAACTTGACAAACTATGGGCGACGTATCTTAGGGTATGGTATTATTGTTCACGCATTAGCGACTAGCCTATCCCTCGATGACTGATTCATATCCTGACCCCTCGATAGATGATTTATCTGTTGACCCTCCGATAGCTACTTGATCTGTTGACCGTCCGATAACTCCTTTATCTGTTGACCCTCCGATAGCTGATTCACCTTTTGACCCTTTGATAGGTGATTTTTCAGCTGACCTTCAGCAGCAGAAAATCTTATGACACCTCGATGTTGATTTATTTTATGACCCCTCGATAACTGAGGGTCTCTTCAAAATTGCTTTCTAGCCCTCAGGGGCAAAAAGCTCAATAAAACCAATAAAACCTTGATAGCTTTCTCTCATGACCGCTCAATAGCTACTTTATATCTGTTGACCCCTTGATAGCTATTTATCGGTTGCTCCTCGGGTATCTGATTTGCATGTTGACCTTCCGATCGCTAATTTATGCTAATTATCTGATGACCACTCGATGACTGCTCTATTTCATGACCCTCTATGACTGACCCTCCTATAGCTGACTTTCTGTCGACCCCTCGATAGATAATTTATCTGTTGAGCCCGGGATAGGTGACGTATTTGATGACCCCATGATAGTCACCATTATGTCCAGGCAGCGCTGCTCCTGCGACTGCTGAGTACCCTTTCCCGGGGAAGTTAGGTAGTAATAATATCAATACATTTTATTTAAAATGAGCCTATCCCAGTTCTATAAACGAGCTCCTAGCACTCGTAATTGGATTTCAACGTCCTGTCGGCCACACAGGGTCATCTCAGAACGATCAAACTCTGCCATAAGTATGTCATTTTTTGGATTTTCACGACCTGTCAACCGCACAGGGCCACCTCAGGACAATGAATCTCTTTCATAAGCAAATGCATAGTTCAAAACTCTTCTGGTAAGTAAGCCCTTTCTCTGTAGTAAAATCTACAAAATCCACTCATGCACAACGGGAGGGACGACCCTTCCCGACAGCGATTAGCAAATCGTTATCACGTAAAGCATATAAAACAGACAAACGTAAATGTATGTAAAAGTAGACTCAGGAAATAACTATAAGAACAATGGCGAGGAACGATTAGTAGGACCTGCAAGAACTCGTTCAAAAGGGGGCGGGGATAGCTCTGTGGTTAGAGCGCCGGACTCGTGACTGAAAGGTCGCGGGTTCAAATCCCTGCAGGAGCGGCGGGAGAATTTTCTTCTCCAGGATCGACTTCTGTGCTGACTCTAATTTCGGTATCCGTTCCACCCCCGTGTTACCGCAGTAGCACGTCAAAGATCCCGATTATTGTGCCAAAGGTGCAGGTAGCAGCTTTACAGCTAAACACGCATACACCTTACGTATGTGGCTTTGTATGAAGTGACATGGTGCATGATTGTATGGTGTACACAGAACTTGCGCCGAGATGGCTGCAGTTTCATGTGGCACCAGCCATGCCAGCGCTGTAAGTACACTTCGGTGGATATTCAAAAAACGCGCTATAAAAAGCTTGTCACTCACGTAGAACCACATGCGAGCGCAGTGAGTCTGCTCAAGAGAGCGGAGAATAGCGCTATATAAGTGATCATCAATCAGTCGTATTTTGTGAACCGGTTTGGCCTAGCGGTAAGGCGTTAGGCTGATAAGCGGAAAGACCTCGGTTCGATACCGCTTCGACTCTCCTTTCTCTTCAAAAAGGTTGTGGTTTGTGGACACTGTCTTGTGACTTTGTCCATCACTTCCTACTGAAACATTAAAATGGCTCTCATCGCTGCCCATCTTAATGCAGAAGTCATTCTGGTGGTGACAGTGTAGCGATAGGTATATAATCTCCCTCTCCCCCCAACCTCCATACTCCCTTCCCCCCATTCTCCCCGTCCCTAATAAGCCGTACGGTTTCTGTGGACGTTAAGCACCATGTTTACTATCGTATTGAAAAATTGTCACACACAAACGGTGCGTGCTCACATCGCCCGAAGAGTTAGTAACTGGATTTAAACTTCTGTCAGTCATCGAGGGCCACTTCAGGATGAGGGACAAGACCAAAGAAGAAGCAGGCAGTCGTATACTACGAATGGGCCTTGAGGATGTTTACAAATATTTTACATCGAGTCCCGCTAATGGTCACTGACGTAAGTGGGGTTTTACATTTCGAAATAAAACGCAGGGAGCATTAATTTCGAAACAGCATTCTCGATTAAAGTTTTTATTTCGATATCTTTTACTTGCTGGGGGACAAAACAGAGAGAGAGAGAGAGAGAGAGAGAGAGACACACACACACACACACACACAAACACACACACACACACACACCACACACACACACACACACACACACACACACACAGTGACCACCTGAAAAAAACGAAGTAAACAACAAACTTTAAGCACAGAAATACGCACGAACCTGACTATAAATTACCTGTTTATATTTGCACCACGTTCGCCACATTATCTCTCTTGTGACCGGCCCGTGCAATAAACGAAGTGTAATTCCTCTCAGCTTGAAAATTCACGAGCATTCAAAGTCCAGTTCTGAGGCGTGACACAGAATTATTTATCTGGGGTACAGCTACCCGCAAAACAGTACCTATCTCTCCATTGTTAGTCCTCGGAACCGCTATTCGTATTCACTGTCTCGTACGTACACGACGTACAGTGTTCCTTCTCTTTTCCCAACAGCTGGCTGTACCTGGAAAGACCACGGGAACATTTTATAGTCCGGCACGGTTGAATCTGGTTTAATTGTATTGACAGCTCGTCGTCTATATAGACACCAAAGAAGACACGCTGGGAGACCGCAATCGGTATCAATATCCTAGCTGCTGTGTGGAATGGTTTCCGTTTCACTATCGTTGATCTGAAGCCTCTTTGTTTTGTTGTTTTGTTGTTGTTTTTGTTTTTCATTCACAAGAAACTTAAAGCGTCCTGCACAAGGACACATGTAGACACCTGAGGGAACTGGAAAAAAGAAAAAGGAAAAAGAACACCACCACTCTTTAACATCGTTGATTTGAAGCCTCTTTGTTGTTTTTTGTTTTTCCTTTTCATTCACAAGAAATTTAATGCGTCCTGCACAAGGACACATGTAGACTCCTGAGGGAACTGGAAAAAAGAAAAAGAAAAAAACAACAACACCGCTCTTTAATATCGTTGACTTGAAGCCTCTCTGCTGTTTTTTGTTTTTGTTTTTCATTCACAAGAAACTTAATGCGTCGTGTAACAAGGACGCATGTAGACTCCTGAAGGAAATGGAAAAAAGAAAAGAAAAAAGAACAACACCACTCTTTCATATCGTTGATTTGAAGCCTCTCTGCTGTTTTTTGTTTTTGTTTTTCATTCACAAGAAACTTAATGCGTCGTGTACATGGACGCATGTAGACTCCTGAAGGAAATGGAAAAAAGAAAAGAAAAAAGAACAACACCACTCTTTCATATCGTTGATTTGAACACTCCTTTTCATTCACGAGAAACTTAATGTGTCGTGTAACAAGGACGCATGTAGACTCCTGAAGGAAATGGAAAAAAAGAGAAAAAAAAAAGAACCACACAAAAATAACACCGCTCTTTAATATCGTTGATTTGAAGCCTCTTTGTTTTCTTGTTTTGTTTTTGTTTTTCATCCATAAGAAACTTATGCATTATGTATAACAACACATGTCTACAGAAGGAACTGGAACAACCCCCTCCCCCCCCCCCAAAACAAAACAAAAAAACCCACAAAAAACAACAACAAAAAATAAAAAATAAGAAGAACAACACCACTGTTTAATATCTCCAACACGCCTAGGACTAACTAGAGCTGGTGACAGAAAAGGGATTTTGCAACCCTAGCCACTTGTACCAGTATACTCAATTACGCTTGAGAATTCTACTTGAACCCGGTGATAAACTGCCACTTGTAGCTGTATTTCCACTTGGAGCAAACTGTTACACTTGAACCGGTTCCTCTTGTGACTGATATTTAAACACCCAAACGTTTACACATAAGATTCCCTGAATGATATTCCCGTTGACACCCATAAACAGTCCATACAAATTCTGTTTCCTTACATCAGTTACAATAACGTCCACTGCAAGATCTTGATACACCTCATCAGGTATCAATGATTCATGCCGCTCTTAAAGTACTCAGAGAAAAGACAGAGGGAAGAGAATCTGTAAAAGAGAGAGAGAGAGAGAGAGAGATGAGAGAGGAGATGGGACGAAGAGGAAGGGAGAGAGAGAGATTACGTAGTCTCCGTCACGGAAATAAGAAGAAAGAGATCTACGTAGTCTCCGTCACGGAAATAAGAAGAAAGAGATCTACGTAGTCTCCGTCACGGAAATAAGAAGAAAGAGATCTACGTAGTCTCCGTCACGGAAATAAGAAGAAAGAGATCTACGTAGTCTCCGTCACGGAAATAAGAAGAAACGTCACAAGTTTCCTGGAATTCTGTTTGATTTTCGCATCTTTTCCTCTTTCTTCCCCCCTTTTCTTTCTTTTTTCTTCTCTCTATCCACATCTCAAGTCCCGCAAACCGCACACATTCACTAATCACCCAGCGCTGCATCTGACGTCTGCCCACATGCTTCTTGCCGTTTGGAGTTACCACCCCTAGTCACACAAGCTAACGCTAGTGTAAAGAGCCGCAGTTCTAGACAGAAGTGACAGACATGGTGTGTACGAGACACACGTTATTATATATACCCCCTGGTGCACGGCCGGCAACGCTCTTGTAAAAACGGCCGTGTTCAATACCGAGTGTGTGTGTGTGACGGGTTTTCTGTCCCGCTTTCGGTGGCTTCCGCCTCTTTTGGCTGCCTTACAACCGAGCGTGTGTGCGTGTGTGTGTGCGTGTGTGTGTGAGTGTGTGAGTGTGTCCGGGTCAACCCCGGTCTCCTTGTTGGTTGGTGTTGGTGCCCCGTCGTTGGCAGCGTTATAACTATAGCACCTCGAGTCGGTATAATTAGTATCGTTCAGGTGTTGCCGGTCAGTGGAGCTGCCCTCTTGGCGTCTATTTGCCGGAGGCATTTTTTCCGATCTCGATTCTTTCTTTTTCTGGTTCTTTTCAGACTGCTTTCAGGGTTCTAATCTCGTTTTTATTGGCATACATTTTGTTTGATGGTGCCATCTGAGAGCTTTGACTGGAGACAGCCTCATCCTCGGTGGTATTGCCGCTGGGTTTTTCGGTTCTGTCGCAATTTGCCACCTGGATTCCATGCTGGCAGTGGTGTTTTTTGTTGTTGTTGCCGATGCTGTCCTATAATGAATTGCCACTATACTGTTCAACTTTGCCATCGGGATTCCATGCTGACATTGGGTGTTTTTCTCAGCGTGCTGTTCTGTGTTGTCACAAAGTTCTGTTTTGCCGTCGCGATTATATGCTGACGTTGGGGTTTTCTGTTGACGGTGCTGTTCTATATTGCCACTACGGTTCCATTTTGCCATCGCGATTCTATGCTGATATTGGAGTTATCTGTTGACGGTGCTGTTCTATATTGCCACTACGGTTTCTACTTTGCCATCGCGATTCTATACTGACACTGGTGTTTTCTGTTGACGGTGCTGTTCTATATTGCCACTGCGGTTCTATTTTGCCATCAGGACCGGCTACGCTGACATAAAGGTTTCCTCAGTGTACTGTTCTGTGTTGTCATTACAGTTCTTTTTTGCCACCAGGGTTCTATCATTATTTGCAGGCACCGGGGTTCTGTGGCGACAGTCGGGTTCTACGCTGACAGGTTTTGCAACTGTTGGATCGTATTTCGCCAGTGAATCCTATAATTATCAGAATACTGGTTTCCCGCTTAGCATGAAGGCTGTTTGTTAAGCCTATATGCAGACTTCTGCTGTCTTACTTACGCGGGTGTGTTTTCCAAAAGGGATTTTGTTTTTGCTGTTGAGTGACGTGGGTATTGTTACAGTGTTTGTCCTTGTTACTAAGGACGAATTAACCAGCGTCTGGGATAATGAACATGATTACAACGTAGGTACCACTGAACACGTTTATATCACAAGAACAGGAACACGTTTATAGGACAAGTAAGTAAGTAAGTAAGTAAGTAAGTAAGTAAGTAAGTAAGTAAGTAAGTAAGTAAGTAAGTAAGTAACTTGGTGTTTTACGCCCAGTCAACCTTTGCGGTTGAATCAAGGCGAAGTTTATAGCACAAGAATATGAACACGTTTATAATAGGACAAACAAGAACATGAATACGTTCATAGGACAAAAAGAACACGAACACACTTAAAATAGGACATCAAGTCAACAAAAGTTCGGGACAATGACTGAACATGATTACAAAGTAGGTACCAATGACCACGTTTATAGGACAAGAAGAACATGACGATTCATCCAAGTTATTATTAAGTACAGCGCCCTGTGTTAACCCGACAGACAATAGAAAATAAAAGGCAAAAAAAGACCTCCCCCCAAAAAGAAGAAAAAACAAAAAAAACAAAAAACAAAAAACAAACAGAATCTCTCTTACAATTGCTCGCAGACAAAACTATTGCTCGCAGGCAAACAGTTTACCGGTGGATGCTATTCTTTTGACGCTGCTTGAACATTTCTTTCCTTTATTTTCTTGTTCTCCCTCCCTCATTTCTGTCTGTCAGTCTTTTTCTTCTCAAAAAACAACAACAACAAAACAACAACAACAAATCAAAGATACATGCATTTGTTACACCCGTATGCAGTCGGACGATCTAAACGTGTGCACCTCGCGCAACAACAAAAACAAAAAACAAAGAAACAAACAAAAAAGCAGCAGCAAAACAAGAGAGAAGACAGGAAAGGGGAATCAAATGACAGATGACAGCCCTGAAATTCCAGACAAGAGGTAGACATCAGATATCCCCGGCCTCCCTTCCCCGGCCTGCATGTAAAATGTATTCAGGAGACAGCTGGGCCGTGGGCTGTCGACTCGCGCTTGTGACCTCGTGACCTTCCATTCAGACAGCGTCTTCCTCCGGTTTTTATTCTGTTTAAACGAGGAATGCAAATTGCAGGAGAGCGATATCTCTACAAGAAGGGCGAATCTGTTGAATCGATCAGTGTCATGACCTTCAGTTCAACTGGTCGACTTTATTACACGTCTTTTTTAGTGTGAAGCCCAAACAACAGGAGAGCAGGGAGCCGGTTTGGCGTAGCGGTATAATAAGGCGTTAGCTAGGTTGCTAAATGGATTTGAGCCGGTTTGACCTAGCGGTAAGGCGTTAGGCTCGTAAACAGAGGGACCTCGGTTCGAATCCGCTTCGGCTCTCCTTTCTCTTCAATGGTTGTGGTTTGTGGACACTGTCTTGTGACTCTGTCCCTCACAGTTATTAAACATTAAAATGGCTCTCATCGCTGCCCATCTTAATGCAGGAGTCATTCTGGTGGTGACAGCGTAGGTATATAATCTCCCTCTCACCCCACCTCCACATCCCCTCCCACCCCTTCTCCCCGTCCCTAATAAGCCTTACGGTTTCTGTGGACGTTAAGCACCATGTTTACTTACTTTACTAAGTGGACAATGTCGGTTCGATTCCACGTCTCGGGTGCTGTCCTTACTCTTCAAATGTTCTGGCTTATGGATACTGTCTTGTGACTTTACCTTTCACAATTAATGACACGCTAAAACGTCTCTCATCGCTTCCCATTGTGATGCAGAATCATTCTGGTGGTGACAGTGTGGCGTTCTTAAGGTATAGATCTCCACACCCCACCCCCCCTCCCATCTACTGAATGATAAGCAAGCAAGTATGTGCTGAAAAAGCTAGGAAGCGAACAAGGATCAACCAAGCAGACAGGTAGGCTGCCCTGATGCAGGTATGCACTCACCTGTCTATGGAGGTAGAAGATTTCTGTGTCCACTTTGGTCAGCACTGTGTGACGTCGTTTGTTTCCGCACAACAGGTCATTCTCCTGCAATTTCGTCATCATTATCAGCGTCATCGGTGGCGTCATAACAGTCAACATCATCATTGTTGTCGTCCTAGTCGTCATAAACACCATCGTTGACGTCGTCATCATCATTATCGTCATCATCGTCATTACTGTCTTCATTATCGTTCTCCTTTTCATATCACTCTCACGAAGTTCGCGTGCGTGCGTGCGTGCGTGCGTGCGTGCGTGCGTGCGTGCGTGCGTGCGTGCGTGCGTGCGTGCGTGCGTGCGTGCGTGCGTGTGTGTGTGTGTGTGTGTGTGTGTGTGTGTGTGTGTGTGTGTGTGTGCACTTTTTCTTCCCTTCCTCTGGTTCAATTCATTCTGTTAATTGTTAATTTTCTTTTTCAAAAGCACAGGCATTTGTCAAAACCCGTTGGCAGTCTGATAATTAAAATCACACTCGAGACTTCCACTCACTGCACTGGTTATCAGTCTGAAAATCACAGCCATGCACACTGTCAAGTCTTAAACAACTCCAAAACGATTTTTTATGTCACTCATTACGACGCACTTTCAGATCGGTGTGCCGGTGTAACACCCCAAAATGACTCCCCATCAAAAACCACTCCAGGGTGAATTTTGCACATGCGGCGAAAATCAGTGACTCCATGCATCATGCGAGTACTCCTGTCATGCAGAAAGCATTCCCGTGGGAAAATTCAGGAGTAGTGCTTCTGGAGAGTGAGGGAAAAGCCTCGGTGGCCTCAGTGGTAAAGCACCAGACTCAGTCGTGATAGGAAGGTATAGTCGCGGGTTCAATTCGATCCCCGGCACAGGAACCGGGCAGGAGAACTCGCATCGCCTGAATTAAGTTTAAGTTCAATTGCTTTACGTCCACATGTACCATCGGGCTTATTAGTGACGGGGAGCCCAGGACGGCCACCTCGACTTTAACACAGCTCCTCAGCTTCGCCTGAATTAACTTCCTGTGCTGACTTAGTTCAAACACGTAAAAGGTTGAAAAGAATCCTTATATAAAGTGTGACAATTACACAACACGCGATTTTTCGGCAGGGTAGGCTAATGCCTGCACGTGAAACACGCCGGTCATTCTACCAACAGTGCAGGTGGCCGGTTACAGCAGCTGATCTTGGCTAAACACGCCACATGCACCCTTTGAGTGTAAACGTATTTCTGGGTGTGTATACCATACACACAGACACACAGACACACACACACACACACACACACACACACACACACACACACACACACACACACACACCACCACCACGCACGCACGCACGCACGCACGCACGCACACTTCCAAACACTGGACAGCATCACACCACCACCAAAAGCAGATAGGTAGCCCACATTTCATTTTTTACCCTTTAACTGTTGTTTTGTAACTTGAAAAAGGGGATTATCTTACTCCGAAAATTCGCATTGTGTGTATTATCACAACAAAGAAGCGTTCTTTTGAACCTTTTATGTATTTGGATCTTTGTACAAGAACGCTAGTAGTGTCCTTGTCCCTGATATTTTGACTCTTCTTTCGGTATCCCCCCCCCCCCCTCCCCCCCGTGTTACCGCAGTAGCCTGCACGTGAAACACATTGGCCATTCTACCAAAAGTGCATGTGGTTCGTTACAGGAGCGAATCTTGGCTACACAAGAAACACGCACGCTCTGCCTGAGTGATATATATATATATATATATACTTAGACCTCTATACGAAGACCGATGTTAGTCGCCTACACAGAACAAGAACAAGAACAATTTTTTTTTCTTCTTCTTCCTTTCTCTCTCCTGTTTTTGCGCGAAGATAGCGTTTTGTTAAAGCCGGATGTTTGCCGTTTTTTTAATTTTTTTTTTTTTAAATACCCATACAGAAAACTCAGTCTTTCGTGGCGTAATGTGAGACAGAACCACCAGGGAGCGGCTTTTGTGCGAGACTGAGTCAGCTCAAGCTCACAGCCTTAGCTTACACCGGCAGCTACACAAGCACAGGCGTCGACGCTGAGATATGGACAGAGATATGACATACGCTACACACACAGTTCATTTCATGGCGAGGAGTTTCTTTTCACTCCCCGTCTCTTTACAAACCACAGTGCAGAGTTAATCAATCATGCCCCAGAGCCATTAACATGGGACTGTAAACCAAAAGGCGCTCTTCTAAAAGAGCCCCACGGAACTGTGAGCAGAGTAAATAACCCATGGACTTACGTGTATGTAGGAGGTCCATGAAATAACCGGCAGAATAATAACCGTTGGAAGCGACTCTGATATGTCAGCTGAGCGAGAGATCTAAACCTGGTTGGTCGGGTAACGGGTGATCCTTGCAAGGGAGCACGTACGTTCCATCGAAGCCGCGAGTCATTTAATACTAAGCAGGTGGTATATGCTTTGTATGTCTTCAAAGAAGAACTACGTGTTATGTTCAGCTTAGTTTCATAGCTGCGCGAACGTTATGATTCTGTTGAAGAAGAAGAAGAAGAAGAAGAAGAACAAGAAGAAGAAGAAGGAGAAGAGGAGGAGGAGGAGGAGGAGGAGGAGGAGGAGGATGATGGAGAGAACTCGAACTCACTCGAACTCGCAAACTTTATTTTAGAAGGATTGTAGTTTAGGTTCAGTCAAAACCTAACAACTAGCCCTTGCCAAGCTACTGGTGGGTAAAAATAAAATTACAGGACATCGTTTATATAGTATGAATGAGTAAGTAAACTTTTATACATGAAAACATAGACATGGAGCATAAGAGAGAGAGAGAGAGAGAGAGAGAGAGAGAGAGAGAGAGAGAGAGAGAGAGAGAGAGAGGAGAGAGAGAGAGAGAGAGAGAGAGAGAGAGAGAGAGATTTGTCAACGGTGAAGATATTAGCACAAAGGCCGACTGACAGATGATATGCCGGTGCTACGCTACGGTGCTACTACTAAGCAGGACATTGATAGTGAGAAATTATGATAAACGGAGCACAAGTGAATTCAACATTAATAAAATAAACAGAGAGAGAGAGAGAGAGAGAGAGAGAGAGAGAGAGAGAGAGAAGAGAGAGAGAGAGAGAGAGAGAGAGAGAGAGAGAGAGAACGAACGAACGATTTTTTTTATTAACGAGGGTAAAGGAATAAGTACAATATACTTTTTTTCATCCAGCCCTCGGCTGAGAGAGAGAGAGAGAGAGAGAGAGAGAGAGAGAGAGAGAGAGAGAGAGAGAGAGAGAGAGAGAGAGACAGAGAGAGAGAGAGAGAGAGAG
>JABMCL010000173.1:55000-80000 GCA_018857735.1 Alviniconcha marisindica
TAGTGGTGATGACGATGTTGATGGTGCAGCGGTGACGGTGATGGTCATGGTGATGATGGTGGTGTCGATGACGACGATGATGGTGCAGCGGTGATGGTGATGGTGGTGGTGGTGGTAGCGGTGGTGACGATGATGGTAATGGCGATGATGATGGTAGGTATGACGATGTTGTTGTTGTTGATGGTGATGTTGGTGGTGGTGGTGATGATGATGATGATAATGATGATGGTGATGATGATGGCAGGAGGTGGCGGTTGTATCATAACAGACCGACACACGCAGGAAGACAGTCAAGGATACAGACAGAGAGAGAGAGAGAGAGAGAGAGAGAGAGAGAGAGAGAGAGAGAGAGAGAGAGAGAGAGAGAGAGAGAGAGAGAGAGAGAGAGAGAGAGACAACTAAAGCAACAGACAGAGACAGACTGACACGGGTCTTTTCTTGTTTGCTACGATTACACTACCCCAGCCACCACCACAACGCCAGCAGCAACGCCAACAACTACTACTATCACCATCACCACTACTGCAACAGCCACCACTACCACTACCACATAAGAATACAGTCACTCATTGAGAATCGTATGCGACATGAGCGCTGCGAGTCTGCTTGAGAGCAGAGAATAGCGCTATACAAAAGCGATCAATGATAATAATAACTATTACTCACTCTTTACAAACGTGACACACTTGGATGAGCAAGAGGACGGCTCGGGCCATACGACGGAACTTGACGATGGGCTGAAACAACGCAAACAGAATACGCAACACTGAGCACCACGCAGTTTGACTGTTGAAAGCTGAGAACTACAACACCACGTAAAAACACATCCAGCAAACGAAAGGCTGGAACCACGGAAACACTATAAGCAACACTGAGCATCGTGCAGTTTGACTGTTAAAGTTTAGAACTAGAACACCACGTAGAGAGAGAGAGAGAGAGAGAGAGAGAGAGAGAGAGAGAGAGAGAGAGAGAGAGAGAGAGAGAGAGAGAGAGAGAGAGAGAGAGAGAGAGACAGAGAGACAGAGAGACAGAGAGACAGAGACAGAGAGACAGAGACAGAGAGTCAGAGAGAGACAGAGACAGAGAGAGACAGCGAGTCGAGGGAGAGTCAGAGAGAGACAGAGAGACAGAGACAGAGACAGAGAGACAGAGACAGAGAGAGAAACAGAAAAATCAGGAGAAAAAACGGGGGCGGAAGAAAATCCAGCGAGGAAGAAAGGAATTGAGCCATACTGCACAATTATGCCAGCGTATACCCTTTTGGAGCTGAGCGTAAACCTGGGCGTTTCCCTGTCCTCTAATACTGGCGTGAGACACAGCCTCGGCACAACCGGTCTCCTCGCCTCACTCGACGAAACAGACGACGACGACGACGACGACGTCGTGGACCCACGGTACCGTGAGATGGGGGGCAGGCAATTAGGAACGCCGTCCAAGAGGCTGATGTTGATCTGTCCAGCAGAAATCGGCCTGTCCTCAAAGCGGAGAGGCGCACGGTCTTCCGGGATGGAAACGAGCGAGAGAGAAAACCCACCCTGTCTCTTGCCCGAGCCCACTCTCGAGGAGATGTCGACAACCCTGTTTCAGCGTTAAGAGACGGGCACAAACCGGATTCGGTTGGGTACGTGGAAGGATGGGAGTTTGAGCCACGGGAGAGTCCTGAGAGGGGGGGTAAAGAGATGACCGGAGCGGTCGGGACGTCAATGGCGGAGCTGGTTTGGGATTGGCGGAAGTCTTCCTCGGAAGCAGCGCAGGATGTGGAATTGCTGGAACGATCAGGACCAGTCTGCAAATCATCTTTGCACGCGGACACGCTTCGGGGTTCAAAAATGGATGGCAGTCCAAACTGGCGATCACCAAACCCATCGGATGTGTTGGCTGGCATTTTGATGTTGATGAAGTCAAGGTATATGATATATATCTATACCCGTCCTAATCTAAAGCTTGTGGTCGCTGGCAGCTTGAAGCTGCGGTAAGAAGAAATGAGTCATACTCGGCAGGCTATGTTAGCCGGAGCCGAATGGCATCAGTCATAATTTACCCACTGGCTTCTTTGTTGTCATCTTCGTATCCGACAGAGAGTCAGAAGATGTGGGTCCAGATCCACTCGCTGTGTTAGCTGGAGTCGAAAGATACTAGTCACAAACCACTGCTGTGCTAGTTGAGTCGAAAGACATCAGTCATAATCTACTGGCTCTCTTCGTTGTCATCTTCGTGTTAGGATAGAGTTCGTTGTCATCTTCGTGTTGGGATCGAGTTCGTTGTCATCTTCGTGTTAGGATCGAGTTCGTTGTCATCTTCGTGTTAGGATAGAGTCAGAGGATTTGGGGACCTAGTACTTTAGCTGTGTTAGGTGGAGTCAGAAGACATCAGCCATACTCCACTAGCTGTTTTGGTTATCATATTCATGTTGGGATGGAGTCTGAAGACACTGGTCCTAATCCAGTAGCCATAGTGTCTGGATTAATATGTCATCGGTCATAATTCACTGGCTGCGTTGGTCATCCCTTCATGCTGGGATGAAGTAGGTTTTAGAGGACACAATGGTCAAAACCCAGTGCCTGCACGCTGTGTCCAACATCTCCATTGCGAAGGAGCAGGGAGGCGATGCTTACTATCCATACACCCGAGTACACAGTCGCACACGAGACTGCAGTTAACTATTTCTGAATGCAACACATTTCACGTCAGGTCTAAACAATTTGTCCACCACAAGTGCATTCACCTTCGGCTAAATTGGTAACATTTTATGTACCAAGCTCAGTTCTTGGTTAACATAAACAACAGCGAAGGAAACCTCCAAACGTCTGTCCAGAATAAACAAATAAGAAGAGAGAGGTACATTTGGGCCACGCACAGACTTCTGCGAGTCATTGTATTCAGGCTAGGCACGTACAAAACTGCTCAAACTGGCCTTAGGGTAGGGTTGTTTTGGCAAGATGAACCCTTTCTTAGCCGTGGGCAATATGAAGAAAGCGTTATTAAAGTTCTTAGCACAGGAGAAAAACAATCAATCTTGCACAACGAATTATTGGACGACTGCTCAGCACGTGCACAGTGCCAAGCTAATATCAGATTAAGTCCACCGAACTGTCAATCACACGGAAAAAAACTGCTAATGAGGCATTGAGAAAGGGCCGCTTTATTGCGTAAGTTCTGGAACCCTACCGCCCCGTTCTGGAACAGTACCAGTGATATACTGACTTTCATTTCCTATCGTTTAACTGCGGTGTATTCAGATAATTCACAGAAACAAGGACCATGTACGTCAGAGAATACAGTTTGGGCAAGGTACCAAAGTAACTCACTTTTTATATTTTTTTATTGTTGTCATAATAGCATGGCTGTTGGCTTTTATTTGTTGCTTTACAAAGAGGAGGCTTGCCGAAGCTTTGCATACTGCTCTGCAGTTTGCATCTTGTTTCTTTTCGTATTGCATACTTGTTTATTAAAAAACAAACAACAACAACAACAAAAAACACAAAAACAACAACAACAACAACACACACACACACACACACACACACACACACACACACACACACACACACACACACACACACACACACACACACACACACACACACACACACACACACAAAGAGAAAAAGAAGAAGAGAAGAAGCTTGAATTACAACAACAACAACAACAAAAGGTTATGAAGGTAATCACCCCTCCTCCCTTCCCAAAGAATCGTATAGAGCGAGTATGTGACTGGATGCTGATGCTGGTGTTCAATATATAGACTGAATAAAAACATGTTTTTGCTTAAAAACATGGTATCAAAATGATACTTATGTTTCAAAGTTAGTGCTGCAAGTACACACACACACACACACACACACACACACACACACACACACACACACACACACACACACACACACACACACACACACACACACACACACACACACACACACACACATACCCGCGCGCGCGCTAATTTTCTGTCCTCTTTATTTGTTTCTTCTCCAAACTCTAAAGCAATCCGTTTTACAAGTGGTATCATTATTCTAGGCATAACATTTTCGATGTCATGATTAAAAAACGGGGTCATTAACGTCATTACCTGATTTATTTATGAGAGAGAGAGAGAGAGAGAGAGAGAGAGAGAGAGAGAGAGAGAGAGAGAGAGAGAGAGAGAGAGAGAGAGAGAGAGAGAGAGAGAGAGAGAGAGAGAGATCGTTTTCAATATATGCTAACCCCAACTTGTTCTTAAATAATTTCAGCTGATGACAGCACGTTGAAAACATGCCACGCTTTGTAGAATCGTCGATGACTACTGATAGTCCTCATCATTCAGTTGATCTGACTAGCGTAGTGACTGACCAAGCAATTTTAAGCGCAAACGGCTGATCGGATGACCATTCATTCAATCAGCCAGACAATGGATCAGTTAGGGCACACTTGCCCACACAGACACAGACACAGACGCACAGACACGGACACAGACACAGACACACACAGATGCAGACGAAGACACACAGACACAGACACAGACGCAGACGAACACACACACACACACACACACACACACACCACACACACACACACACACACACACACACACACACACACACACACACACACACACCACACACACACCACACCACGCCACGCACGCACACACGCACACACACCACACACACACACACACACACACACACACCACACACACACGACACACCACACACACACACACACACACCACACTCACACACACATACACGCGCGCGCGTACGCACGCACGCACGCACGCACGCACGCACGCACGCACGCACGCACGCACACACACACACACACACACACACACACACACACACACACACACACACACACACACACACCGACACACACACACACACACACACACACACACACACACGCTGTACTGAACAACTGTTCTACATTTCCAAATATAGTATGCACTTGAGTGACCTCTGTAAACTTAGTAATCATCTTATGATACATGGACGGCACACGACACTCAATTAATACACGTTGTCCAGTGGCCCCTAATCCCACTGACTTCCGGTGACCGATAAAGCGATAATTATAGATCACGTGACTTCCGCTGTCTGATAAGAACTACAAGTTCACCTTGACCTGCCGACGTCACAGCTGGTAGTTTCAGACGTCAGTGACTTATTCAGATCACTCGTTGTTGATGTTGTGGGGTCCTCTTTGTAGCCATATTCTTCGTCGCTTTATTTAAACTGTTGCGCAGGACATTCTTGTCACTGTCGAAATAGTTCTTTTTGTTGTTTTTGAGGCTGTGGTCCACTAAAAGAACCCCCTCTGTCTGTCTGTCTGTCTCTGTCTGTCTATCTGTCTGTCTGTCTGTCTGTCTGTCTCTTCTCTCTCTCTCTCTGTTTTTCCCGTTGTTGGCGATAGTCTAGCTGTTGTTGTTATTGCTGCAGTCCTTGCTGTTACCAAGTTGATAACAGTACTTTTTTGTTGCTGTCGATCCTACCATCGTCATTAATGTCTGGGTGTGACTTGATTTTCCGGGAAGGAACTCCAACATCAGCTAACGACGACCACGTTCGTATTTTACTTGTGTACCCGTGCGTGGTTTACGTACGGCAGAATGCCTCAACGAATGTATAGTCTGGTTTAAAAAAGTGAAGCAGATCGGTTTCTGTTATTCTAGTTTCCACCTTTCAAACAGGACATAGGAGCCCATTCTAAAGGAGGAGAGAGAGAGAGAGAGAGAGAGAGAGGGGGGGGGGTGATTTTAGCAGTTAAATTATAACATCCTATCAGTCTTACAGGGTTACCTAAGGACGACGGAAGAAGAGGAAAGTGGGGGGGGGGGGGGGGGGGGGAGGAAGAAGAAGAAAAAGAAAGAAGCCAGAAGGAGAAGGAAAGAAGACAAAATAAATGAAGAAGAAGAAGAGGTAGGAGAAGAGGAAGATAACGAAGACGAAGAAGAAGAAAGAAAACAAGTGGAAGAAGAAAACTACACTTGAAGAAGTAGAGGGAAAAGAAGTAGAGGAAAAAGGAAGAAAAAGAAGATGAAGAAAGAAAGAAAGAAAGAATGAATGAAGGAGAAGAAGAAGAAGAAGAAGAAGTAAACAAAAAAGAAGAAAGAAGAAGAAGAAGAAGAAGAAGAGGCCGTAATAGAGGAAACAGCAAAAAAAGGAGAGGAAGAAGTAGATAAAAAGGAAGCTGACGAAAAAGGAAGACAGAAAGAAAAAAGAGAAGAAGAAGAAGAAGAAGAAGAAGAAGAAGAAGAAGGCCGCCTTACCCTATCGTTAGCGGAGCGCACAATCTGGGCCAGTTTGGGGATGTGTTGATCTTTCTTGCCCAGCCCTCGCATTTTGGCCAGACGCTTCAGTTTCAGGTTCTGGCGGTCCTCCTGGAAGTCTCTGGCCGCTAAGGTATTCCGTCTGTCCAGTTGCACGGCATCTCCGATCAGCTGTTTGAAACGGTGCTTGGTAGTAAACTGAAAGAAGGACATTGTGGTCGTGGTGATGTTCACACTACGAGGAGCATTCCGAAAGGTCTGAGGCCAGAGACCTTCGCCTCAACCCCCCGTCCCCCCGCTGACCCCCAGCCTAAAGAACAGTGCCCTCATTGTTATTTCTCAGCTGATACCGCCCAGGCTTTCTGAAGCCTTCAACCCCCCCCCCCCCACATACACACACCACTCTATCCCTAGCAATACAACATTCCACCCTTATTGCTCAACTTACCTCAAGGCTTTTTGCCCCCCCCCCCCCCCCGCCCCCTCCCCCCCCCCCAACACACACACACACCAACTCTGCCCCTAGCAAAACAACGCATTACCCGTATTTCTGAACTCACCGTCATAGCTTTTTTTGAGGCGTCTCTCTCTCTCTCTCTCCCCCCCCCCCAACTCTGTCCCCAGCAAAACAACGCTCCACCCGTATTTCTCAACGCACCGTCATGTTTCTTTTGAGGAGTCTCCACCCCGCCAGTTCCTCTCTTCAAGCAATACAACAAACACCCCGACAGCCCTCTCCTCTCAACCTGCCGTCAAGGTTTTCTTCATGGCTTTAGAAGCGTCTCTCTGTCTCTCTCTCCCTCTGTCTCTCTGTCTCTATCTCTGTCTCTGTCTGTCTGTCTGTCTCTTGTTACTATTGTTTTATGTGTAGCCTATTGGCATGTAGATTAGCAGGGACAGACTGTAAGAATAGGCAACTGCCTAAAATCTTAATCCTTGTGTAATAAAGTTCTGAGTTCTGAGTTCTCTCTCTCTCTCTCTCTCTCTCTCTCTCTCTCTCTCTCTCTCCCCCGCTCCCGAATTTTTCGCAAAGGAAAGGGGGCTCTCATCTCGAAACTCACCGTCAATGCTTTCTTCAGTATCGTCCCAGGGGCCTCCTCGGCCCCGTCGGAGTCGCTGTCGCTGTCACCCGCGGCTGGGACGATGCTAGGGGTCTCGAACCCCACCGTCTTCCGAGGAACCAGTAGTGACATCATGGTGACGGCGGACCTGCAAGGTGAGGTCGCACGTACGTCAATACTGTGAGTACGCCACCAATAGAATTATTATAGGTTGTGATGACGTCATGGTCACAGAAGACCTGAAAGGTGAGGTCGCACGTACGTTAATACTGTGAATACGTCATCAATAGAATTATTATAGGTTGTGATGACGTCATGGTGACAGAAGACCTGAAAGGTGAGGTCACACGTACGTTAATACTGTGAATACGCCATCAATAAAATTATTATAGGTTGTGATGACGTCATGGTGTCAGAAGACCTGAAAGGTGAGGTCACACGTACAACAACACAGTGAACACGCCATCACGCGCTCAAAAGATGTCACACAAACACGACAACAGAGAACCGAGTCGCCTACGATAACTCTCACCTGGCATGCGAGTAAATACAAGGTACATAAACTCTATCAGAGGCAGGCTACGTCCTCTTCAGCACTATCGTTTCGATGGAGCTTTTTCTTTTCCAAGAAGAAGAAGGAAACGCAAGAGAATATACAGCCCTCGACTGAAAGAACGGCACATCGGACAAACCGTAACGTTAATACGTGGGTGAACGTCCAACTTCTTGCTCCCCCACCCCCTCCCTCATCCGACCAGACTAGAAGTCAAAGCATAACGCTGCATGAGCAGGCTGGAACTCTGGCTGCAGCCGCACCCTGCCCAACACAAGCCGGTGACTGTCAGACTCAAACCTGCATGATCCATGGTAGTTGTCGCTGACCGCACAGTCTGGCCCCGTAATGATTCATATCTCGGCAAACAGCCCTCACACGCACTTGTCACCGACCCCTCGAGCCACGAACTGGTGGATGGGCGGGTGGGTGGTGGTGGTGGTGGTGGTTGTGGTCAGGGGGATGAGAGGGGGGTGTACTAGACGTGCACAACCCGCTTCGTGGCGGAAGGAGTGATGCAGTGAAACCCTGGTGCCTTACGAATGAGATTTATCCCTCATGAGAGAATCGCATCTCTTGCAAGACCGTCAACCCTTCTGTTTAATAATAATAATAATGCCACGTGAAAGAACATGTAACCAATGGCCACCCCTCCTGCTAGACCAAATTTTGCACAAACTGTTTTGGTTATTCTTCACTAAAAAGGACTTCTAACCTATGACCATCCGTCTTGTAACATTATGTTCCTGTTAGAATGCCTCTCTAGGCCTGTGTCTGTCTATCCGGTCTCTGGCTGTTTGTGTTCCTGTCTGCCGGCCTGCACTCTCTGTCCTTCTATCCGTTTGTTTCTCCTGTTTATGTTCCCGTCTCTCTCTCTCTCCTCTCTCTCTCTCTCTCTCTCTCTCTCTCTCTCCTTCATGTTAATGTGGTCGAAAAAATTGTCAAGTGAGTCAGTTGGACTTTCTCACCCATTGTTATGTGGCTTTGTCTGAAGCAATAAAGAATTAAAGTGTCAAAGTCTCTCTCTCTTTCTCTGTCTGTCTGTCTGTCTGTCTCTCTGTATTCCTGTCTGTCTGCCTGCTGTCTCTGTCCGTCTATCTATCTTTTTCTCCTGTGTTCATGACTGTCCGCCTGCCTGTCTCTCTGTGCATCTGTCTGTCTATACCTCCGTCTCTGTCTGCTCCTGTGTGCCTGCCTCTCTCTGTCTCTGTGCTTCTGTCTGTCTATACCTCCGTCTCTGTCTGCTCCTGTGTGCCTGCCTCTCTCTGTCTCTGTGCTTCTGTCTGTCTATACCTCCGTCTCTGTCTGCTTCTGTGTGCCTGCCTCTCTCTGTCTCTGTGCTTCTGTCTGTCTATACCTCCGTCTCTGTCTGCTCCTGTGTGCCTGCCTCTCTCTGTCTCTGTGCTTCTGTCTGTCTATCCCTCCTTCTCTGTCTGCTCCTGTGTGCCTGCCTCTCTCTGTCTCTGTGCTTCTGTCTGTCTATACCTCCGTCTCTGTCTGCTCCTGTGTGCCTGCCTCTCTCTGTCTCTGTGCTTCTGTCTGTCCTTCCATCTCTGTAATTCCTGTGTGCCTGCATACTCTTTCTGAGCCCTGTCTATCCATCCGTCTCCGTTCGTGTGTGTGTGTGTGTGTGTGTGTGTGTGTGTGTGTGTGTGTGTGTGTGTGTGCGTGCGTGCGTGCGTGCGTGCGTGCGTGCGTGCGTGCGTGCGTGCGTGCGTGCGTGCGTCGTGCGTGCTTGTGTGTTGTGTGTGTGCGTGCGTGCGTGTGTGCGTGCGTGTGCGTGCGTGCGTGTGTGTGTGTGTGTGTGTGGTGTGTGTGTGTGTGTGTGTGTGTGTGTGTGTGTGTGTGTGTGTGTGTGTGTGTGTGTGTGTGTGTGTGTCCCTCTCTCTGTCTGTCTGTCTGTCTGTCTGTTTCTCCGTGTCCGTACCTGTCCGTGCCTGTGTCTCTACCTGCTCGCCTCTTTCTGTGCCTCTGTCTGTTTATATTCTTCTGTCTCTGTGGCTCTCTCTCCCTCTGTGTCTGCCTGCCGCCTCCTTGTGTTTGTCTGTCTCTGCCGCCCCTCTCTTAAATTCTCTCTCCCCCTGGCTGTCTCCCGTAGATCGTGTATGCGCGTTGTTTCGGATTGCGGTGTTACCGCTCAAACTAGGGAAGCGTCTACGCTCCCTAATTTGTTATCATTGTCTTTGTTTCTGCGCGCTCATGTCCTGATTTCCAGTTCAGGCGCCCATACGTCCAACCTCGCCATATTTACGGGGGGTCCACGCTGGCACGAGTATTACTGCATGATAACATCTTGTCAGGACTACAGTTCTGAAGGGAACGGCTCGACCGTGACATGTCCTTTGGCAGCCTGCTCGTATTAGGATCTGTGGGCTGGCAGTCTACAGCCTATAGTCCCCGAACTGAACCTGACCCACGTTAGAGGTTATGGAACAGAATTGTGAACTCTGTGTGTGTGTGTGTGTGGTGTGTGTGTGTGTGTGTGTGTGTGTGTGTGTGTGTGTGTGTGTGTGTGTGTGTGTGTGTGTGTGTGTGTGTGTGTGTGTGTGTGTGTGTGTGTGTGTGTGTGTGTCGTGGTGCGTGCGTGCGTGTCGTCGTGCGTGCGTGCGTGTGTGTGTGTGTGTGGTGTGTGTGTGTGTGTGTGTGTGTGTGTGTGTGTGTGTGTGTGTGTGTGTGTGTGTGTGTGTGTGTGTGTGTGTGTGTGTGTGTGTGTGTGTGTGTGTGTGTGTGTGTGTGTGTGTGTGTGTGTATGTGCGTGCGCGCGCCACATTGCCCCCCCAAAACGCCCGTGGGAAATCCACGACGTGAGCTCGTTCTGGCATTACCAATGAACTGCATATCGAGTCACACCAGCCATGCGTTATGTAATTCGTTCTCTCCCGTGTCACACAAATACATCCAATATATATTACCTCTACTCCTTAGGTGGGCTCCCACCGTAGAGGAACTCACTGTCTCTACTACACCTTTTGGACAAAAACAGCCGGAATGAAATAAGCACAATCCCTTACAGCCAGCTGTTCTAAAACCGCAACGAATCCATTCAGCTCTCCTGCCGATGACTCTTCCGTAACTTATCTCATACATCTTTGGCCAAGAGCGATTGATTTTGCTATTCACACTCTATACCCGTCATTTTTTTTGTTTCAAGAGGAGTGGACGAAAATTCGGTGAATGAAACTGAAAACCAGAAGCTATAAATGCATGATTCCTGGCACGCAAGGCTATATTCTGACCCACTTTAGGCTTGAAAGAGTTTACTGTCCCAGATTGACGTCACATTATATTTGAAGAGGAGTGGACGAAAATGAAGTTCAATGAACCCGAACGCCAGAAGCTATAAATGTATAATTACTGGTAGTGACTAAAGCACGGGAGGCTGAATTTTGATGCCAGCTGGAGGCTTAAAAGAGAGAACATTTGACAGCCCTGGATTCCTTGCAGTGGAGAATTCCTTGCAGAGGAGACCTTCAGCCCTTCCTTTCAGTGTCCACGGTCTGCCGCAGCAAAGATAAAGAGAGGGGCTGGCTCAGTGAAATAATAATCATGACAAACGAAAGCGCGAACAACACTGGGAACGAAGCATCTCTTCGGTGCAAGTGAAAAAACAACAACAACCGAATACAAAGAACCAAAACTGACTCGAAGAGAAAGCCAAGGTTCGTTCGTTCGTTCGTTCTTTCGACTTGTTTAAGGTCAAGTTGTCTCCGGAGAGGTAGGATTACTGGTGAGGACCGAGGTCCCAGGAGGCGGTTCAAGCTCAAATTCAATGTTGCTCTACATCCACAAGCAGAAACCACGAGGACTATTAGGGACCGGGAGCCCAGGACGGCTACCTCGACTTTCACACAGCTCCTGAGCTTTGTGGCCTTTAGTTCAATGTTGCTTTACGTCCACAGAGACCATAAGAACTGTTAGAAACGTGGAGCCCAAGCCGTTCACCTCGACTTTCACACAGTTCCTGAGCTCTGAGGCCTTTAGTTCAGTGTTGCTTTACGTCCACAGAGACCACAAGAACTATTAGGGACCGGGAGCCCAGGACGGCCACCACGACTTTCACACAGCTCCTGAGCTCTGGGAAGGTGGTGGCAGTGGTAGTACTGTCTATACCTGGTACTACCCTGTCATCAACCGAATGGCCCCCTGCTTTACGATGGGCAGAGGTGTGAGCCGTTTGAATGTTTTCATTCATTGTGGGAGGAACAGAAATCACAATCAGAGAGTGTCCATGAACCGCTACTTTTGAAGAGAAAGGAGAGCCGAAGCAGAATCGAACCCACGTGGTGTGTACGTCCGCTTACCGGCCTAACGATCACAACTAGAGTCTGAAAGAGAACGAGGCCTAAAGCGCTCGTGTAGAATCAACAAACAAGGGAATCAATTGGCGAACGAAAGACGTCGTCACACCAAATACAGACCTGAACCGCCTACGGTTCCTCTCACCTAGATACAACGTAAATACAAGGTACATACACTCCACAAAAAAAGGCACATCCTTAAAGGTATATCCTGGTGGAGTTTGTATACCTTGTGTTTACTCGTGTGCCAGGTGAGAGTTACCGTTGTACAATTGGTGCAGTTTATGTGTCTTGTATTTACTCGCATGCCAGGTGAGAGTTACCGTAAATGACTAAGGTCTGTGTTGCTTCGTTCGTGTGACTTCTTCAGAGTATTCCCGCTAGGCCAAACCAGCTCGCAGAAATCCAAGGAATCCCCAAAAAGTGACTTATAAAAGTCTGAAACAAAATGACTGCTAGCGTTCTAATGTTTTGATCTTGACTTACACAAAGCAGACGACGACGGGAAAAGCAAGAGAGATCGCTAGAATGAAATACAGAAAATAACAAAAGCAAAAAGTTGGAAGAGATCGGAAGAGACAAAGCAAACGTAATTTCGTTTTGTTTGTGTACAGTGAGCACATGCAATCAACGCATTCGCTCAGTCGAAGTCCTACGCTTATAATCACTGAACCGTCACGTATTTCTGCCAACAGCCATATACTTTACAAGAGGCGTTAATTGCCAAGGTCGCGAAGAATCCCTGACCTCAGTCTTGTTCCAGCATTCAAAGCTAGTAATATTACTCTCAAAACACCACAACTGTCACGACGAGCATATTATCTGCTTGCGTATAGGTGACATGGTTATAAGCTGTTCAGTGAGCGCTCATACTACTGCCTCATTATTCTCAGACAAAAGGACATAATTCAGGTGACTTGTTTTTGAATATGAGTCTCAGACTACTTTACTTTCGGTCTATTCAAAAGGACATGAACGGCATTTTGGAATAAAATACAGACAGAGAGGAGGGGGGAGAGAGAGGGGGGGGAGAAAGGGGGGAAGAGAGAGAGAGAGAGAGAGAGAGAGAGAGAGAGAGAGAGAGAGAGAGAGAGAGAGAGAGAGAGAGAGAGAGAGAGAGAGAGAGAGAGAGAGAGAGAGAGAGAGAGAGAGAGAGAAGAAGTTAGAGAAGAAGAGCAAGAGGAACAAGAAGACGAAGTCGATGTGAAAACGCTACGAGACCAGGTGTACATGCATTTAGGCGACCTGTTGGAGCTGTGCACAGAATACACAATAATACCCTGACTAAAGAACTGTAAGACTCACTCGCCCAGATCGTCTTCCCATTTAATGATACTTGATAGAAATACAGGGATTAGGCTGTGTGCAATTCTGACCACGATAGCTAGACATGATATTTTGTCACAATCTGAAACAGGAGGCGGAGTGCCTGTGCAGAATCGACAAACAAGGGAGTTAATTAGCACTCGAAAGACGTCACACAAACACAACAACAAAGAGCTCAGTCGCCTACGGTAACCCTAGCCTGGCATGCGAATAAATTATACGGTACATAAACTCCACCAGCTGTACATTCTCCAGATGATGATGTACCTCTGGTGGAATCTCTCTCTCTCTTATGTTCTATGTGCTAGGACAACATTTTTTATCATACCGAAATTGTATCAATTACAGTACTCAAGGCATTTTAGGGCACACACATACACACACACACACACACACACACACACACACACACACACACACACACACACACACACACACACACACACACACACACACACACACACACACACACACACACACACACGCACACACGCACACATACACACACACATACACACACACAAACACACACGTGTACGCACGTGTTCATAGACATACATGCATGCCCGCACACACACACTCACACACACACACACACACACACACACACACACACACACACACACACACACAACCACACACACACACGACACACACACACACATCACACAAACACACAGACAACAGACAGACAGACAGACAGACAGACAGACAGAACAGACAGACAGACAGACAGACAGACACAACACACACACACACACACACACACACACACACACACACACACACACACACACACACACACACACACACACACACACACGCATACACACTCACACTCACACTCACAATAGACAGACAGACAGACAGACAGACAGACTAACACAGACACACAGACACACAGACACACACACACACACACACACACACACACACAGACAGACACACAGACAGACACACACAGACCACACACACACACACACACACACACACACACACACACACACACACACACACACACACACACACACACACACACACACACACAAACCGACACAAAACGTGCAGCCGCTACTCTAGTCCAAACAGACCTTTCAGCAGCTAGAAGACCAGCGGCAGCAGCTAAATCCAGAAAACCCCGAACAAGCTTGTCTCTCACTGATCAGCATCAGCTTCCATCAGACGGACACACAGCCGAACGGAAGGACGCAAGAGGAAGCAAGCACAGAAGGAACAGACCCCGGCTTAACAATAAACCACGTTGCCATGCCCGGCACCTCGTTGCGTTTGTTCCGTTGGAAACGAACCAACAGCCTCTTGGGAACCTCGTGTCCCCCCCGCCACCGCAACAGTAGTAGGCGCGTAGTCTACGACACACAGATCAGGGTAGCGATAACGGAACGCTAACTGATACATGAAAGGACCGCGGAGTACGTACTAAGCGCGGAATTCTGTACACAGCGTTGAACAACCGTCTGCATGTACGTCCCTATCGTTAGCGCCGCGTTACTGCTAGCGGATTAACGCGTGTAACGGGTATCATTACGGGTGGCTCAGGCATGCGGCAGTCCCTATACCTAACAGCGGGATTTTGGGTGGCGGCCGTTCGTCGCTGGATTGTTTGCCTGATTGTCCGCGGTTTGGTTCCGGGTGAGGAGTTTGGAGGGGAGGGGGAAGTGTGTGTGTGTGTGTGTGTGGGTGGGTGGAGGTTGGGGTGGGGGTGGGGGGGTGATGGGGGGGGGAGTGTTCGGGTTCGTTGATCATGTTTTCAGAAAGGAAAATTTTGTGTATGGTGTGTGGAGTGGTGGGTGGTGTGTGTGTGTGTGTGTGTGTGTGTGTGTGTGTGTGTGTGTGTGTGTGTGTGTGTGTGTGTGTGTGTGTGTGTGTGTGTGTGTGTGTGTGTGTGTGTGTGTGTGTGTATATGTGTAGTTATGTGTGTGTGTGCGCGCGCGTGCATGTTGAGAGAGAGAGAGAGAGAGAGAGAGAGAGAGAGAGAGAGAGAGAGAGAGAGAGAAGAGAGAGAGAGAGAGAGAGAGAAGAAGAGACAGACAGGACAGACAGACGGACAGACAGAGACGGACAGACAGACAGACAGACAGACAGACAGACAGACAGACAGACAGAGAAACACAGAGAGAGACGGACGGACAGACACACAGACAGAAGGACAGACAAACAAACAAACAGACAAAGAGAGAATAAAACGACCGACATTCACAGAACCACACAGCTTTGACGCTCCAACAAAACCGACCTCTTATTACCACGTCCCTGCCTCACCACCAATAAATAAATAACCCTAAAAACTCTTTGATAAAAGACCACAGTCTGTCACTTCCCCCCCGCCTCCCCCCCCCCCCCCCCACCCCCCCAACCCCCCGCCCCTATAAATTAACGAAACATTTTCATTCAGTTAATTTACTCGTCTCAAGCGACAAAAGTGCCACAGCATTACAGCTAGGCTATACCGTTTCATCGATCCCCGATTGATTTATTCAGATCGGAGGCGGTGTCTGGCCCCGGCCACACAAAGAAGTGATCGTAATTGAAAGAAGGCTTTTGTCAGGGGCGCCCAGAACGCCAGAAACCTCCCGACAAAGCTGTGGGGAAGCCAGACACCTCGTCCACAACGTTACAATCTAATTCAACGAACGAGCTCTTATACTCTGATCAAGTTTTGTTTAAACAAAGGTAGAGACGATCCACTTCAACGCGAATAAAGTTTGCTGCTGCGTGGGAATAGGTTTTAAAGTAGGCTATATAAATTAGATATGGACGTGTACAGAAACACATACGCTTGAACGTGTGGCTATGTCGGTGGGTGGATTTTTTCTTCTTAATATATATTTTTTTTCCTCCGTATTTCCTTAACTCAGTAGTTTTTAGATCAGTCTAAATCACACCTGTGAAAAGATCTTAACTGAAAGAAAAACAGTAGCAGCAGCGACAAGAAACAACAACAACAACAACAATAAACCACAAAAACAAAAACAAAAATCACACACAAAACAACAGCAGCAGCAACAAGAAACAAACAAACAAACAAACAAACAAACAAAACAACGAAAAACAAAACAAAACAAACAGCAGCAACAAACAAACAAAGCAAAGAAAGAGAAAAAAAGAAGAGAGAGAGAGAGAGAAGAAGAGAGAGAGAGAGAGAGAGAGAGAGAGAGAGAGAGAGAGAGAGAGAGAGAGAGAGAGAGAGAGAGTAGATTTGGTGTTTTACGCCCAGTCAACCATTACGGTTATCTCAGGGCGTTACAGATTTTGTCGATACACAATATCTGTTAAAAATATGAGAGAGAGAGAGAGAGAGAGAGAGAGAGAGAGAGAGAGAGAGAGAGAGAGAGAGAGAGAGAGAGAGAGAGGAAACCTATGTGCTGTAGAGTTACAATCTCAGTAAGTTAAAAACCCAACGGAATTCAAGACAGCAAATAATTATTGCAACAGGCTACGCGAGAAACAGTTCTCGCGAGGAGAAGGGAGGTGGAGAAAGGAGCCGAATGAGCCACAAAGGTACACAATAATCAGAAAGGCAAAATTCGTGGCAGTAGGTGAAGCATGCAAAGCTATATTCTAGTCTAGCCCAGACTTAAAGGGGAACTGAGCCGTGCTTAATACATGCAGATACAAATATTTGCACACTTTTTGTAATAAGACACTAATAAGACTGTGAAAGCAACATAGCACCAGTGAAAAACTGTCCGTTAGCTGAGAGTTTTTCCAGACCCATGGCGTAATCAATTATGGCGGTGGTTGGAGGAAGGATGTCGTAAACTAGTGCCTGGAGTTTGGATTCTTAGCAGACGGGACCTGACGTTTAGCACCCTGACGGTATTGTACAGCCTCATTAGTTGATACCCCTTTAATAGAGGCGGTAACGATTTCTGATGAGGGGCAGTGCAGACCGCCGAGCTATAATGGGCCCCCAGCTGTGGCACTCGATGGCGCAGAGGTAGCTGCTATTTCTGAGGCCAAAAATGTAGAGGGGCGGGGACAGTTCATTTGGTACAGCGTCTGACCGGAAAGCCAGGTGGTGCAATACTGACGCGGGTTCGAGTCCCAGGTGCAGCAAGGTATTTTTCTCGTAGAGTCCACTTCCAGCGCTGACTCTCTTACAGTGTCCGTACAGCCTACGTGTGCCATCGCATACAGGAATAGGTAGAGCTGCTCTGCGGCTGCTGTGCCTTACCCAGGTAAAGCGACCCGAATTTCTCGCATGGGACAAAGAAGTACTTAAAATAAAAATAAAATAAAATAAAAAATAAAAAAGAAAGAAAGAAAGAAAATTCCTTGATTAATCAAGTGATCTTTTAGCTTCTTTGTTACATAGTCCTTCGGTTTGAATAAACGCAATCAATCGCGTTTGTACTATCCTACATAAGATTTACTGGTCCGCTGCATAACGTTTAACCGTTTGAAAGGTTTGCCTGCTTTCATGTGTCAATTACGATGTTTGTAGTGCAAGCGGTTATAAGTGTATACCGTGTGTTATCATTATTATCATTGTTTTACGTAGCTGTGTCTATGTCTGTCCCCGTCAAATATCTCTTTTTCTCTCCCCTCCCCCCCACTTTGTTGTTGTTGTTGTTGCGTAAAGTGCATAGAGCAGTGTTGTCTTAGCCACTGGAAATGCGCTCTACAAAAGCTATCAAGTATTATTGTTGTTATTATTTTGCTCCACAATATCGGCAAAAGGCGGCGACACTCTAAGCGGAGAGAGAGAGAGAGAGAGAGAGAGAGAGAGAGAGAGAGAGAGAGAGAGAGAGAGAGAGAGAGAGAGAGAGAGAGAGAGAGAGAGAGAGAGAGAGACAGACAGACAGACAGACAGACAGACAGACAGACAGACAGACAGACAGACAGACAGACAGAGAGACACAGATCAAGAGATGGGGAGGATTTCTCTGTCTGTCTGTCTGTCTGTAAGATGGGTGACATAAAAAAAATTGCAACCAATTTTGTCCAGATAACTTCCTCTTTAATGTTTAAAGTGCGTACGAGATCATTTTAATCTACTAGTAGTACAGCAATTACCAGAACGACAATAACAACACCAAATACTATTACTACTGCTGCGGTTGTTGCTGCTGCTGCTGCTGCCGCTACTGCTACTACTGCTGCTACTGCTGTTGCTGCTGCTACTACTACTACTCATCTACAACTATTGCTACCACCACCGCTACTACTACAACTGTTGGTGTTGCTAATACCACTGCTACTCACTTCAACTACTTCATGTATTTCTACAGATGCCTTTCAAAGCAACTTCTCTCCCCTACTCCATTTACCGAGAGAGAGAGAGAGAGAGAGAGAGAGAGAGAGAGAGAGAGAGAGAGAGAGAGGGAGAGAGAGAGAGAGAGAGAGAGAGAGAGAGAGAGAGAGAGAGAGAGAGAGAGGAAAACAAACATATAGCATTGGCTAAATAATGTTTCTGTTAAAACTGTCAGTTTTATTGCAAGGAGTGACTGACAGTTCTATACACTGAAGTAGGTTAATCTTACGTACCTCCGCCCCTGCAACGCCAGTTCCTCCTGAAACCTCATTGCAGCTATATGCTATTCATTTTTTCCCCCTCCTCGCAGAAACAACCATACAACCTGACACAAAAGCAGTCTGCTTTAATTGGATACGTATAAATGCGTACGGCAAACTTTCGCTTAGCTGAGAGCTCTCTCTCTCTCTCTATATATATATAGTGAAAGACCCCACCACTTGGAGTTTCTTTCATTCGTAAGTCTTGTATTATGCCTCCATTCTTGTGTTCAGGTTTGTTCCCCCCCCCTCCCCCTCTCCGCCCCATGAACAATTGTTATGCATACCTGTCCGGTTCATTTGCTGTGTAGGTCAGTCCAGGGTTGGGTCATGGCTACATAAACAGGAACACCAGTCGGCAAAGAGTTAACGAGAGACTGATTGATTGATTGATTGATTGGTTGGATGAATGCTTGATTGGTCTTTGATATACAAGGATGCAGATTTTGTTAAAGGCTGAGGCGTTAGTCATCTTCTACAGTAATCGCTGAATCGTATGTCCATTTATTTAATATAATTTGCGTGAAAAGACTTTAAATTAAAAAAAAAAAGAAACCAACAAATGAATCGTATGTGCAGTCGAAGTTTTCAACATGTCTTACCACTCTGTGTGTGTGTGTGTGTGTGTGTGTGGTGTGTGTGTGTGTGTGTGTGTGTGTGTGTGTGGTGTGTTGTGTGTGTGTGTGTGTGTGTGTGTGTGTGTGTGTGTGTGTGTGTGTGTGTGTGTTGTGTGTGTGTGTGTGTGTGTGTGTGTGTGTGTGTGTGTGTGTGTGGTGTGTGTGTGTGTGGGGTGTGTGTGTGTGTGTGTGTGTGTGTGTGTGTGTGTGTTGTGTGTGTGTGTGTGTGTGGTGTGTGTGTGTGTGTGTGTGTGTGTGTGTGTGTGTGTGTGTGTGTGTGTGTGTGTGTGTGTGTGTGTGTGTGTGTGTGTGTGTGTGTGTGTGTGTGTGTGTGTGTGTGTGTGTGTGTGTGTGTGTGTGTGTGTGTGTGTGTGTGTGGTGTGTGTGTGTGTGTGTGTGTGTGTGTGTGGTGTGTGTGTGTGTGTGTGTGTGTGTGTGTGGTGGGTGTGTGTGTGGTTGTGTGGTGTGTGTGTGTGTGTGTGTGTGTGTGTGTGTGTGTGTGTGTGTGTGTGTGTGTGTGTGTGGTGTGTGTGGTGGTGTGTGGTGTTGTGTGTGTGTGTGTGTGTGTGTGTGTGTGTGTGTGTGTGTGTGTGTGGGGTGTGTGTGTGTGTGTGTGTGTGTTGTGTGTGTGTGTGTGTGCATAAATGTCTGATTGTGTGTTTATTCGTGGGTTCAAACCTTAAAGCAAGAGCAAGGCAAAACGTTGGCGAAGCTAGAAGGGTACCACGGACAATGGCAGCTAGCCCTTTTGTCATTCCTCATGCCGATCCCCACATTGTCAATGGACGTCGCCCCTAAGTCTTGCAACCCTCTGTTCTACAACCACAATGCCCGCGTCCCTCAACAGATGTTCCATTCACATGTACGTACAACGAAACTGCATGTATCAACGTGGGACTTCTGAAAGCCATTTTGTCTCTGGCAGTCTGTGTCTGTGATGTCCTGAACAAGGTCGGCATGTGTGGCAGAAGTGTCTATTACGTCACGAACCAACGCTCTCCCTCCCTCTCTCTCTCTCTCTCTCTCGTGTGTGTGTGTGAGTGTGTGTGTGTGTGTGTGTGTGTGTGTGTGTGTGTGTGTGTGTGTGTGTGTGTGTGTGTGTGTGTGTGTGTGTTGTGTGTGTGTGCGTGCGTGGTGCGTGCGTGCGTGTCTGGTGTGTGTGTGGTGTGTGTGTGGGGTGTGTGTGTGTGTGTGTGTGTGTGTCGTGTGTGCGTGGGTTGTGTGTGGTGCGTGCGTGCGTGCGTGCGTGCGTGCGTGGTGTGTGTGTGTGTGTGTGTGTGTGTGTGTGTGTGTGTGTGTGTGTGTGTGGTAAGTAAATATGTCGCACAAGAAGCATGTTCAAAAATGTATTATGCAGTGTAAAATTAATGTGCAGTGTCTTCATGTTCTTTGTGAAAGAGGCTAAGGCCTAAAAAAGGAAAAACTAAACTTTCTTGTTCTTGTTCTTGTCTTAGAAGAAGGGTTCCTTTGTATTTTGCAAGGCGGACACATCGACACATAGACGTATGTACCCATTCATCCCCCTCCGGATTAAGCACACATAGGCGCCTCTATTATATATTATAATGTATAACTATAGCCTCCCCGTGCTGATCAGTGGTGGTCAGTGTATGGGTAACAGTTACAGAAAAGCCGATTAGTGACCAGAGAAATTCGCCTGAGCGAAAGCTGATCTTGTCACGCGAGACCGCGTTTCTTTTCACGAGGTTCCGCTGATTGCAATTCTTTGCTCGTTGCCTCTGTAAGTTTTTTTTGAGGCGTGAATTATGTCGGCTTTCTTTCTTTACCCATTTGTCCAGCATTTTTTGTTGTTGTTCTTCTTCTGACGTTAGTATCCCTTTCCGAAAGATGTAAAAGTTCCACACAATCAAAGATTTTTAAAATTTATATTTAAATTACAAAAGGAAGGAGAAAAGACAAAGAAAAGTGGAAACTTAGGTTGCGACCGGAAGCAGTGTTATGCTGCTGCGACAGCGCATCTGATAGATTTGGATTAAATACGTTCGCTCTGCGTGTCTTTTTCAAGCCGATTGGCTGCCGAATTTTCTTATGAGGTTTTTGAGACCAAACACAGAATAAAATTAATAGGATCGGCAGCATTTCTCCCCGCATTTCTCTGACCCCTGCCTCTTGGGGTGGACATGTACTGACAGCGTCCACTCACTGCCCCTTTCTACTCTCAGTAAAGGAGGAGGAGGAGAAGGAAGAGATGGGGGGGGGGGGGGGGGGGGGGGGGGAGAAGGAGGAGGAGGAAAAGGAGAGGAAAGAAGAAGGAAGAAGAGAAGCACGAGGGACAAAAGAAAAAGATGAATAGGGAGATGAAGAAGAAGCAAGAGAAGTAGAAGGAGGGGGAAAGGAGAAAGGGGAGGATGAGCAGGAGGAATAATAAGAGGAGAAAGAGACGAAGGAAGAGGAGGAAAAAGACAAGAATGGGTATGAAGAGGAGAAAGCTAAGAGAAGAAGAAGAAGAAGAAGAAGAAGAAGAAGAAGAAGAAGAAGAAGAAGAAGAAGAAGAAGAAGAAGAAGCAGCAGCAGCAGTGTGAAGACAGAACTGTCTGTTCACACAAAGCGATAAAGTCATTCTCATGGACAAACAGAGAGCATTATAACTGTAACATCTCGTTCATCACCACATCACACCCAACAACAACAACACAAAAACAAAAACAAACAAGCAAAACAAAACAAAAAAATACAAACAACAAAACAAAACAAAAAACAAACAAACAAAACAAAACAACAACAACAATAGAACAAGAAACAACAACAACAACAAAACAACAGATCGACTGACAGATCGATAGATGCTGAATGACGATCTGACTGGTATATACTTCCACAGATCGAATATACAGCTCATCACATCATCGAAATGGCTTTAATTAATCGACACACTGTATGTAACTAGCCTACCGGCTATTCCGCCAATCACAGCTCTGCACCAGCGAAACGCACCTCAGACCAGCACTTACACTAAAGGGCGAAAGAGGGCGAAAGGAGAAAAGGGAGGAGGAGGAGGAGGAATAATAAGAGGAGAAAGAGACGAAGAAGGAGGAGGTAAAGGACAAGAATGGGTGTGAAGAGGAGAAAGCTAAGAGGAGGAGGAGGAGGAGGAGGAGGAGAAGAAGAAGAAGAAGAAGAAGAAGAAAGAAGAAGAAGAGAAGGAGGAGGAGGAGGAGGAGGAGGAGGAGGAGGAGGAAGAGAAGGTGAAGAAGAAGAAGAAGAAGAAGAAGAAGAAGAAGAAGAAGAAGAAGAAGAAGAAGAAGAAGATAGCTTATAATTTAAGAACGATGATGAACGACACTCACCATCGGAGAACCAAGTCAAGTCAAGTCAACCGAAGTCAAGTCAGCCCTGTAGACCACGTCAGACCGGTACTTACGCTAAAAGGGTATATAGCCTATAATTTAAGAACGATGATGAATGATACTCACCTTGAAGAACCAAGTCAGGTCAAGTCGACCGAAGTCAAGTCAAGCCCCCGCCACCTCTGTAAACCACTTCAGCTCCCGCGTCAACAACGCCCGCCCTAGCTGTTACCAACGCCGCTCACCACAACGCCGACTTACACACGTGTTGTCTCACCACGCCACTGCATGTATACACTACAGCAGGGTGTTAAACTGCACAATGGTAGGACGATACTAATGCAAATATGATTAAGTGAATGCCGGCTGAATGTAAGGCGGACGACGGACCTTACGAGGGTTCAATAGAAGCCCTATACCGCTCCAAGACAAACTCGTGCTCATTTGTGAGCCTGAACGTGAAGCCAAAAAACGGCTCTTACGCTTGAGTGACCATGCGACGCTTTGATTTCCTACATAGTTGATTAGCGTTAAGAAGATCTGATTCGGTCTTGTGGACATCCTAAAGAGGGACCTAATTACAGCGCCAGGTTGCCTGGTTAAGTGCCTTCGGCCACTTTGGCTATAGACCTTTCTTCGACGAAAGCAGGTGTCGAAGCTGGCCACAGTGTGAATTTGGCTGGCTAAGAGGAGGAGGAGAAAGCTAAGAGGAGGAGAGAGGAGGAGGAAGAGAAAGCTAAGAGGATGGGAGAGGAGGAGGAGGAGGAGGAGGAGGAGGAGGAGGAGGAGGAGGAAGAAGCTAGGAGGAGGAGGAGGAGGAGGAGGAGGAGGAGAAAGCTAAGAGGAGGAGGAGAAAGTGAGAAGAGGAGGGGAGGAGGAGGAGGAGAAGTTAAGAGGAGAGAGGAGAAAGCTAAGAGGAGGAGGAGAAAGCTGAGAAGAGGGGGAAGGGGAGGAGGAGGAGGAGAAAGTTAAGAGGAGGAAAGAAAGCTAAGGGGAGGAGGAGAAAGCTGAGAAGAAGAGGAGAGAGGAGGAGGAGGAGAAAGTTAAGAGGAGGAGAAGAAAGCTAAGAGGAGGAGGAGAAAGCTGAGAGGAGGAGGAGAGAGGAGGAAGAGGAGAAAGTTAAGAGGAGGAAGAGAAAGCTAAGAGGAGGAGGAGAGAGGATGAAGAGGAGAAAGCTACGAGGAGGAGGAGGAAAAAGCTAAGAGGAGGTGGAGAAAGCTAAGAAGAGGAGAAGAAAGCTTAGAGAATGAAGAGAGGAAGAGGAGGAGAAAGTTAAGAAGGAGGAGGAGGAGAAAGCTAACAGGAGGAGGAGAGAGGAGGAGGAGAAAGTTAAGAGGAAGAAGAGGAGGAGAAAGCTAAGAGGAGGAGGAGAGAGGAGGAGGAGGAGAAAGCTAAGAGGAGGAGGAGGAGGAGGAGGAGGAGGAGGAGGAGGAGGAGGAGGAGGAGAAAGCTAAGAGGAGGAGGAGAGAGGAGGAGGAGGAGGAGAAGAAGAAAAAGAAGAGAAGAATATGATGAAGAAGTAGCAATGTTGAGAGAGTTAGAAATATCTGTTCAAGACAAAGCGATAACCTAGCTAGTTTACAGTCATTCTCAATAAACTTATCAAGTCCCCGGATCGTCGGCCCGCCATTGCTCAGAAGAGTCTCGACAAGCAAAGAAAATCATTGCAGAGAACTGTGAATTTTATCTCCAAAATAATCTGTGATCGAGTTAAAACTGTATCCTTGTTCTGTGACCAACAGCTTTTACACAAAATGGAATCTATTTTAAAGGGCCCTGGCATATGCTTTGTATTCGAACGCTTGCCACGCGGGCATCGGTAATTCAGACCACAGGCTCACAAAACCAACAGGAGAGGAAACCTTTGTTCCCATTGCTGTTCGACTCCTCAGCAGTGTTAACCATTCTGTATGGTTTTATTAGGGTAGCTGTCTGATTAAAATCTAGTGGTGTGTATGGAGCCAGCGATGTGTGTGTCTGGTTGATAATAGCAGTGGTGTGGCGTATGTAGGTTGGGTGAGGAGCATGTGTGTGGGTGTGTATGTGTGT
>JABMCL010000173.1:90000-92500 GCA_018857735.1 Alviniconcha marisindica
CCGGCGCTGAAGAAAGCAACAATCAGGAGACCTTGAGTTTCACAGGCTTGCCACTTATGACCTAGTCCAGCAGTGCTCTTGTTCTGTTCATGTTTGATTAATTTCTCGCTACATCCCTTTAACAACGGACACAAACCTAACGTTACGAGCGAAGCTGTTCGCCTATCATCGTGTAGCAAAAAGCGATAACGCGTGTCAACCAATCATAGGAACCTGTCCTTTATCTTCTTTTCTTCACTCACTAACACACACCGCCCTCTGCATGCCGCGCGCGCGCGCGCTGCGCGCGCGAGAGAGAGAGAGAGAGAGAGAGAGGAGAGGAGGGGAGGACGAGCATGAATGAGCGAACGAGAGGAGAGAGAGAGGAGAGAGGAGAGAGGAGAGAGAGAGGGGAGAGAGGGAAGGGGGGGGATAAAACAATCAAAGGGAGAGAAGGAACAAAGGCCGGTTTGATCAGCCAGTTTATTGTGTGTGTGTAGAGGTATCCATTGCATCATGACCGGCTTGGTGCTAACGACTTTTGCGGCTCTGGTAGTCGGCACGATTGGACTTCCTTCTGTCGTGAGATTTGCCGTGGACAGGGAGGTGAGGTCGCTATGACTGTGTAATAATTAAGTCGGCAGCAGTGGAAAAAACAACAAACAAACAAACAAAAAACAAACAAAAATGCTTCGCAGCAACAGTAATGTTAGTAGTAACAGCGGTAGTAGTAGCAGCACCAGGCGTGGTAGTAGCAGTAGTAGAAGCCTAGTAGTAGAAGCCTAGTAGTAGTAGTAGTAGTAGCAGCAGTATCAGCAGGAGTAGTAGTAGTAGTAGTAGTAGTAGTAGTAGTAGTAGTAGTAGTAGCAGCAGCAGCAGTAGCGGCGGCGGCGGCAGCCGCAGCAGCAGCAGCAGCAGTAGTAGTAGTAGTAGTATTTTGTCATGTTGATAATGATGTGTGCATTTATTGTACTTGTGCTTTTTTTGATTGTCAAGTGGATTTTGATGTTGATAAAGTACAGCGCTGAGAGCTCGTGAATATTTACGGGGTATAGCGCTATATAAGAGTTATTATTATTATAATTAGTAGTAGTAGTAGTAATAGTAGTAGCAGCAGCAGCAGCAGCAGCAGCAGCAGCAGCAGCAGCAGCAGCAGCAGTAGTAACAGCAACCGCAGAAACAGTTTGTTTGTTTCTTTGTTGTTGGTTTTTTGCTTGTTGCCTTTGTGGCTGTTGGGTTGGTTGGTCTTTTTTCTCTTTAATTCCTTCCTTTCTTCCTCCTTCCGTTTTGCTTTCTTTCGTTCTTTCTTCTTTTACTTTTTTTCCTAATTGGTTTCAGAAAGAAAAGAAAAAAAGAAAAAAAAAAGGGAAGAAGAAGAAGAGAAGTGTAGGAGAAGAAAGACTAAGAGAAGAACGAAGATAAAGTTACAGAGAAAAAGAATCCTTGGTGGAGGAGGAGAAAGACTAAGCGGTGGTAGTTTCTGCTAGAAACGAAGATAAAGTTACAGAGAAAAAGCGCCCTTGGTGGCTCATGTTAGCGTATTTCATTACACTAGCAATAACAAAATGGTTGGTTCCTTTCTTCTCTCTGTCTCTCTCTCTCTCCCTGTCTGTCTCTGACTGTCTGTCTGTCTCTCGTTCTCTCTTTTTTTCTTTTTTCTTTTTAACTGATAGCATTTCAGACCCTGTTACATTTCGAGCTGTGGACACAAACAGTTGTTCGTCCGCCGTACACGTGTGTTTTCCTTTCCTCTTCAGCATTCATGTAAATGAGTGTACCGCGTATAAGTCACAAGCTTGTTGGTAAGCTTATGAACATTCCATTGTATCTTTACGTTGTGCTTGAATACGTGCTTGTTTAAACCATGTATGCCCAGAGATGTTTTTAACACTAAATACACTAATGCAAAACGCCTTCCAGTTGTCGCAAAAGGTGGCCCCCCAGAACAACAAGGAGAAATGCTCCACCACCTCTTCTTTGAATAGAGGATGTCCCTCTTCAGAGGTCCGTGTCAACAGGATGTGCCAATTACACACCGCTAAAACAGACCAACAGAACCAGTTATTTGCGTCCTGAATTTGGGACGGTGGGTATAAATGTTAAACCAAACAGCGATGAAACCCAAACTCGCTCATCCTGTAGCACAGAAAGCGAAAAGCGACCCTGAGCTTTGCTCATGAGTTTTGGCCTTTCGGCATTGGACTCATTGGACTATTGAACCGTGTGCAGTGATAATAGCAACGAACACTAACACCGCCCACGAAAGACAGGGTGGAGTGAAGGACAAGGGAGACTATGATAGAGTTACTTTGTTACCGATAGGATTGGTGCAGTTACTTCCCTTTGAGTTGCGTGTAGTCCGATACTGAAGAGACACAACGCTTACTCCAGTTGCTGTAGTATCTCTGGTCCAGTTAATTGCTTGTTCCGCTTTGAACTGCTTCTGAGTCTTTGTCTAATTATAGACACAGTGGTTATAGCCATGACCCCGAAACAGCGCCTGTCTGTTTGTTTCTTTGTC
>JABMCL010000173.1:97500-105000 GCA_018857735.1 Alviniconcha marisindica
ATGTTGACATTGCATTGTTTCAGTTCTCACAAAATGTTGACATTGCATTGTTTCAGTGCTCACAAAATGTTGGACATTGCGTTGTTTCAGTGCCCATAAAATGTTGACATTGCATTGTTTCAGTGCTCACAAAATGTTGACATTGCATTGTTTCAGTGCCCACAAAATGTTGACATTACATTGTTTCAGTGCCCACAAAATGTTGACATTGCATTGTTTCAGTGCCCACAAAATGTTGACATTGCATTGCTTCAATACACACATAATGTTGGACATTGCATTGTTTCAGTGCCCACAAAATGTTGACATTGCATTGCTTCAATACACACATAATGTTGGACATTGCATTGTTTCAGTACACACAAACTGTTTGACATTGCATTGCTTCAATACCCACAAAATGTTGGACATTGCATTGTTTCAGTACCCACAGAATGTGCGGCTGCAGTCATTCAAGTTCACGAACTGCCTTCCTGCCAGTAAGGAGATCATGGTGGTGAACAGCCTGAGTTTTCTGCCGGATCCTCTCGTCTTCCCTGGACCTTTGAATGTCTCTTTCAGCGTCAACATCAAGTCCACCGTGGACGCTCCCTTGAAGGTAACTGTCTATATGGCCGTAGGCTTGTACAGGTCTAGTTCAGTGTCGTGTCGTCATGAAGGTTAGAAGAACTAGCCTAATTGTGGAATCATCTTTTGTTCAGCATTATATGTCCGTTCACGGGCAGCATGATAGATCAGATGATAATTTTTTTTATATTCATTGTCTCATGGTTCGGTTTAAGCAAAAATTTGTTCGAGGCAAAATAAAGATACAATGAATCGTTATGTGCTCATCAACAAGCTTTCTGCTTATAGGCGATGAGCTTATACAGTTGAAACAACACACCACACACACACACACAAACAACACACACACACCACACACACACACACACACACACACACACACACACACACACACACACACACAACACACACACACACACAACACACACACACACACACACACACACACACACACAACACACCACACACACACACACACACACACACACACACACACACACACACACACACACACACACACACACACACACACACACACACACACACACACACACACACACACACACACACACACACACACACACACACACACACACACACACACACACAAACACACACACACGCACACACACATATATATATATATGTCGTCATGGTTTGACGCATGTGGACTCCCACATGGAAGAAGGAAAATGATGGTTTCAGTTCAAGTCTAGTGGTGAGTTTATATCTCATTACGGACTCTCTTTTTACAGGTTAGAAGAACTAGCTTAATTGTGAAATCATCTTTTGTCCAGCATTATATTTTTCGGTTCACTGGCATCCTAGAATTAGGGATTTGGTATTGAAATGCCCCGGTGATATCTATCTATCTATCTATCTATCTATCTATCTATCTATTATCTATCTATCTATCTATCTGTCTGTCTGTCTGTCTGTCTATCTATCCTTCTATCTATCTATCTTCAGACTCTGTCTGTCTGTCTGTCTATCTATCTATCTATCTATCTATCTATCTATCTATCTATCTATCTATCTATCTATCTATCTATCTATCTGTCTGTCTTCAGACTACTGAATATTTTATTCACCCCATTATGGGAATTTACAATATCAACTCGCAAACTAAAACAATAACAAATAAACAAACATCTGTCTATCTGTCCATCCATCCATCTATGTACCTATCTATGTATCTATCAACCTAGCTAGATATCGCGTGCACAAAGAAGGTAGGCAGCTAATTATGAACCAAAGCTTTGGAGAGTGCTGGCATCAATCACTGTTGCCGTGCAGGCCCAGGTATACCTGGGGAAGAAGGTGGGCAGCACGTGGATCAAGATCCCCTGTATCGCCAACATCGGATCCTGCACCTACGACGACCTCTGTGAACTCCTGGCCGGGATCACGTGCCCTGACCCCTTCGTGTCTGCCGGCGTGCCCTGCCAATGCCCCTTCAGGAAGGTCAGGCCTCACTGTCCTAAAATAGTAGTGCATTCAGATCTGTGGGACAGTCATGACAGTCCTAAAATAGTATTGTCACCAGGTCTGTGGGTAAGTCCTCACAGTGCTAAAATAGTATTGCATTCAGATCTGTGGGACAGTCGTAATAGTCCTAAAATAGTATTGTCACCAGGTCTGTGGGTAAGTCCTCACAGTGCTAAAATAGTATTGCATTCAGATCTGTGGGACAGTCGTAATAGTCCTAAAATAGTATTGTCACCAGGTCTGTGGGTAAGTCCTCACAGTGCTAAAATAGTATTGCATTCAGGTCTGTGGGACAGTCATGACAGTCCTAAAATAGTATTGTCACCAGGTCTGTGGGTAAGTCCTCACAGTGCTAAAATAGTATTGCATTCAGATCTGTGGGACAGTCGTAATAGTCCTAAAATAGTATTGTCACCAGGTCTGTGGGTAAGTCCTCACAGTGCTAAAATAGTATTGCATTCAGATCTGTGGGACAGTCGTAATAGTCCTAAAATAGCATTGCATTCGGATCTGTGGGTCAGTCATGACAGTCCTAAAACAGTATTGCATTCAGATATGTGGGTCTGTCGTCACAGCCCTATACGAGTATTCAGATCTGATGCTAAGTCCCCACAATCCTATATGAATACTGTATTCAGATTTGTGGGTCAATCCTCAGTCTTAAAACAGTATTGTGGTACGATCTGTGGGTTTGACCTCGCAATCCTAAAACAGTACTGTAGTCAGATCTGTGGGTCAATGCTCATGCGCAGTCCTAAAATAGTAACAAGCTAGCTTCCAACGGTATTTCATAGAGTGCTGACGTCATTTGTTGGATTTGTGTCCACTGGGCAGTTACAAGGTAGCCCCAACCGTATTTTAAACAACACTGACGTCATGTGTTGGATTTATTGTCCACAAGGCAGTTACAAGTTAGCCCCCAACCGCCTTTTAAGTAGTTGACGTCATTTCTTGGAGTTGTGTCCACAGGGCAGTTACAAGCTAGCCCCCAACCGCCTTTTAAATAGATGACGTCATTTGTTCGATTTGTGTCGACAGGGCAGTTACAAGCTAACCTCCAACCGCCTTTTGAACAGTGCTGATGTGACGTGCTGAATTTGTGTCAAGGTTTCAAGGTTTTTATTGAGCAGAGCAGTTACAAGTTAGTCCCCAACCGCTTGTTGACCAGTGTTGATGTAACATGTTGGATTTGTGTCGACAGGGTAACTACAATCTCCCAATGGCCAGTTTCGATGTGGAAACGGCCATCTTCCCATCCGGTGATTACCATGGCCAGGCAAATCTGACCGTCAACAACGAAGTGGTTGGCTGTTATGACGTCTTGGCGACCTTCGGTTAAATTGTGCATGGGCCTGTTGCAATTTGAATTGTTGCTTTTTTGATTAGTTAACGAATGAAAATTATCTGGTCACAAAAATATTTGTGGTTGTTGTTAGCCAGGTTTTGTTTGTTTGTATGATTGATATTTGAACAAGAGAAGCAGTGCGGTGTTGAATTTTAACATCCAACACTGTTACGTGTCGTCTGTACGCACATAATATGAACGCTTATAGTTGAATAAAAGCAGATATGTTGTTTGAGTTCGCCTCCGTTTTTCTGTTTGTTTGACTTTTGTATGCAAACTCCAGTCCTCTCTCTCTCTCTCTCGCACACACACACACACACACACACACACACACACACACACACACGCACACACACACACACACACACACACACATACACATACGCGCGCGCGCACGTACGCACGCACGCTCGCACGCACGCACGCACGCACGCACGCACGGACGCACACAGAGGCAGACAGACAGACAGACGGACAACAGCAGACAGACAGACAGACAGACAGACAGACAGACAGACAGACAGACAGACACACACACACACACACACACCACACACACACGCACGCACGCACACATTGTCTTTTTTCCTGTTTTTTTCATGTTCATTTGACGTTTCATAGAACTGGATCGTCAAAGTTAAAATGTCTGTACTCAAAGAGACAACAACGTCGTTGCTTTGTGTGTGTAGCCTGAATTCGTAAATAAATGTACGTGCACATAAACACCTGCATGATAATTTTAGTTTCATATATTCACTGATCCAAACATAAAATGTTCAAAATAACACTATTTATTAGGACAATAGGCTTAATAATATTTTTGAAGGGCATTCTCTGTGGAAAATTGACTGGGCGTAGAACACCAATTTACTTACTGTGGAAAATTCCAGTTGATCACGAAATACACACACAAAACAACAACAACAACCTCAAAGTCTTTCCTACGCGAACTGGAGTCCAGTCCAGGTATCAGCTTCGTTTTAAGGGTTTAGTGCAACGTTCAGAGTCTGGGTATGGGTCACGTACTGACCGCATGGGTCAATGGCGGTGACCACCACATATATGCTGAACGTCTGTTTCCTGGAGTGGGCAAGGGAGACGACCACGTTGGGGGCTGGAGTTTTTCGCCACAGCATGATGTCCCCTCCGCCTTCCACCGACCCCGCCGTCACCTCGTAGGTGAGGTCAAGGGCAGAGGTGAAGAGGTCAGGCCATGAAAGGGTCAGGTCAGACCCGGACAGAGAGGACGTAATTCTCTCATTGGCTGAAACAGAAACATAATCCGAATCATGACTCGCAATCTCTCAAACACTATCTAGACCGCGTTGGGAAAGAAGAAGAAGAAGAAGAAGAAGAAGAAGAAGAAAGAAAGAAAGAAAGAAAGAAAAAAAGAAGAAGAAGAAGAAGAAGAAGAAGAAGAAGAAGAAGAAGAAGAAGAAGAAAGAAAGACAGAAAGAAAGAAAGAAGAAGAAGAAGAAGAAGAAGAAGAAGAAGAAAGAAGCCGGTGGATCAGTCAGTCTCTAGATCGATTAATGCAAAACGTTATCATCTAGCTTTAGTTAAACTAATCAAGCTGGGGGGAAGGGGGAGGGGAGAGGAGGGGGGAGTGGCAACATACGTCATTTCATACAAAAACTCTTTTGTGGTGCGTGACGTGCTGGTAATACTTAAGACTTGCTGCTATCGAAGACGAAATCCGTCTAGAAACAAAAAGGTCTACCGCTCAAGGCCCAAGACCCTGATCTGACGGTGAAAGAGTCTGGCATTACACAGCTATACCGTATGTAACGTGCCGGTAACACACCTGAAGGTCTACCAGTGACTTCAGTTGGACTCAACCTACTCTACCTGTCACGGTGGGAAAGTCTGGCAGAACACAGGTATACCGTACACAATTGGCAGGTAACACATACCTGAAAGTCTACCAGCGACTTCAACGAGAAATCACTTACTACCTGTCGGTAACCTCACCCCGCCCCCTCTCCTCAAGGTCTGCCATCGACTTCAATTGGACACGACCTACTCTACCTGTCACGGTGGAAAAGTCTGGCAGCACACAAGTATACCGTATACAACGTGCCGGTAACACACCTATAGGTCTACCACTGACTTCAACTGGACACGATCTACTCTACCTGTGACGATGAGAAAGTCTGGCATCACACAAGTATACTGTATATATACAACGTGCCGGTAACACACCTGAACTGACTTCAACTGGAAACGACCTACTCTACCTGTCACGGTGGGAAAGTCTGGCAGCACACAGGTATACCGTATACAACGTGCCGGTAACACACTTGAAGGTCTACTAACGACTTCAGCGAGAAACCACCGACTTTACCTGCCACGATGGGAAAGTCTGGCAGCACATACTTATAACGTACTCAACGTTCCGGAAACACACATCTACAGGTCTACCAACGACGTCATCGCGAAACGAGGGACTCTACCTGTCACGGCGGGAAAGTCTGGATCACACAATTATTATACCGTACGTATGCAATGTGCCGGCTTCACACACCTGAAGGTCTACCAACGACGTCAGCGAAAAACGACTGACTCATCTATCTGTCACGGTAGGAACGTCTGGCAGCACACAAGTATACCGTATACAAGGTACAGGTAAAACACACCTGAAGGTCTGCCAACGACGTCAGCGAGAAACGACTGACTCATCTATCTGTCACGGTAGGAACGTCTGGCAGCACACAAGTATACCGTATACAAGGTACAGGTAAAACACACCTGAAGGTCTGCCAACGACGTCAGCGAGAAACGACTGACTCATCTATCTGTCACGGTAGGAACGTCTAGCAGCACACAAGTATATAGTATATAAGGTGCAGGTAAAACACACCTGAAGGTCTACCAACGACGTCCATGATCAACGACTGACTCATCTATCTGTCACGGTAGGAACGTCTGGCAGCACACAAGTGTACCGTATACAAGGTGCAGGTAAAACACACCTGAAGGTCCTACCAACAACATCAGCGAGAAACGACTGACTCTACCTGTCACGGTAGGAAAGTCTGGCAGCACACAATTATTACACCGTACGTATGCAACGTGCCGGTAACACCCCACCCACACACCCGAAGGTCTGTCAACGACTTCAGCGAGAAACGATCGACTGACTCATCTACCTGTCACAGCGGGAGGGGCGGGCAGCACTTCTGTGACGTGTGAAGCACCTGTACCCACTGTGCCCAAGATGTCCATGGGATGGACACTGACGCGGTATCTGCTGGCGGCGGTCAGGACGCTGGTGGAGGTCAGGTTGACGTCGGCAGCCTGCAGCAGGTACGGCAGGCTCGGGGTCCGGGAGGCGTCGTAGCCAGCTGCAGACTCCCTCACGATCTGTCAGAGAAGATTAAGTTGAAGTTGGTTGGTTGAAGCGTCGCTTACGTCCACACAAACCGTAGGTTTATTAGGGACGGGAGCCCAGGACGGCCACCTCGACTTTCACACAGCTCCTGAGCACTGAAGATGAAGTAATTTTGTAGTTTTATATGTACCTGTTTTATATCATTGCGATGTGTTTGTGTTTTAGTATAGTTATTTTGTTCGCTGTTCTATACAAGTACCTGTTTTATAGTAGTACAATTGATTAAGTATGTAATATGTATTATGTGATTGCGTGTATATAATGTGTCAGTAAATGTTTGTGTTTTAGTATGGTTATTTTGTTCGCTGTTCTACAAGTACCTGTTTTATATTAGTGCAATCTATTAAGTACGTAATATGTATTATGTCATTGCGTGTATATAATAATTATGCCGGTAAATGTTTATGTTTTAGTATATTATTTTGTTCGCTGTTCTATAAGTAGCTGTTTCATATTAGTGCAGTTTATTAAGTATGTAATATGTATTATGTGATTGCGTGTATATGTCACTAAGTGTAAATGGTATATGTATGTAAATAAGCGCGTTCAGCTCGCTCAGCTGGGAATAGCCCTACAGGAAATACTTGTATTACTATTAAGATATTGAAGTTCTCGGATCCATTAATTAGGCCACGGATAGACATTGAGAAAACGTGACAGTTAGTTGGGTCTACACTCGAAGTGCCGACTACTTAACCCCTTGCCCCCC
>JABMCL010000173.1:110000-132500 GCA_018857735.1 Alviniconcha marisindica
CACAAAACAAAACAGACAACAACAACAACAACAACAACAACTGCAAATAAACAAACAGCAACAACAACTACAACAACAACAAAATACACACATACAACCCACCCCAACAAAACCAACCAACCAAACAAATAATAATAATAAAAAAACAACAACAACAACAACAAAACAAAACAACAAAACTCCCACCCAAAACACAACAAGAACACACCCCACCCCACCACTCCCGAAAAAAGCAACCCCCCCCCCCCCCACCAATAGCAACAAACAAACAAAAAACCGAGAAGGCTAACCTAACCGTGTAATTTGTGGTTGGTACATAGTTCTATGCAATTGTTACTTTACATAATGCTCTGAGTTTCAGTGAGTCACTGTCCACATGCACACACTCAGCTGATTCAAAAATTACACACATAATTATTTTAGTTCAAAGCTTTTACCTAAGGGCAATCAAGCATGTAAAATACAAATCCTCAGTCAGGGATTCTGCATGTAATTATTCCATTACCTTGGTTAACGGCAGACACGAACTGGGTGGTCCCTGACGTCATGAGACCCACGTCAGTCCACGGTTTGACGTCACAAAGACTGGTGTCTGACGTGGTGCCCACGCACCACCAGTAGCGGCGTACACCGGAACCAGCGTCATAGAAACCGTGCCACGTGGCACTGACCACGTGATCGTTTGACTGCCAATCGACGTCCTTCAGTCCTGCAATGGAAATAATTACCAGGATACTCCGTTACACGTGAAGTGTTTCAAATCTGCCCAATGTTTGTCAGAATCAACAAACAAGGGAGTTAATTAGTGCTCGAAACGTCACACACAAACACGACAAGAAAGACCTGAGTCGCCTACGGTTACTCTCACCTGGCATGCGAGTAAAATTAATACAAGGTACTGAAACTGTGAATACATATTGTGTTGAAGTGTGAACACAGAGACATTTAGTAGCTAGTTTGCTGACTCACCAACTCCGTCCATCACAAGTCCTGCCTGCGGAGCCTGTGTGTCCAACAGAACTCCGTCAGACACATCCCACGTGACCAGCCCACTGGCGCCCTCTGCCGTCACTGAGCTGTAGTAGCCAGTGTCCTCCCGTAGTTTCAGCCCAGTCACGTGATAAGTGTCCACGTTACTCGACAGAGGCCCAGACCCGAAAATGTCTGAGGCTGAAGAGAAGAAGGGGGAAAAAAGTTGAAGAGGAAAAGAAGAAGAGTAAATGCCAGATATTGTGCACCAGATGCTGGATTAACGTCAACGAATTCAAACAAAGCATTGCTTATTAATACCGAAGAAAAGAAAATATTAAATTCAATTTGAAGACAGACGTTCAGTGCTTGAAACACAAAACAAACAAAACAAAACAGCAGCAGCAACAACAACACCAAAAAGGAGGCTTCCATTTTCACACAAATAGTAGATCAGTATGTTTGGCTGGGGAGGGGGGTGGGGGTGGGGGGTGCATTTGACAGGTAAGTACCTTCAGGTCTCGTCCCAATGTAGACGTTAAAACTCTTGATGGGCACTGAGGTACTGATGAACTTTCCTGCCCAGCTGACGTAGACAGAATCTGATGACGTCACAAAGTCCACATCTTTCGTCTCGCCAGCGGAAGTGTGTTCTTTGATCTGAAAGGGAAAAGAACAGATTCTGATCTGCAGAAGTGAGAGGAGAGGGTGTCTGGATGTGGGTCAGGGTGTAAAGGGAAGGATGAAAATAGTGATAATTACACTATAGTGCCTATATAGTAATATGTTGTATATCAATCATGTTATGTGTGTATCACTTAAAAACAAGCCTTGTTTCAATGGTCTGCTTACTATAAGTACACCGCTGACTTAAACACTGTGCATCACTAAATGACTTACCGTTCCACCAGCAAAGTTTGTTGCCGAAGGCTGATTGACTTTCAGTAGAATACCAGTTGATTTGAAAACTGTAAATCACTTTGTGATTTGCCGTTCTAGCAGTAAAGTTGGTTGTCGAAGGTTGAGTGACTATGTCAGTATGACAATAGTTGAGTTGAATACTGTAAATCACTACATGGCTTCCCGCTCTACTGGCAGTTAAGGTTAGTTGTCGACGATCTGTTGCCTATCAATGTTTGACCAGTTGACTTGACCACTGTAAATCACTAAGTAACATACTGTTCTATCGGTAAAATTTGCTGTTGAAGGTTTACTATCAGTATGACACCAATTGACCTGAACTTTGATATTCAGATGCCAAACTAACCCCGAAGATTCCGTACTCCACGTTTGTGACTTAAACATTGTAAATCACTAAGTGACTTACTGTTCTATCGGTAAAATTTGCTGTTGAAAGTTTACTCATTATCAGTGTGACACCAGTTGACTTGAACACTGTAAATCACCAGGTGACCTGAACCTTGTAAATGATTATAGTGGCTTACCACTGTCACAAGGTATGTTGTCGATGGTCTGTTGACTGTGGGTGTGATACCAGCTAGGTGACCTGAACTTTGTGAATTGTTATAGTGGCTTTATACCGCTCTCACGACCGCTTTTGTTGTCAATGGTCTATTGAATACCTGTGGAATTCCCAGGTGATCTGAGCGTCGTAAATCACTATGGTGGCTTACCGCTCTCCAGAGAAGGTTTGTTGTTGAAGGTCTGTTGACGATCGGTGTGATACCAGAGGACTTGAAGATGGCGTAGCTTCCATCAGAATACCAGGCTCGAACAAACGTGGAGTACGGAATCTTCGGGGTTAGTTTGACATCTGAAGATCAAATCCAGGCATATAGTGTCTTTGTGGAATCATAGGACAACCATGCACCTAAAACCACGATCTTACATTTGCATCACTAAACTGACCACGCCAACAACAACAACACAACAACAACAACAACAACAACAACAACAACAACAACAACAACAGCAACAACAGGATAACGGTGAAATTAACCTCAATATGGCGATGAAAGATGCTGTTTCCAGCCCTACGCCTCTCCATACACTGCCCCATCCCAATGCCAAACAATAACCACAACCACCCTGACCGCGTCTACCGGACCACCACAACAGGATAACGGTGAACATACATGACTGAATAACGATGAGAGAAGACGTCTTTAGCCCTACATCTCTCCATTACTCTGCCCTCTCCCATTGCCATACTATAACCATCAGTGCCACCAACACAACCCTGACCACGCCTACTGGACAACAATAACAGTAGCAACAACAACGACAACAGCAACAGGATAACGGTGAAGCTAACCTGAAGGAATGACAGTGAGAGAAGACACTTCCAGCCCTACATTTTTGCATCACTCTGCCCTCCTCCCAGTGGCCTATTATCACCATAATCAGTACCACCACCACAATGACCACGCCTACTGGACAACAACAACAGCAGCAACAACAACAACAGCAACAGGATAACAGTGAAGCTAACCTGAAGGAATGACGATGAGAGAAGACGTCTCCAGACCCACATCTCTCCACACTCGGCTCCCAACCACACCGAACACGCCCTGTGGTCCCCGTTGATTGCTGCGTCCCGCGCTAACCTCGTATCTGATTGGCTGAAACCCTTGTGACGTCGACACTGTCCACGTGGCGGCCAGATACGATTGGCTGGCTTGGTGCGTATCTGATGGCGTCAGTGGTGACGGGTTGCTGATCACGCTGAGGTCAGCGTGGTCTTTGATGGTCAGCAAGGCGTTAGGACTGTCTGCTGTGGGAGGGGTGAGACAATGTCTGAAATTCGTCAGTCTGTCACTCGGCATGTCTTTGAATACCTCTAACTGCACGTGTGTTACGTTTGTGTGTGTGTGTGTGTGTGTGTGTGTGTGTGTGTGTGTGTGTGTGTGTGTGTGTGTGTGTGTGTGTGTGTGTGTGTGTGTGTGTGTGTGTGTGTGTGTGTGTGTGTGTGTGTTTGTTTTGCTTTCACTCACCCAGTCTATAATTTTGGATACCGCTGTTCTGTGTATGTTTTTGCGTTCACTGTGCTGCGTGAATGCCCGTATACCTTCAGTGCACTGTGAGCATGTATTTGCCTTCATATACTTCGCCAACCCACACCCCGTATCTTGTATGCTCAGTGTGTCTGCTGTCTGCCAGTTTTACCTTGAGTGCATAGTACATAATCTTTAGCTTTACCAGTTAGTGTCAATGTAATTAGAGTCACAGTAATATATTTATGTTTACAGGCAGAGCTGTTTCACTGTATTTGCAGCATCGTACTGTATTCATTGTATTTACATCAGTGTTTTTTGATTACATGCATATTAGTGTGGTGTGATTGTATTTACATCAGTGTGCTGTGGTTGTAGTTACACCAGTGTGCTTTGATTGTATTTACATCAGTGTGTTTTGACAGTATGCATTTTAGTGTGCTGTGATTGTAGTTACGTCAGTGTGCTGTGGTTGTAGTTACATCAATGTGCTTTGATTGTATTTACATCAGTGTACTGCGGTTGTATTTTCATCAGTGTGTTTTATTGTATTTACATCAGTGCGCTATGATTGTTTTTACATCCCTGTGCTGTGAATGTACGGACCGTCTGCATACGAAGTTTGCAGGTTGAAACTAGTGTACTGTGCGTGTTTCAGGTTATTTATTGTCCTTACCCTCAGTGTATTCTGTACACGATGTAACCCCACCGCATGTGCCCCCCAGTACAGCGCACGCGCAGTGAGCCAGACAGTTGAAAGAGGAGCACCGTCGCTTGAGGAACAGCGTTCCCCCTTCTAAAAGTTCAAACTCCGACATGGCTGGATGGCTCTTGAGCCCAACCTATCAGAAACGTAAAGTGTACGACTGAAGAAAAACAACGAAAGGGATCAAAATTAATTTCAATTTAGTCAAAACTATTTCTGTTTTAAATGAAGCACACGTAACACAGCCAAAGGAAAAACAAACAACAACAACAAAACAAACAAACAACAACAACAAAACAACAACAAACAAACAAACATCCCCTTTCAGCTTATTCGTACTTCCGTCCCCGTTACCTCTTCTTACAACTAACTCTGTTCACATTTTTCAACTTAATCAAACTTCTACCCCCCTTGACTCTTTTTTCCACTGATCCCATTCATACTAACTTACTTAGACTTCTATCTCTTTAAATCGTTGTCCAACTTACATCATTGACACTGTCGAACTTGTTCAGACTTCTTTTCCTTAAAAATGTTTTCAACTTAACCTTTTCGCACTATTCAGCTTATTCAGATTTCTATCGCTTTAATTCGTTTTTAAACCTACCCTACGTACATTCTCGAACGTATTCAGACTTCTGTTCCTTTAAACTGTTTTCAATTTACCCCATTCGCATTATTCAGCTCAGTCAGGCTTCTACCCCTTAAAAAAAAATCAAAAAAATCAGCCTACCCCATTCACAGCCCAGATGGCGACATAGACTTCCTGTGACGAGGCGAGTGGCTTGGTGGACACCTCGTAGATCTGCACATAGCCTTCATCCTCGTAACTGTGTGTAGAGGTGGTGCCGGCGTGTAACACCGTAGTGCTTGTACCATCCTGTAATGGGTGTGACGAATACAATGAGCAGTAATGCTTGTGCCATTCTGTAATGGGAGTGACGACTACAGTCAGCAGTACTGCTTATACCATTCTGTAATGGGAGTGACGACTACAATGAGCAGCGATGATTGTACCATCCTGTAATGGGAATGACGGATACAATGAGCAGTAGTGGTTGTACAATCCTGTATTGGGAGTAACGAACACACTGAGCAGTTGACCCTACGCAGACGTGGTAACTATGGAAACCACCGTGATCTCATGGCAACAACAGAACTAACTTACCAGATTGAGGTCGCTGGCAAAAGGAGTTGACCCTACGCTGACGTGGTAACTATGGATACCGGAATGGTCGTCATGGAAGCCGAGCCAGGCTAGTTTGAGCGTGCTTGATGTCCACACCATCCAGGTGTCCAAGTGACGCCCCAGTTCCGCAGAGTGGTCCGTGGACACAGCGAACATGCCTGGACACACACAGAGACAGCTGTCAACGTGACTGTTTCGCGGTCTGTATAATTATAGGCACAGAGACACAGTGAACATGCACGGAAACACATAGAGACAGCTGCTAGGGTGAATGTTTTGTGGTCTGGATATGGGCATAGAGACACAGCGAACATGCCTGGACACACATATGGACAGCTATCGGTACGAGTGTAATGTGATATGCAGGTACTGAGAACGAGCCCGGAAACAGAGAGAGAGACACAATTTAAGTGAAGCTGTGTACAGCGGTCCATGAAAAACAGCCTGTGTACGCGTGTGTGTGTGTGTGTGTGTGTGTGTGTGTGTGTGTGTGTGTGTGTGTGTGTGTGTGTGTGTGTGTGTGTGTGTGTGTGTGTGTGTGTGTGTGTGTGTGTGTGTGTGTGTGTGTGTGTGTGTGTGTGTGTGTGTGTGTGTGTGTGATTGAACAACTTGGTGCGGGGTGTTATGAACGGTGTATTTTGTCCACACACCTGTGGAAGGAGGGGAGCTGTCATGCATGAGGTCACCAGTCACGGATGTCGAACAAAGCCGCGCCAAATTACAGGCTGTGACCGTCACCTTGTATTTGCTTCCGTCATGAAGGGTCAGTGACGTAAACGTGTACTCAGTCAATGGTCCAGGGACCTGAAAAATACGTATTACAACGTGCAACGTGAACATGATACTTATCCTGAAATATAAAAATAAAATAAAAATAAAAGCTGACTATAAATAAAGCTGTATAATGTATAATGCTGTCAAATGCCCTTGCTACCAAAGGATTGGTTAATCGCAGTGTCAAAGCACTATCGTTGGATGGACCTAAAAAGGACAGGTGTAGGGGAGTAGATTACGTGACAATTTGAAATGAATACGGTAGGAAGCTTATCTTAGTGCGCATTTCGCTAGGACTTGACAAGGATTCTTGGTCATTCAGTTATATTCTGTTATCATCATCGTGTACAATCCCCCCCCCCCCCACACACGCAAGCGTACGCACACAGCCCCCCCCCCCCCCCCCCAACACAACACTTACCAACACCCCACACACACACACGCACACACACACACACACACACTCACGCACACACACACACATGCACACACGCACGCACGCACACACACACACACACACACACACACACACAACGCACAGGCGCGCACACACATACATACATACATACACAAACACCTACACATACACACACATAAACGCCTACACCCACACCCACGCAGGACAAATTACCCACCTGGACAGGTGAGGACTGGAACTCCCCATAGAGGTGCGAGTGAAGAGACAGGTGGTGGGAAGCCACGTGTGACGTTGGATCGTTGAACGACCAGCGGACACCCATCATGTCTCTGCTGACCAGTCCAGCGCTGTCCAGCGTCCCTGCACCTGGCTGCAACTCCACCACCCTCACCACCACTGGCGGGTTGGTGTCCACCTGGAATCCGTTTGACGTCACTTCCTTCTTGTTGCCTGGCAGACAGAGACAGGTAATAAGGGGCTATGTATGTAAGCATGTGGAGTAATAAACTTGCGATTTGGTGCAATCTGTAGTTTAGTTTTACAGCAGTTTTAATCTTGTTTCGTTGCATTTTTTGTGTGTGTATGTGTGTGTGGATCTTCGTCTTCTTTGAAGCAACATTAATTACAGAATCTGTGTCTCTCTCGAGGCGAGGGGGAGAGAGAGAGAGAGAGAGAGAGAGAGAGAGAGAGAGAGAGAGAGAGAGAGAGAGAGAGAGCTCAGAATGTTTTACTATAGAAGGCCACCTGACCCAATACAGATGGTATGACTAGAAACATACACAGACCTATACAAAACAGTCAACAAACAACAACAAAACAAAAAACCCAGCCAGTGCCAAGACTGAATTGCACTATTAAGATTCTTAGCGTCTATTCGATTTGTATCTTTTGTTCATTTGTAACCACCCGCAGACACAACATGCAAGAGCATCCCACCGTTAAACGGCAGACACACGAAGCAACAACTACCTGCTGCGTCCATGGCACTGACGGTAAGGAAGATGGTCGGCCCTTCCGGTAGTAGCTGGGGTAGGTCGGTGGTGAAAGCAGAAAAGGTCAAGCCCAGAGGTCGTTCTGGCATGACGTCACTTCCGCCAGGAGTGGTTCCAGCTCTCCACGAGAATCCTCTGAGACCAGAGCCTAGATCACTGAATCCTCGCCACTGCGCTCCCAAGAAGTCTCTGGAAATGGAAACACGATGAGGAATACAATGGAATAGGGGAACACGATAATAGCTAGAAACGAGGAAAAAATATCTTAGAACGTCTCTTGAAAAAAATCCAACAAAAAGAGAGAAAAAACTGCTGCCTCTGTTTGCTTGTTCGTTTTTGTATTTCTGGTCTCTTTCATAGTTATGTAATGGTGTGTGAGTGTGCGTGTGCGTGTGTGTGTGTGTGTGGTGCGTGCGTGCGTGCGTGCGTGCGTGCGTGCGTGCGTGTGTGTGTGTGTGTGTGTGTGTGTGTGTGTGTGTGTGTGTGTGTGTGTGTGTGTGTATGTACGCGTGCGTGTGTGTTTTCTTTTGGGGTGGTGGGGGTGTTTTTGTGGTTGTAAATGATGTGTGTCTGCTTACTTTATTGTCGACGAGTTTCTCTTTTTCTGTTTATTTATTAATGAATTCAGTTGCTCATTTTTTATGACATGGTTCCAAAGCTTTGGCTGGGGTCTTGAAAAACACCGAGAATCAAGAATATTTATTTGCCTTCTGTAAACACAAGAAATTTGAATTACGGCTACGAGCAAAATAAACAAACATTAATAAATAGTGTAGGCTAATAAATGAAATATTGTTGTAGGCAAGCAAAAAATGATTTTGTTGTTGAGTTTTTGTTTAATGTCCTCAGATGCTAAAAGCATATTAGGGACAATCTATAATCAAAAAATGAAGCAACCGTGCATGTTTTATAAGCGCTTTAGATTATCTTGGAATGACCGACTGACCTCTGAGACTGATACGCGATGTCCTCGTCCCCAGCACCATCCCACGCGGTTCCCGCCATAGGTGGCATGACGTCAACCATGACGCCGTCTGACGTCACCTGGCTGCATTGGTCAAGGGCGTTACAAGCTGTGACTGTGGTGTAGTAGCGAATGTCGTGACGTAGAGGGGCGTGGCTCCACGTCACCACTGGAAAACAGCAAGGTCACTGGACTATTCTTTTTTTTAACAAGGTCATTAGACTATTCCTTCCTTAACAACAAGGTCATTGGACTCTTCTTTCCTGAACAACAGGATCACTGGACTATTCCTTCCAAAACAACGTCATTGGACTCTTCCTTTCTGAACAAGGTCATTGGACTCTACCTTCAAGGACAACAAGATCACTGGACTATTTCTTCCTTAAGAACAAGGTCACTGGATAATTACTTCCTAAACAACGCGGTCACAGGACTAGACTATTATTCACGAATAACTGGATCACTAGACTCTTCCTTCCTAAACAACGCCCTGGACTATTCATTCCTAAACAACAAGGTCACTGGACTCTTTCTTCCTAGACAGCAAGGTCACAGTCAGGACATTTCCTTCCTGAACAAGGCCATTGCAATTTTCCTTCCTCCACAACAAATTCATTGGACTCTTCCTTACTAAACAAGGTCATTGGACTCTTTTTCCCTGAACAACAAAATCGTTGGACTCTTTCTCCCTGAACAACAAGGCACTGGACTCTTTATCGCTAAGAACAAGGTCACTGGACTCTTCCTTCCTGAACAGCTATGTCATTGCATGGTCTCTTTCTCCCTAAGCAGCACTGGCCGACATTCTTTTGCTTTTCGTTTCTGACACACTGCATTTTAACGTCAAAAATTTCAAAAGAAATAAAGACGCGTTACTATTCCAAAATATCGCGCTTATTTGTGCAAGAATAATTTACTAACTAGGTGCTTAAGTCTGAGGCAGTTATATGCGCATTTATTTGTATAATAATGGAAAATTCAAACAGGTCTAAGCCAGAACAGTCTCTCTCTCTCTCTCTCTCTCTCTCTCTCTCTCTCTCCTTCTCTCTCTCTCTCTCTCTCTCTCTCTCTCTGTGGGTATATTTGTAAATCGCAGGAATTTGAACATACTCGTAATTGTAAGTAATTAAATCAGTCTTTTACGTATAAAAAACATTTTTTTGAAGCAAGAATTCTTGTAGCAGTGCTTTTGAATCTTTTGGCTGCAGTTCATCGAATAGTCTGTGCGGGATTTTCCGCTCATGAACAGAACACAAAAATATGCCTTTACTATAATAATACCTAGGGGACCTGGGAATACTCTTGCATTCTCTGCTTCAAGCAAAACGATAGCATGACTGAACACCATTTGTCCTAGTCAAGCCTGTGTAAGCAAACCTTCCGAAAGACCGATGTCAAAGTCTGCTACGACGTCATCACATCCAGAGCACGTGCCCAGTCTGACGCTGTATGACGTCACTGGAGCTAATTGCGTCGAAAAGCCGGTCCAGAAAGCAATGACGTCATCAGGTGACGTCACAAAATCCACATCAGTAGGCGTGGCTCCACTGCCGGGGGGTGGTCCATCGAACACGTGACCGGAAAGTGGAGCTGTTGTGATGACAACCACTGCATTGGATGTAGTGACGGTTTCTAGGCCAGCTCTGTTTATCGCCTGGTGAAACGTGGTGTTTCAAAATTATTTTGTTTTATACGCAGAAAGTCATAATCTGAAAATGGTGTGGTTTTCAAGGACGAAATCCACTTTTATTTGAATCAGTAATCTGTCCCAACTCTACAGACTTAGCAACAGAGACAAGTGTCAAACATTACAATTACTTTATTCTCATGTTACCATACAGAATTCACGTACATGTGCCAGCTCATTAGAAGTCACTTATTCTTAAAGAATAATTATAGAGCCTATCTCGAAATCATCGTATAATTGTTGCAGTGTCCGTTACAATTACGGAAAGCAGGTACCCTCTGCGCTATCATTTTTGTTTTATATATTGCATGTAAAAATATAACACCGAATTAACAATAGCAGTAATTGCATTGGTTCTGTTTCTACTATCACCGTAATAAGCTTTCACAACAGCTCAGTTGACCGAACCATAACGTCAAGTTCTTTCTTCATTCAAGTTGGATAGTTTTCAAAATGAATGCTCACCCCGACAGTGACGTAATATGCGTGACCGTTGATCATTTTGACGTCGGTTTGAAACTCTTGGCAATCCACAGTGACCTCTTGACCTTGCATGATGTCATCATGGCCCGGCCTTGACCCCACGGTGACCAGGTAGCGACTAATGCCGCTTTCTTCGTCGATAAACATATTTGTCCAACTGCAAAACAGAGTTTGGCCCCGAGATAAACATGCTTCAATTTCTAACCATTTTTGTCCAGAAACTCCATTCAATAAAACTTAATGAACAAAATACACAATTGCAACATGTCGTATTTTCCAGTTGTATCAGCGAGCAATAAACGTTGCCATATACCTACCACAGACTTATGGATGTTTCGGAAGTGACGTAAGGCTGAGCAAAGCGGAAGTTCGCTGCCGTCTTCACGGGTGGGGTGTTGTCGATGACAAATCCTTTTGAACTGACCGAAACACTCCGTCCTACGTGATCCGTTGCTGCAGGCGGTGGTGATGGAGACGCGTTGGAGATGAGGGTGTTGGGTGAGAACAGAAAATAAACAGCACGTATTAAAATGCGGTGACAGTAATAACTTCTAGGGACCAAAAGCAACAACAGCTCGCCCTTAAATTCTAAGTACGGAAAGAAAAATAATGCTTTGAACAAACCAGATAAGATTTGCAGATCAGACTCTTTAATATTATTATTTCAGCCCAAAGAACAGTAACACTCGTACAATGCGAAATAGACACTTAATACATAATAACTTCAAGGTAGTTTTTGGTGACTCGCGGGCAGAGTGATGTAATAGAAAATAACGACTGGACCCAAAAGACGTCGTCGTTTAGACGTCACGCCGATTGATTACCTTGTACCGTGACGTAGTAGACGTGTCCATTCTGCATGTCGAGGGAGTGCAGGGTGTAAGAGTTAACCAGACCCACGTCACTCAGTCGTAACACATCCTCTCCGCCCATCACCGAACCTGGCAACAGACAAGCTTTCTGACCATTGACACTGAACAAAGAATTGCTTTGAACAGTGGCGTGACCGAGTCTACCGTGAGAGAGAGAGAGAGAGAGAGAGAGAGAGAGAGAGAGAGAGAGAGAGAGAGAGAGAGAGAGAGAGAGAGAGAGAGAGAGAGAGAGAGAGAGAGAGAGTGTGTGTGTGTGTGTGTGTGTGTGTGTGTGTGTGCGTGTGTGCGTTATGTGGGAGGAGGCGATTGTTTCAAATTGTGTGTGTGTGTGTGTGTGTGTGTGTGTGTGTGTGTGTGTGTGTGTGTGTGTGTGTGGTGTGTGTGTGTGTGGTGCGTGGTGCGTGTGTGTGTGTGTGTGTGTGTGTGTGTGTGTGTGTGTGTGTGTGTGTGTGTGTGTGTGTGTGTGTGTGTGTGTGTGTGTGTGTGTGTGTGTGTGTGTGTGTGTGTGCCCGCGCGAGCGTTTATGTGGGGGAGGAGAGGGGAGGAGGAAAAAAGGAAATCGACTTTATTCGTAAATTCTGAGTGACAATCAATCAACGCCAATTCTCACCGACGGCAACTTGGTAGGAAAGGATACCGCTGAGATGTGCGGTAAGCCCCACCTCTTCTACGTCACTGAAGCCACTCCACCTGAACGACAGCACGTTGGCAGAGGTCTGCAACACACAGCAACTATATTATGATATACACGAACAACGACAAGGCATTGAAAGAGGTCTTGCAACACACAGGAACTGTATTAACTGAACACGAACAACGACAAGGCATTGAAAGAGGTCAGCAACACACAGGAACTGTATTAACTGAACACGAACAACGACAAGGCTTTGAAAGAGGTCTGCAACACACAGGAACTGTATTAACTGAACATGAACAGCGACAAGATATTGAGGAAGGTCTTCAACACACATGAACTGTATCAAATGGACAAGAACAACGACAAGACACTGAGGAAGGTCTGCAACACACGGGAACTGTATCAACTGAACATGAACAACCCCAAGGCATTGAGGAAGGTCTGCAACACACAGGAACTGTATCAACTGAATGTGGAAGACACCGAGGAAGGTTTGCAACACACAGGAATTGCATCAACTGAACATGAACAACCCTAAGACATTGAGGAAGGTCTGCAACACACAGGAACTGTATCAACTGAATGTGAACAACCTAAAGACATTGAGGAAGGTCTGCAACACACAGGAACTGTATCAACAGAATGTGAACAACCTCAAGACATTCAGGAAGGTCTGCAACACACAGGAACTGTATCAACTGAATACGAACAACTACAAGACATTGAGGGAAGTCTGCAACATGCAAGTACCATATCAAGCGAACATGAACAATGACAAGAAAGAAAATAAAGCGCTGTCAACACCACTAGCAAAAACAACAACAACAACAAAATTACTTGTGATCAGATCGGTATTGGTTTTATTTCCATTGAGAGGTGGTAAAACTTATCTTATTGTCCTCTTCTTCTGAATAATTTGTGCCACGATAACATGGTCATTATATTACAACGAAGCACAGTGCTTTTTGCTAACGGAAGTGCATTAATTACGTCATAATGAATAATAATAATATAAAAAGACCCACCATCAGCGATTTTTATCGATCGACATTTTGGTGTGACGTTTCTATACCTATTTTACTAAAGTGAATAATTTTCACTTTTGATTCCCTTGTGCGATTCTGTCTGCCGTTCAACCACCCCGCTAATCGCTAACAACAACTACAGGCCTATACAATCACCTGGTAAACTCCACCAAGCAGCCCTTCCACCCAAACTTCGCCTCCTTCGGGTGACGTCAAATCAACTGTGACGCCATCACTACACCCTCTGACGTCAGGAAGCTTCTCAGTCCACTTCTCGTAATGCTTGGTTTCCGCTATGGCGTGGATACAGACGTAGTAGTGACGTCCGTTCTGCAGAGCTGGGAACGAAGAGGAACCGGATCCAAAGACCACGTTGACGTACTTCCGGTCTGAAAGGAAAAGTAAATCAAGAGGTAAGAACTCGTTTGAAGGTTGCGCATTTCTGCTCCGAATCTTACTGCGAGACTCCTCCTTTCCACTCGTGTTTCTGTGTCGTATAGGTGGTAGTAGACATGTCGCTTTGTTTATCTTCTTCAAATTTGACAACAAGAGAAAGACATAGTGTTCTGTATACAAAAGGTCTGCGCATGTCCAAAAACAAATCACTATTATGAGTTCCTTTTGTTTCTCTCTTCTTTTCCTTAACAAAATCAGAATGATTTAAACGGGAGCTTTTGAAAAAGGAGTGGTGGTGAAGTGTTGCTTAATGTCCTCAGATGTCAGTTGACATATTAGGGACAAGTTGTGACCAATGCCGAAGCACGGTTCAATAATTCTTTAAGTCCACGGAAACCAGAAGGCTCGTTAGGACGGACAGCCCAGGACGGCCACCTCGACTCTCACACAGCTCCTGAACTATGAGAAAAAGGAGTTGAAGGTTCTTGCTTTTCACCATCAGTCGGACACCACAACTTCAAAAACAGACAAGGTTTTGGAACGGAGAAGCAAAGGTCTACGCTTATGATCGTCTATTCCGTTTCCATCACCTCAAAAGTTGTGTTTATAAAGCAAAGAGATAAATACTGTCTTAATTCCCAGCAAAAATAACGAGTAAACAATTTCTGACCACAAGCAGTAGTTGTTTCCTTTATGAATGCAAACATCAAATATTTGTTTGTTCCGATGAGGTATCAATGTTAGAATTAGCCACATAACAAATGCCCAATATCTCTCTCTCTCTCTCTCTCTCTCTCTCTTTCTCTCTCTCTCTCTCTCTCTCTCTCTCTCTCTCTCTCTCTCTCTCTATATATATATATATATATATATATGATACTCAAGTATTCATAGTAATCTTGAAATGGGTATGGTAGCGCTATACTTAATAACAGCACACATCTACTGTTTCTAAGTAAGTACATCTAGACTATCAGCCAGCTACAGACTTGTCAGTCATCTTACTGGTGACGTTCCCGCACGCTATTTGCTGAGGTGAGGAACACGGATCATCTGAAGGTTGACGGGCAGAAGCCAGGAAATGTGACGTCACATCCGGCCCTTGACTCTCAAGTACGGCCCACGTGACCTGAGAGTGACGTAGCTTGGGCCAGACAGCGGAAATGATGTTGCTGTGTGTCGTGTAGTCGCGGTCATCCTCATTCCACGCATCATTGAGGCCAAAGGTGACTGGTTCACCTTCCGAAGGAGAATCTGTCAACATTTTTTTCCAAAACATTACACGCCATCGGCAGTTCACTTTAAGAGAGTAATGAACGTGATCGATATTAGTATTTGTTAAGAACAAAAGAAAGAAAAAGAAATCCACTGTGTTTAGAATTAAAGCATAATTATAGATTGCTATAGACCATCCCCACAAAAGCCGACGCCCCCTCCCCCGAGAGAGAGAGAGAGAGAGAGAGAGAGAGAGAGAGAGAGAGAGAGAGAGAGAGAGAGAGAGAGAGAGAGAGAGAGAGAGACACACACACACCACACACACACACACACACCACACACACACACACACACACACACACACACACACACACGTACACAGAGACAGAGAGAAACACAGAGACACACAGAGAGACACACAGAGAGACACCCAGAAAGACAGAGACAGAGACACAGAAAGAGAGGCGACCAGATCCAAGCACTATTCACTCTTTCTTTTATTTGACCTTGACAATGACCTTGACCTTCGTTTCAGTTGCCACCTGACGGCAGAGCTCAGCCTGAGACTGGTTGCTGGCGCCTGTTGTGTACTGACCTTGGGCAGTCTGACCCACAGCATCCAGCACGACAAGAGGCGCAACTAGAGCTGGGCCCTCCGCCTCACAGTCTACGACGTCAGCGGTCAGAAGGGAGACCATTCCCACTCTGTTCGTTCCTCTCACCGTGAGGATGGGACACTTGTGGAAGCTGAGCTCGCCTGGGAGAGCAATCGTCAATCGGCTCTGGAAATCCAAATGGATGGCGGGGGGGGGGGGGGGGGGGGGGGGGGGGGGAGGGTTAAATACATCGTTAAAGACATCTTTTTTTAATGAACGCTTTGGGTGAACAAGAAAAGGCGCATCCACACAAAAACAGCAACAAGAACACAAGTACACACACAAGTACACGCACGCACCACACACACACACACACACAACACACACACACAACACACACACACACACACACACAACACACACACACACAGCACACACACACACGCACGCACACACACACACACACACCACACACACACACACACACACACACACACACACACACACACACACACACACACAACACACAACACACACACACACACACACACACACACACACACACACACACACACACACACACACACACACACACACACACACACACACACAAAGTTTTCCCAGACTGAGTGCATCTACCTAAAGGATAAGACTCACTGGAGGGAAGCAGAGGAAGATTTGCAAGGTGTCGTCAGAGACAAAGTTCAAAGCGCCGTAGGCCTGCTGCTGTTCTCAGCGAGACTATAATCTTTTCAAGCTACCATGGCACAATCGACATTGCCTTCTGTTGTGTTAGCTGGCGAGATTTGTCTCTGCAAAGTAACATCCCGCAATCGACACTTACTGTCAGAGTGAGTGTTGTCCTTCATCCGACGGGATGACAACGAATGTTAACCAAACGTCGCTGAGCTCTGACGGACTTAGATATGAACAACTTACGTGACTGCTGTTAACAGAATGCATGCTATGCTGTTAACGTTTCGCCAAGGCGCCAACGTGGGCGTAATGTTGTCATTCAGACGACGGGATAGAGACCAATGATAACCAAACATAGCTGATCGAGCTCTGATGGACTTAGATATGAACATCTTATGTGACAGCTGTTAACAGCCTGCATGCTGCTAACGCTTCGCCATAGCGTCAATATGGGCCGAGTTTTGTCACTGAGACGATTGGACAGCGACCAATGATAACCAAATATCTCTGAGCTCTGATGGATTTAGCTATGGATTTACGCGAGTGCTGTTAACAGCCGGCATACTGTTAACGCTTCGCCAGGGCGTCAACCTGGGACGTGTGTTGTCACTGAGACAATGGGACAGTGACCACTGATAACCAAGCATCGCCGAGTTCTGATGGACTTAATTTTACCTGAGTGCTGTTAACAGACTGCAGAATGTTAGCATTTTGCCCTGCTGTCAACATGGACTTATGGCATAGCGACCAGTGACAACCAGTCATGGCTGACAGAGCTGTGGTCGACTTTGGAAAGAACAACTTACGTGTGTACTGTTAACACATTGCATGGTATTAACATTGTTCCAAGACGTAAACATGGGCTGACTGATGTCCTTCAGACAATGGAACAGCTACCAGTGATAACATGCAAGCATCATTGGGATCCAACAGATTTAGCTTTGAACAATATACGTGTTTGCTGTTAACAGGTTGCATGTTGCTAACGTTCGCCAAGAAGTCAGCATGGGCTGACTGTTGTTCTTCAGACCATAGAACAGCGACCACTGCGTAACCAAGTATAATTGAGCTCCGAAGGATTTAGCTATGAGCAACTTACGTGTGTGCTGTTAACAGCTTCCATGTTGTTAACGTTTAGCCAAGAGGTCAACATGGGCTGACTGTTGTCTTTCAGACGATGGGAAAGCGACCATTGATAACCAAGAATGGCTGACTGGGCTGTGGACAAGTCTGGAATGTCCGGGTCGCGAAACGTCTCCATGGTTACATCCAGCTGGAACAATAAATGGAAACATCAGGACACGCGTACACGCCCTGACCCTGTCGCCTATCACATTTATGTTGAGCACGATTTTGCTGCAAAGACTAACAACGAGCAGCTACGTAAAAAAGACCTGACAGTGTCATTGGTATAGGACCCACTCCTACAGGTACAGACTGAGCAGTTGCAAGACACGACGTTGTCAGCCTCACACACACACACACCCCCCCACACACACACCACCACACACACACACACACACACACACACACCACGCACACACCACACACACACACACCACCACAGCACACGCACACACACACACACAACACACACACACACACACACACACACCACACCACACACCACCACCACCACACACACACACACACACAACACACACACACACACACAACACCCACACACACCACACACCACACACACACACACACACACACACACACACACCCGCCCTACTCCACTCACTCCTCCACACACACACACACACCACACACAATCCACACCAACCACCACACACCACACACACACACACCACCACACACACACATCCACACACACAACACACACACCACCCCACCACACCACACCACACACACACACACACACACACACACACACACGACACACCACACACACACCACACATCACAACACCACACACACACACACACACACACACACTTCTAATGACATCACACCATCCCCCGAGCACCACACAGGACCACTGATGGGACTACGATACGTAAACCCCACCGTCTCTCTCCCCCCCCCCCCCTCACACACACACACACACACACACACACACACATAATTATATCCACACACGAAAACACATATCCACACAAACACACACCACCAACACACACACACACACACACACACACACACACACACACACACACGCGCGCGCGCGCGCCACACACACACACACACACACACCAACACGCATACACACACACACACACACACACACACACACACCATCACCACCACCACCACCACACCACACAACACACTACACTCACACAACCGCACATCACGTCCTCCCCCCCCCACCCCCCTACACACACCACACACACACACACACGCACACACACACACGCACACACACACACACACCACACACACTCACAACACACACACGCACACACACACGCACACATTATACACCGTCACCGCCCCCACCCCACACATATACACACACCACCGCCACCACTACCACACCACACACACACACACACACACACACACACACACACACACCCTGCCCCCAGACACACACCACCATCAAATCACCCACAGCACCCCTGCAGACCAACTGTTTTCTAATGAATCACCGTGCTGCTGCCGCCGCTGTTGGAGTGCTCCACAGCTATGGATCCCGTGATTGGTGGACTGGCGATGACGTAAACCCCTGAGCTATAAATAGGCAAAGTACAGGCGCCGGAAACACAGAACTTGACGGCCAGCCGGTAATGCTTTCCTGCTTGAAGAGACAGGCCCTGAGCAATGATGACGTCATTTCTCGGAGATGATGCGTAGCTCGTGACGTCAGTCCATGCGCCTGCAAACGTCAAGTTTCAAAATGGTTAATTTCGCTCATTTACGTTTAGGTCTACATAACTGACAAAAAAAATTAATAATGAATGGCCAGATTAGTCTGTTTTTCGCCCTTAAGCTTTTAGATGTCTTTCACGAGTCAGTTTCTAAGTAAATGGTCATGTGTTCGGCAATAACTCCTTTTAAACATACCAAAATATCGAAGTTGTTGTCAACAGCAAGGGTAGGCCCACACGAAAGTGTTTAATGGTGTTAGCTGTACAGCTTACACAACGAGAGTAGTGGTAGCCTCCTTCGTCATAACCACACACATACTTATCATGGATGTACCTGATCCAACAGCACTTTTCTCAATTCTGTATACCACGTCCGGGTATCTGTGACGTTGAGTTGACGTCATGGTCCAGTGAGCCCGGAGAGTGTTCAGTGACGTCTGAAAGCTGGTGTCATCCTCACATGGCACAGGGAGGATCTGGAACACATACACACGCACGCACGCGCACGCACGCCCACACACGCACGCACACATGCACACACACCATATATAAATATGGAGAGAGAGAGAGAGAGGGGTTTTAACCAATCACGTTTAATCGCGCATCGGTTACCAGTTACAATCAGACGTTTATGCATGTCTCAACTTAGCAAACATATGTTATGATGATCCTACCAAGCTTCAAACGGCATTTAAATGACTCACAGCTCTCAAATCGACCAGGAGATTCGATGTCGAGTACTTACATCTCCATAATGCAACTACGAGATTCTATGCTTAAAACTCTCCGTAACGTATCGTTGATGATGATGAAGTGATGCTTTATGTCCTCAGATGTCAGTTGACATATTAGGGACAAGTTGTGACCAATGCCGAAGCACGGTTCAATAATTCTTTACGTCCACGGAAACCAGCAGGCTCGTTAGGACGGACAGCCCAGGACGTCCACCTCGACTCTCACACAGCTCCTGAACTATGTAACGTATCGTATCCACAAGATTCTATACTGACTACTTACATCTCCATAATGTTCAGGTGTCCACGTCTGATTGCCTGCAAATAGATACAAAACATTGTTGTCACCGGAGGTTTAGTTTTCAGAAGTATATGGTTTCCAATCCAACTGTCTGAGCGCACGAGTTATGCACATTTCTTTTTATTTGATTACTATTTGCTACACCAGAGAATACACGGAATGCGGCATAACTTAGGAGAGTCAGTGTCGCAGAGCAAGAGTACTAGCTCTCTCTCGAAAGCCAAAGTTAAGCATGATCAAGCGGGGTCGCCAAATGGATGGGTGACAGCTACGTGCTCGGGTTTGCGCCTGACCTGAGATTTCTTCGGAGTCAAATTCCGAGCAGACTCTACAAAAGTGCTTCGGATGAGACTGTAAACCGATGTCCCCCGTGTGTATACGCATGAAAAAAGATCACATACGGCACGTTAGAGAACCTGTAGTCCATGGCATAGTTCGGTGGACTATGGAAACAACAAAATAACCCAGCATGCACAAAAATAACAGTAATGACCAGCTTTGAGGCCGACAGTCATTAACAGAAGAAGAAGAAAGAAGAAGAAGAACATACAGACACGCGCATACACACAACTACACTCTGACGCGCGCGCGCGCGCACGCACGCACGCACGCACGCACGCACGCATACACACACGAGCGGATTTTAAAACAAGAAAGGAAAAAAAAGGAGCTAAATGTGCATCGAAATCATGCAGTACTGCATGGGTAATCCTAGTCATTTTCTGACGTGTCCATACCGTGTGCGCTGCAAGCAGGTCCATCCTTGATCGTTATTTCTGCCTCGTTCTCGTCAGTTTGGATTACCGTGACACCATCACTGCTGACAGTTACGTCCCCTGCATTCGTCGTCGCCACCACAGTGACGTAATATTTCTGGAAATCAAAAGACAAACAGGACTGTTCAGCTTAGATCACTGACGCCGTCACTGCTCAAAATTACGTCTTTAAATCAAAAGACAAACACAACTGTCTCAGTGACACCGTCACTATTCACTACGTCACTTGCATGACTCCTCTCTCGGGTGACGTAATACCTCTGTCAAACAAAATACAAACACAGTTTGGTTGCATAAATCGGCAGAGCCGACCTTTTGATGTTGCAAAACTTCGTCAGAAGATTCCGAGGTTGAAGCTCGCAGAATCAACTTTTTATGCGTATGTATGTGGTGTGTGTGTGTGTGTGGTGGTGTGGGTGTGTGTGTGTGTGTGTGTGTGTGTGTGTGTGTGTGTGTGTGTGTGTGTGTGTGTGTGTGTGTGTGTGTGTGTGTGCTGCGTGCGTACGTGCGATGTGTGTGTGTGTGTGCTTGCTTGCGTGCGTGCATGCGTGCGTGTGTGTGTGTGTGTGTGTGTGTGTGTGTGTGTGTGTGTGTGTGTGTGTGTGTGTGTGTGTGTGTGTGTGTGTGTGTGTGTGTGTGTGTGTGTGTGTGTGTGTGTGTGTGACTCATAGATACTGTTAGACACTGTAGTAATCACAAAGCATATCTATCTTCGACCAACACTGCACAGTTTCCACTCACGGAGTTCACTTGCAGGCTAAGGCCCGTAAACCTGTGCTCTCTGCTGGAAGCAACTGCCACGAACTCACTGACGTCACCAGAACCCTCTGAGCTGCAAAGCCCCACTCTGTAGGAAACCTCCTGGCTACCGTCCTCAAAGCCTGACCACCTCGCCTCCATCGTCGTGGTGGCCAGCTGGTAGTCTGTGTCCTCTGACCTCTGCAATGGTATGCCACGTACGTCACTGTGACAGTATTACTAGAAACTAGGACACTTGTTGTCACACCACAACACATAATTATATCTGTAGGAGACAGCCTCCAAAGCCTTATACCTCCTGTATAACCTCCTGTGCCCTCTGATCTGTGCACATCTCTGTAACATCAGGGCACATCTCTGTAATAGCTGCTTGTGTCACGTCCAGTGATTATTACAGGCTTTGTGGCCCAAGGGAGGTAACGCATACAATTCAAATATTATTAAGGTATGCGCAGTTGTCTCGGCTGAATCGTTTCGCGTTTTCTTTCTTTCTTCTTTTTTGTGGGGGGGGGGGTGGGGTGGG
>JABMCL010000173.1:152500-155000 GCA_018857735.1 Alviniconcha marisindica
CCACCACCACCACCACCACCACCACCACACCACCATCATCATCATCATCATCATCATCATCATCATCATCATCATCATCATCCGCCACAACCACCATCACCAGCGCCACGAACGTGTTTAACAGCAAGAAAAGGGTGGACATTTTGCGAGTTTAAATCCGCGTTCATGCAGTACTTAGCAGTACTTAGCCTCCACCCCAGACTTTTCGTCTTACAGTGGCGGACTCAGTGCCTTCAGATGATTTAAAAAAACTAAACAACAACAACAACAACAACATCATACACACACATCCACGCACACACACACAGCGGCGCGCGCAACAGCGACCCACATACGCCACCATACGCGCGCGCGCGCGCCACACACACACACACACACACACACAACACACACCCCACACACACACACCACACACACACACCACGCACGCTCGCACACCCACGCACGCACGCACGCAACACACACACACATGCGCGCGCACACACAACAGCACACACACAACACACACTCACACACACCACACACACACACACACACACACACACACACACACACACACCACACACACACACAACACACAACACCACCACACACACACACACACCAACCCACACACACACACACACACACACACACACACACACACACACACACACACACACACACACACACACACACACACACACACACACACACACACACACACACACACACACACACACACAACACACACACACACACACACACACACACACACACACACACACACACACACGTAAACAAACAGAAATCATTAAATGCACATGAGGAAATGTCGATGCTTTGTAGGTTTTTCCGTCTTTTTTTAAAGACGATGCAACTGTCTCTCCGCCCCACCTACCACTCCCCCCCCCCCCCCCCCCGCCACACACACTCACTTACTGTTGCAACTTTTCCTGTCCGCCGAAGCGACGTAGGCCCTGAAACCTGCTTTCTCCTGCACCACCCCTTCACAGCGCTGACACACCTGGTTACTGCTCGTGGTACACGTCTCCAGGTCACAGTGAGATATGACCGAGCACACTGTAACATAAAGGTCAAGGTCATGACCTCACAGCGCTGACACACATGGTTACTGCTCGTGGTACATGTCTCCAGGTCACAGTGAGATATGGCCGAGCACACTGCAACATAAAGGTCAAGGTCATGACCTTCCAGCGCTGACACACCCGGTTACTGCTCGTGGTACACGTCTCCAGGTCACAGTGAGATATGACCGAGCACACTGCAACATAAAGGTCAAGGTCATGACCTCCCAGCGCTGACACACCCGGTTACTGCTCGTGGTACACGTCTCCAGGTCACAGTGAGATATGACCGAGGACACTGCAACATAAAGGTCAAGGTCATGACCTCCCAGCGCTGACACACCCGGTTACTGCTCGTGGTACACGTCTCCAGGTCACAGTGAGATATGACCGAGCACACTGCAACATAAAGGCCAAGGTCATGACCTCACAGCGCTGACACACCCGGTTACTGCTCGTGGTACACGTCTTCAGGTCACAGTGAGATATGACCGAGGACACTGCAACATAAAGGTCAAGGTCATGACCTCCCAGCGCTGACACACCCGGTTACTGCTCGTGGTACACGTCTCCAGGTCACAGTGAGATATGACCGAGGACACTGCAACATAAAGGTCAAGGTCATGACCTCCCAGCGCTGACACACCGGGTTACTGCTCGTGGTACACGTCTCCGGGTCACAGTGAGATATGACCGAGCACACTGCAACATAAAGGCCAAGGCTGCGACCTCACAGCGGCGTGGTGGTATACATAATAATTATTTTCCTAGGTACATTTCCACAGGTTTCTCTTATACTTACTTTTGCAGACGTTCCCTCCGCTGTAGAAACCTTTTTTCGTACACGTGCAGGATTCCCTGTCATCGCACGATCCTTCTGGGTAGCTCTGCAGAACTCCGTTAAAGAGAATGTGGGAGTCGGCGATGAAATCTCTGCATGCCCCGTTCAGGTTGGTTTTGCCGTTGCAGATGGCTGAAACAGGATTCGCGGCCATCATTAGTGGGCTTACGCGTTTGTGTTTGTGTGTGCTTTCTATGTGCGTTCGGCTGTAATGATTATAATGCATATTCAGGAGCGTCTGAATAATGTGTACAGTAGTGTGTGTGTGTGTGTGTTGTGTGTGTGTGTGTGTGTGTGCGTGTGTGCGTGCGTGCGTGCGTGCGTGCGTGCGTGCGTGCGTGCGTGCGTGCGTGTCGTGCGTGCGTGTGTGTGTGTGTGTGTGTGTGCGTGTGTGTGTGTGTGTGTGTGTTAGAGAGAGAGAAGAGAGAGAGAGAGAGAAAAGAGAGAGAGAGAGAGAGAGAGAGAGAGAGAGAGAGGAGAGAGAGAGAGAGAGAGAGAGAGAGAGAGAGAGAGAGAGAGAGAGAGAGAGAGAGAGAGAGAGAGAGAGAGAGTTTGTTATCAGAACTGTTTGCGTTTATTGTGTGTGTGTATT
>JABMCL010000173.1:162500-172500 GCA_018857735.1 Alviniconcha marisindica
TCAAAGAGGACTTGGGTACCATTATACCAACTGCGACAATAATTTTGACCACGTTCTCGACAGTCGAGTTCTGATAATCGTCACTAATACAAGCAGAATTCTAAAATGAACTTAAAATCAAGAGAACATTTTCAGACAATGTCATTGATTTTGAGAGTTCATTTTCGCTTCATTTACCTGTTGCAGAAAGCCTGGTCTTCTCGGACAAACAATGTTCTAAGAAGGTTGAGTACCTTTGAGGAAGGTTTGTCTCACAGCTGCGTTTGAAACTCATTGCTTAATTACATCCCTTCTCCTTCCAGATTTTAGCATCCTGGAATCCGCACAGGCTCACATAAGGACAGCCATGAGTAAAAACACATTTGAAAACTCTTCAAAAAACTTTACTCAACTCAAATCTACAAAATCAGTCAATACACAAATACCAAACAAAACATACATGTATATAAAAATATCAAACACATATTTTTTGAAGTTATTTCCTTTGATATTGCTCTTGATCATTAAAATAAAAACACATTTGGCCAGGACATGCCAGTATTGTCAACCCTTCTATAAAAAAAATTAATACCAGATTTTTTTTTTAAACATTCAAAAAAGAAGAAGAAGGAATGGACAGAAACAATAAAAAGATGTAAATGCATAATGGCAAATGGTAGTGTTTTGAAAAAAGACAAAACAATTTAGAAAAAAGGCAATCCTTAGCAAAATCAGAGGTTCCAGCATTCACAGAGCCCATGTGGGCTTTCCTGAGCACAATATATACCACACTGAAATAATAATAATAATAATAATAACAATCATTTCTAAAGGGCAAATTCTTAAAAAGCCCTCAGCGCTTTACACAGAACATGATGGGAGTTGGGGAGTTGGTCAAGGTACATGTACAAAAATCAAACAAACAAAGCAAAAATTAAACATAAATTACTCTCTTTCTCTCTCTCTCACACACACACACACTCACACACCACGCACAAATCAAATCAAACAGGGCTGAGTTAGTCAGAGTGATACAGTTTGAAGAAATGTGTCTTCAGAGCGGACTTGAAAGTAGTGATTGTTGCAGCATTTCTAATGTGTGATGGCAGTGAGTTCCAGACAGAAGGGCCAAAACGAGAAGGCACGATCACCTTTTGTCTTGTATTTATACATTGGATGTTTTAGGAGACGGGTGTCAGCACTGGAACAAAGTGGTCGAACAGGAGAACAGAGGATGAAGATGAAGGATATCATAGAGATAAGTGGGAGCAGAGGAGTTAATAGAAATGAGGCGAACTCAACTCTTGATAGTCAAGAAGCTTCCCTACTGGTTACTGACAGTACGTGGTACATCAATACAGGACTCGAGAGGGATGAACAGTAATTTCCATTCATGTGAAGCAAAGCACTTTATCATGTGGGTAGGCCAAGTATGCACAACGTCCTGCTATCAACAGGTTTTATTTCTCACACATTCTGCAGTGATACGCAAGCATTACTGTCACAGGCACAGTAACATGCAGTCAACAACAAATAAGTAACACTGTATAGATATTAGTTATTACACACAGGTAACTCATGTACCCCAGCCCCCTCCCTTCCGCCAACCAAACCAGACCCCCCCCCCCCCCCGAGTTGATGTGATCATATCACTATTAACTTTTCTGTTCCAGTGTTTCCCTTTAAACACACACACACACACACACACACACACACACACACACACACACACACACTCATTCACTCACACACACATGCATGTGCGTGCACACACACACACACACACACACATACACACAACAGGAAAGGACCACTAAAATTTCTTTCTCTTACATTAAGAACATAAAACACAGAAAAGTGTACAGTAGGAATATCTAACAGGGCATTGGACAGTGACAAAACTGAAATAAAAAATCAAAATCAAAATCAAAACAATGGAGCACTTTGAAACAAAAAATTCTTCATCTTAAGTTTTTAATCCTGTCTTCTACCTGTTCAGGGGTGCATGTGGGGTGCAAGACCTGTGCTTGAAGATTTTTCAACCAAATTTCCAAATAAGAGAAAGAACTCTGTTGGGGAATGCAAGAGATAGTCTTGTCTTGAGCTGGCCACGCGCTTTTGATTTTACTCTCGTTTTTGTTTTTTTGGGAACCGATTTCTTCAGGCATTTGGGTTCCAGAACCCAATTCAGTTTGCCAGATTTCAGCTTTTGGCATTCTCACATGCACCCCTTGCATATGCACCCCCTGCCAGGGTAGCACCTTTGAAAGAAAATACAAGAAATATGTACAAGGGGGTCGTTGATCCACTGTAAGAGTTCCAGTCTAAAGGGAACCCACAAGGGAACTCTTCTTAATAAAGAAACATTCACACCTAATGCCTTTATTAATAAAAAACTAAACAAAAACATTCACACCTAACGCCCTCACATGAAGTCATAATCTTTCTTTTATTGTGATCTTGCTCACAGTTGAGGTATTTAACGGCTGTATAAACTTATTATCTCTCTCTGTAACTCAACATCTCTCTCTCTCCTCTGTCTCTTTCTCTCTATCTCTCTCACACTGCACACACACACACACACACACACACACACACACACACACACACACACACACACACACACACACACACACATTCACTCACACTGCACACACACACACACACATTCACTCACACTGCACACGCACACACACACACACACACTTCACACATGCATGATAACACACTCTAATACACAAGCATTATAATGCACAACAATACCTCATGGAATGCAAACAAAAAGTCTACGTAAAAATATATAAACATTTTTTTGCAGGATTGCAACAGTGAATCAGTGTGTTGAATCATAGATTCTTCTCTTACAACAGGGGAGAATCATACAAGAACTGACAAGAAGTGGACATATTAAGTCTTCTCTTAATCTTATGAAGTCACCTTAGCCTTCAACCTGACTATTGCCCTGATATAACCATGCTGGTTGACTGGGCGTAAAACACCAAGTTGCTACAGAATGAACATACAAGGGAGTTAATCAGCACTCAAAATACACAACACAAGTACAACAAAGACCTGGGTCACCTACAGTAACTCTCACCTTGCATGCGGGAAAATACAAGGGACATAAACTCCACCAGAGGTACATCCTCAAAGTTACTACTACTACTCAACCTGACTAGATCCCTCATTTTATCCCCTGATTGCAATCAGTTTTGTGGATACAAAAATATGATATACTGCCTCACATTCAAGATTGCACTTGAGTTTCCCTGTTGTCAAAAGTTGTTAGTGAGTTTAGTACACTTCTTTCACTCCTACATCAAACTGTTTACAACAGCCAACTCTCCAGAGAGTCAGAGGCCAAGGGAGGTAAAACGTTTTTACAAGGAACTCCGCATATTCTTTTTGAACAGTTGGTAGGTGATGTGCCACTCGTTGCCTCCCTTGAAACCAAACACTTCGGAACAGAAGATGAAGAAGAGGCGCCAGTTAAACTTTTGCTGTTCCCAGTCTGATCCATAGGCTTTCTGCAGGATGTGGGAAACCTGGCAAAACACAGAGGTTGAAACTCAGGGCTATGTATGAAACAGAATAAACATCGACAAAGAAGAAGAAGGAAAAGAAAAACAAGAAAGAAAAACAACAACAACGGAAAAAGAATACACAACATTCTCAAAATTCCTCAGTCATTCTGCCTCCCAAATCCTCTTCAAATCTATACAGTCTTTCCCCTTCCATCTCCAACATCATTTAGACAGCTCACCATTTCCAACAAAGCGTAACGATAATGATAATCAACTGTCTTGGCAGAGTACACTTCCAGTGGCCTGTGTGTGTGTGTGTGTGTGTGTGTGTGCGTGTGTATGCATGCGTGCGTGTGTGTGTGTTATGCTTGTATGTGTGCATAAATTAGTGCTTGTGTGTGTGTGTGTGTGTGTGTGTGTGTGTGTGTGTGTGTGTGTGTGTGTGTGTGTGTGTGTGAGCATGTGCATACATAATGACTTATGCTGTTGAATGATTTGCTTCTGTACATGCCTAATACTGTTGCATTAATAAGCTAGGCCCATTATGAATTATGATCATTGTCATTATAACCAGTGTTCTATACAAAAACACAAATAGCCCCCCCCCCCCCTCCCCCCCGCCACACACACACACACACATATACACACACACACACACATATACACACACACACACACACACACGCACGCATGCGCACACACACACGCACATGCATGCACACACACACACACATAAAAAACACACCCCCACACACATATGCGCACGCATGCATGCACACACACACACACACACACCTTGTCAATGTTTCTGTCCATCCTGTCCAGCCAGGCCTCCAGCGTCTTGCTGTAGTGCTGACCATTCAACACCCACGAGTCCACCAGGCTGACCTCATTCTGCGAACACAGAATTCACTGAAGGAATATAGGCATTCATATAACCAATGACATGATGAAACTGATAAAAGAACAGTTAATGAAGGCTTCAACTCTCCAAGGAAACTAACAAATAAAAAGGAAAAAGAAGAAAGGAAGCAGGGAGAGTGTGTGGGTAGTGGTGGTGTTAGTGGTGATTTCAAACTTCAGCTTTGCTGAGAATCGATGCACCCACTAAGAAGACACTCGTGAGAGGAGGGATTAAGAGAGCTGCAGCAACTGAACCATCCCTGCCCTCATCCCCCAACAAAAGGGAAACACTCACAACAGATGTGCTTCATCATCATCATCATCACAGGATGGACTACCAGGAACATTTCTTCCAATCCATCATGGTGTCAGTTTTTGACATCATGGACTGACTATCAAAAATGACAGCCTTGTTTTTTTGTTTTTTTGTTGTTTTTCACTAGTTTTTTTCTTCTTTTTTTTTTCTCTTTCCTTTTCTTTTCTTCTTTTTTCTTCTTTTCTTTTCACACCAAACTGCGAGTGTTTTACCTGGAAGTGCAGAAAGAGGTCCATGGAGGGCATGGTGCCTCCAGTGAAAAAGTTCTTTGCCATCCACTCGGTGTCAGAGCCAGGCTTGACATCAAAGGCGTAGGGATGCTGGCGATGGCAAAACACCTGCAGGAACAGCAGCCCGTTGGGTTTCAGCCAGGACGCCACGCGTTGGAAGAGTTGCTCATAGTTCTTCATGTGCTGGAATACATGGTCAACAGGGAAAAGATCAACAGGGAAAAGGTCAACAGGGAAAAGGTCATCAATGGCCTGGTTAAGATAAGATAAAATAAGAGAATATTGTCCATGCTGAAATCATATATGGAAATTTATCACTTGTCTGCACATTATGTAACATTAAACTACAATTAACACATACACTGGTTTTGGCTGGCATACCATTAAATGTGCTGTTGACACACATTTGTGGATATGGCAACCCCAATGATAATCACACTCATGAATGAATGTCCATGATTTGTGCATGCACAAACACAAAATAATGTGCATGTACACACACACACACACAAAATGCACACAGACACACACACACAGACAGACACACACACACACACACACACACACACACACATGAACACACACACACAAATGCATACACACACATACAAACACACACACAATGACACACACACACTCTCTCTCCAGTGACAAAAATTTCAAAAGGATGAAACTACTGCACCTGGTAAATCATTGTCATGGCAGGAACGGAATAAAAAAACAAAACCCTTTTAATACCACAAAGTACAGGGCAATTCAAACGGCTTCATGGAGCAGAAGAAAAGAAGAAAAAAAAGAAGTAAAAACTCCTTAAAAGATACCTCAATTAAAACATTTCAATGGAATAAGCGGAGGCAATCAACAAAGCATCCCTCTCTCTCAGGCACATCAAGGGAGACAATATTGCCCTGACTGGTATCTCCATGAAAACCTCAGCATCTCTCACCTCAAACATCTCGATGGAGACAATCCTGTCGTATTTGTTGGAGGTGTGAAAGGTGTTGGCATCAGCGGTGATGGCCTCCAGACGATCGGCAAAGCCGCGCTCCTGGGCCCTGGCTTGAATCAGCTGTCGCTGCGTGTTGGAGTTGGACACGCAGGTCACGCGGCACTTGGGGAACTTCTCACACACATACAGGCCGAAGGAACCCCAGCCACAGCCCAAGTCCTGAAACATGCATAATAAGGAGCATACATGCAGGCTAAGGCTAGTCTGCACCCACAAAAGCCCCTCTGCCCACCCAGACCCCCCATTCCTCTGTGTCATCTAATTTTGACATTGTAATATTCACTGCCTCATGCCTGTTTCACTGCAAGACTGTCATGCCAACATTCCTCCAAACACCACAGGCATTCAACACACCACAACTGCAACTGGCAAAGTACATTTTCATTTATCACTGTTTAACTGTTGTTTAACCGTTATTTTGGCAAATAATTATGTGCACATTTTGTATTGCCATGTTAAATCAACATTCTTTTTAACCGTCTATGTGTTTGGATCTAGTCCTGTGACAATCACAATTTTCGTAGTAGCTATTTGTTGCTAAAATTATTTTGTTAAAACACAATTGATTTCCCATGGCAATGGTTAGTAGTACTGCAAATGTTTCATCATTTCTGTGACAAAAAGCTGACAACTAAAAATAATGTGCCTGAACACCTCTGTTTCATATGCCTCTCACATGATGCCGTTGCAAACTATGTCAAAAATATCGAACACCACTGAAAGATTTAACACATAGCAGAACAAGAAGACTGGATGTAAGGCATGTAACATTCTGTAGGCTGTTTCAGGATCAGACTGTTTGAGGATTTAGACTTTGTGCGTGGAAAGTTGTGAATAAACCAAATTAGGAGGAGGCGGAATTTCCAAGACAAAGCAATCCAAAGCAATCCAAAGCGAACTGATGAGAACTCTGCAAATGCAACAGATCCTGAACCAGAAAAAGTGCTCATACCATAACGTAGTGTCCATCTTCAAGTCGCGACAGTTCACAGTACTTCTGCAGCGATGCATTCTCCGCTGCAACAAAGACAGCAATCATCACTAACCCACATAGCAAGTTACTGTAACTGTAGGCTGGAAGACACCTTCGAAATGAAGGTGCCATGGGAGGCAGATTGTACCACTTGAAGATATTATTGGAATGAAGGTGCCAAAGGAGGCAGACTGTATCACTTGAAGACACCTTCGAAATGAATCTGCCAAAGAAGGCAGACTGTATCACTTCAAGACATCATCGGAATGAAGGTGCCAAAGGAGGCAGACTGTATCACTTGAAGACACCTTCGAAATGAATCTGCCAAAGAAGGCAGACTGTATCACTTGAAGACACTACACTATTGAAATGAATGTGCCAAAGGAGACAGACTGTACCGTTTGAAGACACCATCGAAATGACGGTGCCAATGGAGGCAGGATGCAAACAGGGGAAAGGGAGGAATGCACTCTCTTTGGGTATTCAGTGCAGCAGCTGAAACGTTGGTACCGCAGGTGGGTTCTACTTCCTTTGGTTTCCAGTCGTTCTGTTCTGGCAGTTCTTTCAAAGCTTCAAAGCAGTATGGATCAAAAGCTTTTCTAGAACTTGGCTTCTCCTGGGCATGTATATATATATATCATATTATATTCAACTTACAAGAACAGTTGGAATATGACTATGAGCAGGACATCCTACAATGTCTTTTAGGCACTGATGGGAAACACTTTGCCACGGATGTCAAAAGATATACTGGCAGGAGAGGGTAAAAACAAAAAAAGAAAGAAAGAAAGAAAGAAAACTGAAACAAACAAACTAATAAACGAACAAAAAAAACTCATCCTCTCCCCCAAAACAACAACAGCAACAACAACAACAAACAAAAAAACACATGGTTACCTTCATCCAGAGTACTGACACCTTCAGGCCAGTAACAGCAACTGTACTTCAGCCGACTTCCCAACACCTGCCAGCAACAAAGAAACAGTCATTTCAGTGCCATGTGCTGAACACTGTGAGTAAGTGACAAACACTGATCACTAATTTCCAGCACCTGCCAGCAACAAAGAAACAGTCATTCCAGTGCCAGGTGCTGAACGCAGTAAGTGACAAACACTGATCACTAATTTCCAGCACCTGTCAGCAACAAAGAAACAGTCATTCCATGCCATGTGCTGAAGCAGTGAGTAAGTGACAAACACTGATCACTAATTTCCAGCACCTGCCAGCAACAAAGAAACAGTCATTCCAGTGCCAGGTGCTGAACGCAGTGAGTAAGTGACAAACACTGATCACTAATTTCCAGCACCGGTCAGCAGCAAAGAAACAGTCATTCCAGTGCCATGTGCTGAATACTGTGAGTAAGTGACAAACACCGATCACTAATTTCCAGCACCTGCCAGCAACAAAGAAACAGTCATTCCAGTGCCATGTGCTAAATACAGTGAGTAAGTGACAAACATTGATCACTAATTTCCAGCACCTGTCAGCAACAGAGAAACAGTCATTCCAGTGCCATGTGCTGAACACAGTGAGTAAGTGACAAACACTGATCACTAATTTCCAACACCTGTCAGCAACAAAGAAACAGTCATTCCAGTGCCATGTGCTGAACGCAGTGAGTAAGTGACAAACACTGATCACTAATTTCTAGCACCTGCCAGCAACAAAGAAACAGTCATTCCAGTGCCATGTGCTGAACGCAGTGAGTAAGTGACAAACACTGATCACTAATTTCCAGCACCCGCCAGCAACAAAGAAACAGTCATTCCAGTGCCATGTGCTGAATACAGTGAGTAAGTGACAAACACTGATCACTAATTTCCAGCACCTGTCAGCAACAAAGAAACAGTCATTCCAGTGCCATGTGCTGAATACAGTGATCACTAATTTCCAGCATTTGTCAACAACAAAGAAACAGTCATTCCAGTGCCCTGTGACAAACACTGATCATTAACTGCAAGCGCCTGTCAACAACACAGAAACAGTCATTTCTGCCATGTGCAAATCAGTACTGCTGAATACAGTGAAACACTGACCACCAGTATACATGTGCTGACACCTGTCATTGCCATTGCCATGGAAACAGTCACTCCTGAGTAGTGCGCAAATCAGTACTGCTGAACAGTGACACTGACCGACTTGGAAAAGAGAATCATCCCATGGAATCAGGATGTACCTTTGGTGGAGTTCATGCACCTTGGATTATATAATTTATTCACAGTGCCAGGTGGGGATGGAACCAAAGGTGTATGAGGTCTTTCTTGTCGTAATTGTATGACGTCTTTTGAGCGCTAACTAACTTCCTTTGTTTGTTGATCCTACACAAACACTATGGGCCTTGTTCTGTTTCAAATCTTGTCTGGGCCCTTTAAACTGATAAATTTTGCCACTGGAGACAGAAGTGTACACATATCAATGGTCTACAACCTCACCATGAGGAAAAACTCAGTGGGGACTTCATTTGTTGATTCTACATAAACACTATGGGCCTCGTTCTGTTTCAGATCTTGTCTGGGCCCTTTAAACTTATAAATTGTGCAACTGAGACTGAAGTGTACACACATGAATATTCTACAATCTCACCATGAGGAAGAACTCAGTGGGGACTTCATCTGCTGATCCTACACAAACACTATAGGCCTCGTTCTGTTTCAGATCCTAGGAACTTAAACTTATAAATTTTGCCACTGGACTGGAAACTGAGGTGTACACATACCAATGTTCTACAATCTCACCTTGAGTAAGAAATCAGTGGGGACTTCATTTGTTGATCCTATATAAACACTATAGACCTTGTTCTGTTTCAGTTCCTAAGAACTTAAACTTACACATTTTGCCACTGGACTGGAAACTGAAGTGTACACACATGAATGTTCTACAATCTCACCATGAGGAAGAACTCAGTGGGGACTTCATCTGCTGATCCTACACAAACACTATAGGCCTCGTTCTGTTTCAGATCTTGTCTGGGCCCTTTGAACTTATAAATTTTGCAACTGAGACTGAAGTGCACACATATGAATGTTCTACAACCTCACCATGAAGAAGAACTCAGTGGGGACTTCA
>JABMCL010000173.1:177500-182500 GCA_018857735.1 Alviniconcha marisindica
CCAGCGAGTAGCGCCGCCAGATCTTCTCCGTGTCGGAGGCCTGGGAATCGTATCGAACAAAACGAAACAGCGTTAATGTATGCGTGATCTGAGGTTGTTTGGTAGTTGTATTTTTTTTTTCATATTTAAAAAACAACAACATTTTGACGTTCATTGTCAGAAACTAATAACCTAGACAATGATATCATATACTACTATTACGACTACTACTATTACTACTACTACTACTACTACTACCACTACCACTACTGGAAATTTGTAAAGCGCCTACCCCGTGGCACAAAGTGCTGAGCAAACATAACACTCATAATGTACAGCGAGATGGAGAATGTTATCCGCAGTTTAACAAATTCTAACACACAATGTGCACACCAACAAGGGTTGAAGTATTACTATGTCTTTATACTGTCAAGCATACAGCACCATTATCATTGGCAGGAGCTGCTACAAGTATCATTTTTGTCGCGACATGTAACCTCCTCCCTCCCCCTCCCCCATGATGACATCGTACCTGCATGTCGTCAAAGACAGCAGTGTTGGCGTCAAAGGACACATCCCGGCTGTTGGCGTCCACAAAGAGGGAGGGTGGGTGGTCAAAGCTGGGGTGGGTGGGGTCCACACCCGGGGGCTGGTGGTTGTCGAACAGCACGAAGCGGTTGTGGGCCAGCGACGGCTTCCGCTGCACCATCGACACGTCCGAAAAGTTCGTCTTCGTCTGAAAAAGGACGATGACGATGGTGATGGTGATGATGGTTGACTGCAGACTGGCAGAGCGCTCTTGCAGTGTCCGTCTACGAGTCATCCTCACTGCGCAATGATGTTGTCAAAGAGACACTGTACAGCATAAAACCTCAAAACAGCAACAAAAAACGGAGGAGGGAGGGAGGGGGGGGGGGGGGTAAGGGGAAAAAAGAAGAAAAAAAGAAGAAAAGAAAAAAGAAGAAAAGAAAAAAGAAAGAAAAGCCTAAAGGAGAAAAAACAAACAAACAAACAAACTAAACAACAACAACAACAAAAACAAAATCAACCTACCAACCAGCCAAACAAACAAATAAACAAAACAACAACAACAACAACAAATCAACCAAACAACAACTTAAAACCTAAGTGGAAAGAGGGCAATGTCAGCCAATGCAGAATTTCAGTACTCAGCTGAGAACGGATGAGTTTTCACGCGTAAGCGAAATTATGTCACTGAGGCGGTAAGTACAATATATTCTCACAGCTTCTGAGGGAGAGCGTTCCGGAGCCTTGGGGCAGAGTTCTGAAGAGCTTTGAAGCTGTACCATTTCTGCATGGAAGGAAACAGGAAAGGGGAGCCGGAATCGATTTGTATTACATTGTAAGGACCTTTTGACGAATGTTGTTAGCTAGCAAAGCATGAGACATTTCAGAGCCATGCATGCTTGCTCATTTGTCCTCCCCCCGGTTTTGTTTCGCGTTGTTTGGTTCATTTTTTCTTTTTTTCTTTTTTTCTAATTGTTTTAATTCTGTTAATTTGAATTTGAATTTTTTTCTAATTATTTTAATTCTGTTAATTCTATTTTGGTGCAATTATTTTATGGACATATTATGTTGCTATTTTAATAATCGGTCTCATATCACTCACGTGAAAAGACTAAATCAAAAGGAAGAGAAAATTTCTTTTGTTTCCATTTTTCTTCCATTTAAAAAAAAGAGTCTGTTATTGCTTTGGTGTAATTTATCAACATATTTATATGTTGTTATGTTGATAATCAGTCTAATACATATCACTATCGTGAAAAGACTTGACATCAAAAGGAAGAAGAAACTGCATGCATAGCCTATACTCACGGTGCTCTTGCCAGTCGGGGTGCTGTCAGCAAGGTAGGTGGACACCTCAGAGCTCTTCCTGGTGGTGGTTTCCAGGGAAGACATGGCTCGCTTCCTCTGCCGGTACCGTCTCTCGTACGCGTTGTGCACCTTCACGAAGGGGACGTACATGATCAAGGTTAATGAGGCCACACTTTATCATGCTTCACGTTAACACTGAAGACAGCAGAACTGGAGCTGAAAAAGAGAAGGAACTTTCCTACTGAGACTACGTTTGTACGAGATGACTATTGTCGTTGGGTATCTCCGCCAAGGGGACGTACATGATCATGTTTAAAGAAGCCACACTTTATCATGCTTTATGTTAAGACTGAAGACAGCCGAATTGGAACTGAAAAAGAGAGGAATTTTCCCATTGAGACTACGTTCGTACGAGATGACTGTTGTCGTTGGGCATGTCCGAGAAGGGGACGTACATGATCAAGGTTAAAGAGGCCACACTTTATCATGCTTCACGTTAACACTGAAGACAGCAGAACTGGAACTGAAAAAGAGAAGGAACTTTCCTACTGAGACTACGTTTGTACGAGATGACTATTGTCGTTGGGTATCTCCGCCAAGGGGACGTACATGTTCATGTTTAAAGAAGCCACACTTTATCATGCTTTATGTTAAGACTGAAGACAGCCGAATTGGAACTGAAAAAGAGAGGAATTTTCCCATTGAGACTACGTTCGTACGAGATGACTGTTGTCGTTGGGCATGTCCGAGAAGGGGACGTACATGATCAAGGTTAAAGAAGCTACACTTTATCATGCTTCACGTTAACACTGAAGACAGCAGAACTGGAACTGAAAAAGAGAGGAACTTTCCTACTGAGACTACGTTCGTACGAGATGACTATTGTCGTGGAGCACCTTCGCGAAGAGGACGTTCATGATCATGTTTAAAGAAGCCACACTTTATCATCCTTCATGTTAAGGCAGCAGTCACTGAAGACAGCAGAATTGGAACTGAAAAAGAGAAGGAACTTTCCTATTGAGACTACGTTCGTACGAGATGAGTTTTGTCGTTGTGCATCTTCGCTAAGGGGACGTACATGATCAAGGTTAAAGAAGCTACACTTTATCATGCTTCATGTTAACACTGAAGACAGCAGAACTGGAACTGAAAAAGAGAAGGAACTTTCCTACTGAGACTACGTTTGTACGAGATGACTATTGTCGTTGGGTATCTCCGCCAAGGGGACGTACATGTTCATGTTTAAAGAAGCCACACTTTATCATGCTTTATGTTAAGACTGAAGACAGCCGAATTGGAACTGAAAAAGAGAGGAATTTTCCCATTGAGACTACGTTCGTACGAGATGACTGTTGTCGTTGGGCATGTCCGAGAAGGGGACGTACATGATCAAGGTTAAAGAAGCTACACTTTATCATGCTTCACGTTAACACTGAAGACAGCAGAACTGGAACTGAAAAAGAGAGGAACTTTCCTACTGAGACTACGTTCGTACGAGATGACTATTGTCGTGGAGCACCTTCGCGAAGAGGACGTTCATGATCATGTTTAAAGAAGCCACACTTTATCATGCTTCATGTTAAGGCAGCAGTCACTGAAGACAGCAGAATTGGAACTGAAAAAGAGAAGGAACTTTCCTATTGAGACTACGTTCGTACGAGATGAGTTTTGTCGTTGTGCATCTTCGCTAAGGGGACGTACACGATCAAGGTTAAAGAAGCCACACTTTATCATGCTTCATGTTAACACTGAAGACAGCAGAACTGGAACTGAAAAAGAGAGGAACTTTCCTATTGAGACTACGTTCGTAGGAGATGACTATTGTCGTTGACAAATTAATATTTACAGTATAAGTTTATTTTGCGCTAGCCTTGATTTCATTGTCTCGGTCGCGATGTTAAACCTAGCTGTGCAAATCCTGTTGGTAAGAATGTTGTTATAATTATATAGTGTTATTATGAAAAAAATAACCCTGAAACTGATAATGATGTTTATTGCGGTTTCATGTCTGGTCATCCGTAGAATTAATCCCAGAGCGAGACAGAAAGTGAACATCGAATAAAACTATTAAAAATCTCAACACATAAACAGTTTACAAAAATGCTAATTGTAATGGGACAATGGAAAACGTGTGCAAAATTAAGTAGTAAGGTTCCTTTTCAAAGCAACAAAACGACAGTTAAACGATGACAAATGACAATATTATGCTTATCCGGTTACGGTTTGGTGTGTGTTGAAATGCCTGAACTGTCTAGAAGCAAAACTATCCAAGCTGTATTTTGCTAGGAAAATAAGCAAAGCGTAAGCTGCACGTAATCAATAGGCGATGCCTTGTTACTGAACGAAACAAACTGCAGACCATCACACCGTCCCCACGACACTCACGTCGACGTTGAGGAGGCAGTGGAAGACGAAGAACATGACGCCCTGGAAGCTGTTGCAGATGGTGAAGAGGTAGGTGAAGATGTAGACCAGGACCTGCGTGTCACCCGTGTCCACAGCCAGGAATCCCAGAATCCAGGTCAGGCCCAGCAGGGGCAGCAGCACTGCGGAGGCTTTCAGGCTCATCCTGGTGGATGGAAATTAACCAATACTTTGAAATATCTAAATGAATAATAATAATAATAATAATTAAAAAATACAATTATTGTATAGCGCAGTTCCCTGAGCAAGACAGGCTGGACGGGCATTACAATACAGCGTTTCAAACTTTCAGTATTCCTTTCAGCCAACACACAAACACAGACACACACAGACACACACAGACACAGACACACACACACACACACACACACACACACACACACACACACACACACACACACACACACACAGACAGACAGACAGACAGACAGACAGACAGACAGACACACACACACACACACACACACACACACATCACACACACACACACACACACACACACACACACACACACACACACACACACACACACACACACACACACACACACACACACACACACACACACACACACACACACACACACACACACACACAAACACGCGCGCGCGCACGACTGTAGTCTAACCTAGGCTGACAACGGAGTGATATTCAGTGTGTGTGTTTGCGGTCTGAAACCGGACACTGGGCTGCTGTTGAATGAGATGGCTGGACTGGTGGTGAGTATGATGGGACTGGTCTAACCATGCTGACACTGGACC
>JABMCL010000173.1:187500-192500 GCA_018857735.1 Alviniconcha marisindica
ATGTGCATATCTGCAAAAGGCGACGATAAAGTGTTATCAAACAGCCATAACCTGAAGTATTCAAAGACGACGACGACGACGACACAGGCGAGGATGGATAGCGAGCCGCCGATGTAGGAGATGTAGGACAAGGCGGCGCTGTTCCCTTCGTCAAACGTGTCCTGAGGACAACACGGGTTGTCAAAGTCATCGAGTGGACAACCGTTGTTAGCTGTCAAAGTCATCGAGTGAACATCCCTTGTTAGCTGTCAAAGTCATCGAGTGGTCAACCATTGTTAGGTGTCAAAGTCATCGAGTGGACATCCGTTGTTAGGTGTCAAAGTCATCGAGTGGACAACCACTGTTAGGCGTCAAAGTCATCGCGTGGACAACCACTGTTAGATGTCAAAGCCAAAGAGTAGATGTCAAACGTATCCTGATGACAACAACACGGGCTGTCAAAGTCATCGACTGGGCAACCACTGTTAAGTCTCAAAGACATCGAGTGGGCAACCACTGTTAGATGTCAAAGTCATTATAAGTTGGATCTCTAACTTCGAAGTCGCCCTAGAAGTAAATGCGAAAAACAAACAAAAAAGCAGACGTCAAAATAATGATGTTGTCAGTATCGGTTCTCTAAATCAGCTTGCATGTAGCAGGCAATGTGGACCAAGAAAAGAAAAGAAAAGAAAAAAAAAAAAATCCACGACCTGTTAATACTCTCTTTGCAGGTGTGTAAGAGCACTTTTCAGCCCGGAGATTTTATAGACTGAGGCAGTGAAGGGGTTAAAGCTTTGTTGCACTCACTCCAACATCGTAGACATCCAGCAGCACAGCGAAGTTGGTCAGGTGGTAGCAGTAGCAGGTGACGTGGGTGGTATTCCGCTCTTGAAGGTAGCAGCCGTCGTCCAGCCAACGCTCTTCTGGATCACTGAAATGTTGCAACCGTCGCGGCTAGGTACGTAACCATACATCTGCTACTCTCTCTTCCTTCCAAAGTCAGCTCAAGACATTTCTCTTCTCAGAATATTTCAGTTAAACCACATTGTCCTTCACTCCCATCAGTCTGCACAGTGTGTGTGTGTGTGTGTGTGTGTGTGTGCGTGCGTGCGTGCGTGCGTGCGTGCGTGCGTGCGTGCGTGCGTGCGTGCGTGCGTGCGTGCGTGTGTACGCGTGTGTGTGTGTTGTGTGCATCTTTTGCATAATTATGCTTGAACACTTGTCGATATAACTTCTTCTTTTTTTTGGATAACATTTTCCATCTCGATGTACATTATGTGTGTATACTTGTTCAGCGCTTTTAGCCGCAGGGTAGGCGCTTTACAAATTTCCATTATTATTATTATTATACACGCCAGTACACTTCTCGCTTCTATTCCCGTATCTTGCATAATTTCTTCATTGTCTCAGTTGGGAGTTTCATTCATGTGAAGTTTAGATATGGGTGGCTTTTCCTAAACAAAACCAGCTTCCCCCGAGTCGTACAGCGAATGTAGCTTGAACATTATACCTAATGTTGTCAAAGAACAATTAAATAAACTAGAATTCATAGATCGTGGGTTCGAAACTATGTTGTCCTATTTATTTGCTTTTAACGCACGTTTTGCAAAGTAATAATTATAAGAGCTACAACTGTTGCTCAGGCTCTTTATTTATTTTTTGACTAGAGACTGTAACTGCCAAGACAAAAGTCAAACAAAGCAAACAAACAAAAGGAGAGAAAATAACAACTATTTTCACTTGCTACGGCCTTTTTTTCTTTTCTTTTTTTTTTAAAGCTGACAGATTAGTTCACAAAACATTTAGGTGAGAGCCAGAAGACTCATTTTATCCTGATCAACGTATTGTTTACACTGAGGCTGAGGTAAGATGGTGCATGGGATTTGCATCAAGGCGGTGTCAGAGGCGGAGATGGGTGGTTGGGAGGGTGGAGATGATCTAGAGAGCGAGAAAAATCAACCAACATACTTACTTTGTTGTCATGTTCATGAAAACGCAGTACTTCTTCAAATCTTTTCTCTTTTGTGAATCCTGCAAAAAGAAATTATGAATACGAAACGTTGCAGCTAACAAATTAATACAGATATTTGACGAAGACGAGATTTCCAGGTGTTTAATATTTAATTTTGAATGGAAATTGGTAATTATTTGATTAGCACCTGAAGCGTGAAGAAGAGTATACTGCAGTGATGAAAAAGATACATATTTTTTAAAGGAGTATCAGACCTAAACATATACAAACATGGAATGAAACAACGAAACAATAAGAAGTGTGGAAAGAAAAAAGAGAGAAAGTACGAGAGTGAGAGAGAGAGAGAGAGAGAGAGAGAGAGAGAGAGAGAGAGAGAGAGAGAGAGAGAGAGAGAGAGAGAGAGAGAGAGAGAGAGAGATGAATGAACTTTATTTCCCAAGGTGAGATATTGCACAAGGCCGACTCACATATCTGCGAGAGAGAGAGAGAGAGAGAAAAGAGGAGAGAGAGAGAGAGAGAGAGAGAGAGAGAGAGAGAGAGAGAGAGAGAGAGAGAGAGAGAGAGAGAGCAAACATTGTCTCAACGTGAAGATATTACAAAAGCATAAGCCAGAGAGAAGAGAGAGGGGGGGAGAGAGAGAGAGAGAGAGAGAGAGAGAGAGAGAGAGAGAGAGAGAGAGAGAGAGAGAGAGAGAGAGAGAGAGAGAGAGAGAGAGAGGCATAAGTAAACACACCATCAGCCGAAACGTAATCTCCACCGCGTGATTCAGTTTGGAGAAAGCGCTCTTCGGTAAATCCATGACCTCCGCGGATATGACGTCAGAGGTCACAATTTTGGTGGCATTTTCCTCGTTTTCTCTGCGAAAATGGAACATGGTTGTTCAGTCATCTTGCGTTGAATGCCGAGTGATCATACGGACAAAGTATTCGCCTTATCACAACTAAAGGGAAAAGGAAGAAGAGAATCATGACGGGCCTAACCAGTAGGAATGGAATAAGAAAACAACAACAATAAAAACAAATTAAAACCCATTAACAACAATAGCAGCAGCAGAGCAGCAGCAGCAGCAGCAGCATCAACAACAAAAACAACAAAATCTGAAACAGAATGACCGCTAGTGTTCTAAAACAAGATCCAAACACAAAAAAAGGTTAAAACGAACGCTTATTTATTTTGACACGGACACACGGTATGCACATTTTCGGGGAAATCCCATTTGTCAAGCCACAAAACGACACTTAAACAACAGATAAACGGTTAGAAACGATGAAAAATGAGACAGAGAAAAATGAGAGAGAGAGAGAAAGAAAAGAAAAAGAGAGAGAAAAAAAGTTTTGTGGCTTAACAAACTGTAAGTAAGTAAACATGGTGCTTAACGTCCACAGAAACCATGAGGCTTATTAGGGACGGGGAGAAGGGGGGAAAGGGGGCATGGAGGTGGGGGGGAGATGATTATTACATACCTATCGCTACACTGTCACCACCAGAATGACTTCTGCATTAAGAGCCATTTTAATGTTTTCTAATTGTGAGCGACAAAGTCACAAGACAGTGTCCACAGACCAGAACTTTTGAAGAGAAAGGAGAGCCGAAGCGGATTCGAACCTAGGTCCCTCTGCTTACCAGCCTACCGCCCTACCGCTAGGCCAAACCGGCTCACCGGCCGTATTGATTGACTGGTTCCCTTTCATATAGCGGCATTCTCGAGCAGACTAGCTGTGCTCCAATCGCTTATGACTCAGCGAATCAGTGACTGCAGCATTACACGTGGTATTGACTATATATACCCACCTAAGTGGTGTACATACAACGCTAACTGGTTGTGATAAGGCCAGTGCCACGCGGAACTGTTGCCATATTGGCGCTCGTTCTGTGCACACCATACAACGATATTTCAGTTAAGCCACATTGACGTTCACTCCTATGAATCTGTACAATGTGTGTGTGTGTGTGTGTGTGTGTGTGTGTGTGTGTGTGTGTGTGTGTGTGTGTGTGTGTGTGTGTGTGTGTGTGTGTGTGTGTGTGTGTGTGTGTGTGTGTGTGTGTGTGTATGTATTTTGCATAGTTATGCGTGACACCTTGTCGATATGGTTTTTGTTTGTTTTTGTTTTTGATAACATTTTCCATCTCGATGTACATTATGTGTGTATGCTTGTTCAGCGCTTTGAGCCGCAGGGTAGGCGCTTTACAAATGTCCATTATTATTATTATTATTATACACCAGTTGGCAATTAATTCTATTCGATGCCACACACTTATGTTCGGCTGGTCTTTTAAAGCATGCTGGGTTAATATTCAGTAGTGCTTCCATAATGCACCGAGCTCTGACATGGACCACAGGATCGATATATATGTGTAATTGTTTTCCTCGCTTAGTCAAAAATGTTAATATATCTATATATATGAATTTTTCTTTTATTCACTATAACAATCGCCCTGATATAACCGTACCGGTTGACTGGGCGTAAAACACCAACTTACTTACTTACTCACTATAACAAATATAACACAATTATAAAACATGTCAGTACACGTGTGTGATCGTTTTGCATGCGAGTACACATGAGGGACCTAGGCTTATAGTCTCATCAGGATGAGTTTTTGAATTTGATGCCGCAAACCCAAGGAAGGGTCGAGTACCGGGTGTATCTGTATTCCTTCAGAGACAGCAGCGGTGCGATGGACGTGAACCGCCCTGCGTACAGCTTCACGTTGCGATCTGAAACAGGCCGAAAATTAAAATATACATGTGGACACACACACACACACACACACACACACACAACACACACACACACACACACCCCACACACCACACACACATGCACACGCACACCGCACGCGCACGCACACACACACAGCACACACACACACAGCACACACACACACACACACACACACACACACACACACACACACACACACACACACACACACGACACACACACACACACACACACACACACACACACACACACACGCACACACACACACACACACACACACGCACACACACACACACACACACACACACACAACACAACACACA
>JABMCL010000173.1:200000-207500 GCA_018857735.1 Alviniconcha marisindica
TGCAACTGGCCCATCAGGAATGATACCACACTGATCTCCCACATTGTTGGTCAAGAAATCGGGGATCAGAAAATTAAAGACCCCCCCCCCCCCCACTCAAGAAAAGAAAGAAAGAAAGAAGCATGGGAGCACGGATTGAGGGAGAGAAAAACAGAAACAAAAACAAATTAATAGCGCGTAGGCACCTTGTTGAGAACCAAAGCGGATTCGAACCGTGGTCCCTCTGCTTACCAGCAACGCCCTACCGCTAGGTCACACCGGCTCACCCCCGTTTTCGGCGTAAGTAAGTAAGTAACCATAGCGCTTAACGTCCACCGAAACCATAGGGCTTATTAGGGACGGGTGAGTTTTCGGCGTTCAACTTATTCAGTCTTTATAGGTTGCTCGGCTGGGCGAGGAGTGGCCGAGCCTTTCTCGTACGCCCCAAAATATCGCCATGCATTTTCGCATAATTAAGCTTATGTGTACCCACAATCTGATTATCTTGGCTTCAGACGTGTGACTGGTTGCTCAGTGTATTTATGTGGGCGAGGGCGCGTATTAACATATTATTTATGACACTTTCCGTCATGATCTCTCTCGCCACCACCCCTCCTCTCTGTCTGTCGTTCTGTCTGTCTCTCAGACTTTCCAGTCTCACAACAGATATGCAAGAAGCGTAGGGAGGAAGCTGAAGGCCGCTACGGTTGGTCCAATGAAAACGTCGATGACTGTTGAACCAGTCGGACAGAGTGATGACTGGCCTTCACAACACAGGGTTAGAGGGCCAGGTCAACCGGCTAGGGCAAACGTTTTTGGTGTGACATGGGCTAACTAAACTGAAATGACTCAGGGGTGACACGCGAGAAGAACCCCATACGCTACATTTAGCGAACTCCGGAGAAAAACCGGTGTACGCGGAATTTTACTTCCCTTATTAAAATTGTCAGGAAACTCCTGGACATCGGCTGTTCTAATGGTGTCTTTGGGATAACAGATAAAGGAAGTCATTTTGGTGCTAGTACCAAAACAGGTAAACACCGACAAGCAGCAATGTATTGCACTAACGTTCGCAAACCAATACGTGGATGGAAAACAGGCTGCTATAAACTGAACACATCAGCTTATAACATCAAATAGCATCGAACATTTGTTTTGGTATAACAGGCGAATTACAAGGACGTTTCGCCGTAGAAAATAAAGAAAAACCTGTCGGAAAGCTTTAAGTAAGTTATTTTAGAAACAATCTGAAACAAAAATAACTGCTTGCGTTCTAAAACAAGATCGAAACACATAAAAGGTGAAAAAGAACGCTATTTATTAGGACACAAGCACACAATCTGCCAAATTTTTGGGTAATCCCCTTTATCAAGCTACAAAACGACACTTAAATAACAGATAAACGGTGGGAAACGATGAAAAATTACACGCAAAGATAAATCACTTATCTGTTTTTGGTTGCGCTATGTTGTTTTCCTGACATCTTTTATGTTAGCTATTTTGCACGTGTTTGGATCTAAGCTGTTTTAGGATCTTCAATTCACATAGAATTGCTATTTCCGCTCAGTGCTCGCTGTGCAACACCTTATTCCTTTATTCAACATTTAGCTAAGTGGAGTTATTCGTTCTGTTTACATAGATGCTCACGTATAAACACTACTACAAGACACAAACCAAATGGTCTGAATGAAAGCATTTGAAATTTTGTTTCTTGCTCTAAATAAAGCTATTAAGCGGGTTTCCTGTGCAATATACACATAAAATAATGTTGACATTTCTTTCACTTAGAACCACGAAATACAAAATTGTACTTGTCGTCAAGAAAAAATAACAAAACAAACAAAAAACAAGAACAAGAACAACAACAAAAACGGGGGGAAACGAAAACAACAACAACAACAACAACAACAACAACAACACAACAACAACAACAACAACAACACACACACACACACACACACACACACACACACACACACACACACACACACACACACACACACACACACACACACACACAACCAACCAACCAACCAACCAACCAACCAAACAAAAAAGACCTTTTGGCGAGGGACATGACCTCGTTTGATTCGTTCAGTAAAGTTTGGGAGAAAAAGAAGAAGACTCAACACTCTAAGTTTGAGTAAAATTCGGCGGGATCTATTTTGCATGAAGGGAGTAGCACTAGCCTAGCGAAGTATACGTCAGAGTAAGACTTTTTAAACAAAGGAACGAGTAAACGATGCCGGTTTTAGTCCGGGGTAAGTTTGGCATGGGGTTCCTTTCTGTGTATTACACCGCCACCGGTGCAGTCTGTTACATACCGGTCAGTTATCACCTAGGTTTCTCACAACGATTGCTGGAGTAATACCTGCATGAAAGCGTTTCGTAAAGCCTAAATGGTTGACATAACAACTTCACAGACAGCCATCCACTAATCTGGCTGCAAAACCTGGTACTTTATTTATGACCAGAAGAGAGACCAGAGCGCCAGTCTGTATTTCGAAACCAGTCAAGTCAGGGTTTTCCAAAACGTTGGCGCTTGTTTTGTTAGCACTGCTGAAAAGACTAACCGTCAGCTTACTATTGGTGTGTCCTGACATTTCGTTCCAGTAGAAACTCCCTTGGTATTGTGACTGACTCGGCGAAATAAGCGCATTTTTTTTTGGTAACTGAATCGGTTGTTGATGCAAAGAGCGAGCTTCTTTGCCTAGTCCACAATGTATCCTTCCGCAAATGTGAGCCTGGCAAAGCTGTTGCTGGTGACACCTTTGCTGTTCACCTGCCTGTGTCCAGCAGTGTGGGCAGTAAACGCGTCCGACTTCCCGGGTATCCACTCCGGCAACAGACTGTCTTACTACCGATGGCGGGAATGGGTTCTCAGCCGCGCTGCTGTCCTGCAGAAAGTGGCCCCGGTGCCTCAGATAATCGCAGACAGGGCTATCATGAGCATGAATATGAAGTTCGACCTCATCGGCATCCTCGACGTGGACGAGACTCAGCAAACCGTGAAGGTGTTTGCTCGGATGGAGTTCTGGTGGACAGACGCGGCTCTGGCTGTGGACAACGGCCTCATCCACGTTTTCACGGACGACAAGCCTGAACAGATGCCTATGTTCGTCACCGTTCCCAGTAACGTTCTGTGGTTGCCTTATATGGTAATACCTCAGGGAGTGAGCACACTGGAGATCTTTAAGGACGCAAACACCGCAGATATCTTTCCAACGGGAGAGATCAGAATAGTCCTTCCCAACATTCTGACATTCACGTGTCGTCTGGACATGACTTTGTATCCGTTCGATGAGCACTATTGCACCATTTCGTTGATGGACATCACCTTCACCACCAACCTTATGGCTCTGGACACCTCCCTGGACAGCGCTCTCAGTGAAAGGTATGGCGTTGCCGGGGAATGGGACCTTGTCAGAGTCGAAGCTGAGAATGTCACCTCTCCAGTACACGGAAACACCAATCCAAAGTTCGTTCTGCACATGCGACGCAAGACGACTTTCTACGCCGTCATGCTCATCGTTCCCTTAGTACTGACCTCCTACCTCAACGTGCTGGTCTTCCTGCTGCCTCCTGACCTGGGAGACAAGGCCTCCTACCTCGTCACGCTGACCATCTCCATGTCTGTCTTCGCCTCCTTCTTCAACGACAACATACCCAGAGGGCTCGTGTCCATGCCGCGAATTTTCTCCCTCTACATTTACGTTTTGGTGGAAAGCTTTGTCATCCTGCTGCTGATCTTGATCGTGTTGAGGAAATACAAGATGGAGCAAAGCATAGAGAAAGAGGAACCTGAAGCTACTTCCGCTGTTTTGAGCAGGCGCAAAGGCCGTGTGTCCTCTGTGGAGGTGACAGAAGGAAGCGTTCGCAGAATGAACATTACATACCTCACAGCCAAAAACCTGGACGCCATTTTCTTCCTAATTTTTCTCACAGCTAACACGGTTGGAATTGCCATCCTCCTCTCTGCTCTGACATAATTAAAGCTACTTTCATCCGGGTCGTGCAGTTAAATGGACTGCCTCGAGTTCTGATTCAAATTGAACCGACTGACATCCGATTTTTTCAGTGAGTTCATTAGCTGAAAAGCTTTTGAAACCACAATTAGTTTCGTTCTAACTAGCATGTGGGTTTTTCTTCACAAACCTCTTGGCAACAACTGCAGGACAGGCAAGGATGCTTGATTGGTAATGGCATTTAATGTACCGTCTTGACCAGGCATAAACATCGTTTTTTTCTTTCTTTTCCTTTCTTTCTTTTTGCCTGCATACACATCATTTAGTTTTTAGTTTTACCTGCATGCACACCTCTTAGTTTAAAGGCGTTGAAAAACACTGGTTATTAAGTATGATTGGTACAGCATCTCTTTTAGACAGCGGGAGGTGAGTCGGATTTTATAAGTGCAAAAGGTATTGTGGTGGTGTGTGTGTGTGGGGGGGGGGGGGGGGAATTGGTGGGGGGGGGGGGGGGCGTAAAGAGATTAGTATTGCTTCGTGAGACTCATCTAGATTTAGTTGCTGTCCTGTGCGCTTAACACAGAAATACCACAATGCATTATTTTCCTCATGATGGATTCAGAAATACCACAGTGCATTGTTTTCCTCATGATGGATTCAGAAATACCACAGTGCATTGTTTTCCTCATGATGGATTCAGAAATACCACAGTGCATTGTTTTCCTCATGATGGATTCAGAAATACCACAGTGCATTGTTTTCCTCATGATGGATTCAGAAATACCACAGTGCACTGTTTTCCTCATGATGGATTCAGAAATACCACAGTGCATTGTTTTCCTCATGATGGATTCAGAAATACCACAGTGCACTGTTTTCCTCATGATGGATTCAGAAATACCACAGTGCACTGTTTTCCTCATGATGGATTCAGAAATACCACAGTGCACTGTTTTCCTCATGATGGATTCAGAAATACCACAGTGCATTGTTTTCCTCATGATGGATTCAGAAATACCACAGTGCATTGTTTTCCTCATGATGGATTCAGAAATACCACAGTGCACTGTTTTCTTCATGATGGATTCAGAAATACCACAGTGCACTGTTTTCCTCATGATGGATTTAGAAATACCACAGTGCCTTGTTTTCCTCATGATGGATTCAGAAATACCACAGTGCATTGTTTTCCTCATGATGGATCCAGAAGTACCACAGTGCATTATTTTCCTCATAATTATTTGTGCATTATTATGTGATTGTCTGCACTTCAAATGTGAGATTGATTGTCGAATTCGTTTTTGTATCGGGACACCTTTGAACATATTACATTTCTGTCACGTTTTCTTTATTATAGCCTCCACTCTGTCTGAGTTCAAAACCCAGCTGAAGACTTTCCTCTTTACATAGGCTTTTTCGCAAGCCTAGGTGGACCCATTCCTGTCATGTAACTATAGAATATGTACATATCTACGTGTAACTACGAGTGTGAATGGCGTGTGCTAGCACATTGCGCTTTTGTTTCGCGAAAGGATTTGCACCTATGATGATGATGATGATGATGATGATGATGATCGCTTTTATAGAACGCTATTTTCCGCTCTCGAGCAGACTCAGTGTGAAAAGCACAGAGAGTCAGCTCGAGAGCGGAGAATAGCGCTCTATAAAAGCGATCATCATCATCGCATTTGATTCTAAATGAGTGACTGTAGCTTTTTATAGCGCGTTCTTGAACATTCACCGAAGTGATGCACTTGAAACATGTTTTTAATGAGCCTTAGTAGTTAGCTGAATTACCCTGTACAGGATGATTAAAGTATACTGACTTGATCTGACGACTTACAACGCTGTTTGGTTGTTGCATGGCTGGTGTCACGTGAAACTGCTGCCGTCTCGGCATATTCTGTGTACCCCATACGACCATGCGCCGTAGAGCCATCCGTTACTGGTATTATTAAGCTCCCAGCAGGACAAGCTGGAGGAGGAAACCTATCGAGGGTATTACGGTTGCTCCAATCAAAACATCGATGTCTGTTAAACCAAAAGGGGAAAAGAGTCATGTGAACTAGCACTGCAGAGCCATAGCCGAAACAGGTCGAAATTACCCATTAGTTTTCGGTCGTCAAAAAGCAACAACAACAACAACTAAATCAAAAAAGCGAATGGAGTTTCATTTCATTAATTTCCGGACGGGTTTTAATACGCTGAAGGGCAGCTGCTAAGTCATTACGATCTAAGGATAAGAAACCTAGATGGGATGGGATATTTTTTCTCCTTTCTTTTTACAGTGCAATATGCTTGTGTACCCCATACGACCATGCGCCGTAGAGCCATCCGTTACTGGTATTATTAAGCTCCCAGCAGGACAAGCCGGAACCCTAAGAAGGAAACCTATCGAGGGTATTACGGTTGCTCCAATCAAAACATCGATGTCTGTTAAACCAAAAGGGGAAAAGAGTCATGTGAACTAGCACTGCAGAGCCATAGCTGAAACAGGTCGAAATTAGCCATTAGTTTTCGGTCGTCAAAAAGCAACAACAACAACAACTAAAACAAAAAAGCGAATGGAGTTTCATTTCATTCATTTCCGGACGGGTTTTAATACGCTGAAGGGCAGCTGCTAAGTCATTACGATCTAAGGATAAGAAACCTAGATGGGCTGTGATTTTTTTTTCTCCTTTCTTTTTACAGTGCAATATGCTTGGATAACAGCTGAAAAGTGGTTTTTCGCTTAACCCTTTCGTTGCCATGCTTGCCGCGCCGTCACTCGGAAAACGACCAGTAGAAGCGCCAAATTTGAAATCATGAAGGCTCCGCCCCCCCCCCCACCCCCCCTCCCATGAGCACGTGAAAGTGGGGATTTCTATCAAAATGCATAGTATTTGTAAGCAGATCTGTTACAGGACCATCAAATATACTATCTGCAGGCGTGTATGTGCACTTTTCAGCCCGGAAAATTTACAGGCTGTGGCAGTGAAGGGGTTAACGTTTTAATCTTTTTGATAAGAGCTAAAACGAGTCGTTTTAGTGGTATGACTTGTCTAAAATGGGTAAACCACGAAAACGAACACTGTTTTGCACTGGCGCTGACAAATCAGTAAGTGGATGGAAAATAGACAGCTACAACTTGCGCAAAACAGGTGTTGCCAGTCAAGGTAAATCGAACATTTATTGTGGTATAAGAGGCGAATTACATGGACTTTTCGTCATAGAAAACACCAGAAAAGCTGTGTGTCTTCTTGTTAGTTATTTTAACATTTTCGATTCACCTTGAACTTGCATGGGAGATCTGGTCTGTGCCATGATTGTTATTTCTTTCTTTGGTGTTTCAAGCCATATAAATCATTTGTTTTGTTTCCATAGATATATTTCCTTCTTTTTCTTCCGTATAGTGTCCAAATTCAACATTCTGAAGACGCTTGATACTTTTACTGTGCGTTTTAGTGCATGCTTTTTTTTTTTTTTTTTTTTTTTTTTTTTTTTGGGGGGGGTCCATAATCCACCGAATTCTGACGTGGACTACAGGATCTTTCACATGCGTAGGTGTTATCTTTTG
>JABMCL010000173.1:212500-217500 GCA_018857735.1 Alviniconcha marisindica
TACAGACACACAGGCAGACCCACAGGCAGACACACACACACACACACACACACACCACACACACACACACACACACACGCACGCACGCACGCACGCACGCACGCACGCACGCACGCACGCACGCACGCACGCACGCACGCACGCACGCACGCACGCACGCACGCACGCACGCACACACACACACACACACACACACACATACACACTGTGTACATACGAGCGTGCATATGTGCGGGAGTATCTTCTTCCAAAGCTGCCTCAGTCTAGCTATCACAAACATTCAGATAATCTGTCAGGAACGTCACCACGGAGACAGGTATTTTCTACGTAAGTAAATAGAGCAAATTTTAGCTAAAAGAACAAACAAACAAACAAACAAACAAACAACAACAAGCACAGCAGCAGCAAGAACAACAACAGACAAACAACAGGAAAAAGCAACAACAAAACAACAACAAAAACAAACAACAACAAAACAAACAAACAAACAAACAAACAAACAAACAAACAACAACAACAACTATACCCCGTAGGATTACCAACACCAACAGGCTAAACTAGTGGTGTGACAGCTATAGAACACCACCAGAAACCCCACAAAATTCCTGTCTCTTACGTGCAGCATTGAAGACCCACATTCTGGCAGAGTACTATTTTCATCAGGCCGGATGTAGAGAATCTGGTTGTTCAATGTCGTCACATTCCACTCGCACGTCACGCCATCTGGCGGAGGATCAGGATAGCCAGGCGATTCCAGAAATCCGTTCTCTGTGATGTTGGACTCGCACACACCTGTCGAGTGTAACAAATGCAGGACATGTAATGGTTAGGTCGGTCTGCAGGACTTGTACATACGCACCGGTAATCGTACAGAGAATCATTGCAGGGCTTTCACATGCATAAGATTCTCTCTCTCTCTCTCCCTCTCTCTCTCTCTCAACCCCCCTCTCTCTTCACCTCTCTCTGTGTCTCTCTCTGTCAAACACACCGCTTCTCTGTATCACCTCTCTTTCTCTCCCTCTCTCTCTTACCCCACACTTTCTAACATAATTACTTACAGTAAGAAGTAGGTGCACCATATAATTATTCGAATATATTCTATGACACGTTCAATACCTTCATAACTGGCAACAAATCCAGCCTTCTCGGTGCTTTCGTCCGACATGAAATAGACAGACATGCGGTTTCCAGAAGACTCAAACGTTCGACCTTGGCCTTCCGACTGACATCCAGAGAACAAAACACTAATGTTGCCATCAACTATCTGAAAGCCAAGAGAACAAAAATTCATTAACACAGTAGAGAGCTTGCACTTACTCACGCACATACGTTCACGCACCAGAAGCACGCCCATAGACAGTCACAAACGTAGCCTACATGCACCCACAAACACACATACACTCGCACACATACCGTAACTTACATACATTCAGTCGCACACACACGCACGTGTTCACGCACACAACCTCACACACACACACACACACACACACACACACACACACACACACACACACACACACACACACACACACACACACATCCTCACACACACCGTCGTAGCCCCCCCCCACCCCCCCGTCCACCCCCGCTTACACACACATCCCCCCTCCCCCCTCCCCCCACACACACATATACATGCACATATCCCTCACAAGCAAACCCAGCCCCCAACTCTCTCTCTCTCACACACTCACGCCCTCACATCTCACACCCATACCCAAACCATCCGGAAAGAGTATTACAACCTACCTTGACGACGTCATTACAAAGCATTTTCTCAGCCGGACCCGGGGGGCTGTTCTTGTAGTAGCCATCCTCCAGCTCAAACGTCTGGAAGGTCAGCCTGACCCTGCTGCCCTGGCTGACCCGGATGTCCCACTGGCACCTCTGGTCACTGGGGTACACGTTCCGGGACCGGCCGGGGCTGCTGAGGCTGCCGGTCCAAGACGTCAAAGGGATGGGGTCATCTCCCAGCTGACACGCTGCATACGTTCCTGGTAGACAGGCAGATTCTACAATTATAGCATACTGTTACCTCCGCAGTTTTTCGGTGGTTTAATTACCCAACAATAACAATCTCTCGAGTCTTTACGTGTTTTTTTCTTCTTCGTTTGGTTTCCTCTGCAGTTTTTCTATGTTTTTCCCCCTCCTCCCTTTCCTCTGTAGGTTTTCCATCTATTTTTTATAGTTATCTCTTCAGATTTGACACTTTCCCCCTCTTTCCTCTGTAGTTTTTCCATCTATCTTCCTTAGTTGCCTCTTCAGATTTGATCCCTTTCCCCTCTTTCCGCTGTAGGTTTTCGATCTATCTTCTTATTTACAGATTTAATCATTTTCCCCTCTTTCCTCTATAGTTTTTCCATCTATCTTCCTTAGTTACCTCTTCAGTTTGACTATTTTCCCTCTTTTCTCTGTAGTTTTTCGATCTGTCTTACTTATTTATATCTTCAGATTTAATCATTTTCCTCTGTAGTTTTTCCATCTATCTTCCTTAGTTACCTCTTCAGATTTGGCTATTTTCCCTCTTTTCTCTGTAGTTTTTCCATCTATTTTCCTTATTTATCTCTTCAGATTTAATCCTTTTCACTCTTTTCCTCTGTAGTTTTTCCATCTATCTTCCTTAGTTACCTCTTCAGATTTGACCCTTTCCCCTCTTTCCGCTGTAGTTTTTCGATCTATCTTCTTATTTACAGATTTAATCATTTTCCCCTCTTTCCTCTGTAGTTTTTCCATCTATCTTCCTTAGTTGCCTCTTCAGATTTGACTCTTTTCCCTCTTTTCTCTGCAATTTTTCCATCTATTTCCCCCTGTTATCTCTTCAGGTTTAACTTCTCTTTCCACTGCAGTTTTTCCGTGTTTTTCACTCTAACCCGTGCATGTTTTCAGCGTTTCTTTCCCTTTCTTTAATTTTTTTAACCCATATATAAACAACATGTATGTACTTAAAATTTTATATCTATCTATCTATCTATCTATCTATCTATCTATCTATCTATCTATCTATCTATCTATCTATCTATCTATCTATCTATCTGTCTATCTGTCTGTCTATCTACCTATCTATCTATATGCTACTTGTAATTTAATAACTGCATAAAGATAAAACAACTGGTAAGAAAGTTACAGAAAGGAACAGACATGTATCATGGTCATGACATCGCCAGTAGATCAGAACGGAGTGAAAAGTTAAAGATACAATGGAGCTTACATAATACAACCGAGTGCATGATATATATGTGTGTGCATGTATGACACACACGAAAAGAGCATAGAGAAAATGCCATTCTAAATGGACAACATCAACAACAACAACAAATGAAGCTGTTTGAGTTGAACTGTATTATCGACTCACGGTAAAATAGCGCAGCGACGGACAGCAGACAGAATAACACTTGCATCGTAGAGTAACCTGAAATGACAGTATTGGTCACAAACGTTTTTTCCTCTGAAGCTTGTAACTGCCAGCAATTCATCAGTCGCAGTTCACTGAGAAAGGTTTCAAGAAAATCGAAAACTGAACAGAATGGTGTGTTACTGTTTTTGTTCTTTTAATCTAGAATGGTATGTATGAATGCTTTTTTGTTACTTTCATAATTGTATTGAATTATGTAATGTGTTTAGAATGTATTTGGATTTCCGCCATACCATTACCCTTTTAATTAACTGATTGATTGATTGATAGAAAAGTTCATTCATCGCTCTTTCCATAATGATAATAATAACAGCAACAGCACTAATAATAATAATATTAGTTCTTTTTCGCTTACCGTGGCTTACCAAATAAAGCATAATGTTCACCATTAACACCATTTACTTATGGTTCTATTTTCATAACAAACAAAACCCATTTCTAATAGCTAACATAAGAAACTAAATCATCTCTCATCCGAACACGTCTTCACTATAACAACCTGAACCGTGACTTAACGTGGCTCACCAAGTAAAACATTACTCTCTTCTCATTAACAACATCTGCTTAGTTTTTGATAACAAACAAAAACTATTTCTATCAACCTAATTTCGTTTTTAATCATCTCCCATCCGAACACAACATCCTGCCCATAACAAGCTGAATCGTGGATCATCAAATAAAACATCAATCTCTTCTAATTAACACGATCTGCTTAGTTTTCAGTAACAAACAAAAACCATTTCTATTAGCCTATACACAAGAAAGAAAACCATCTCTAACCCGAACACAACGTCCTGATTATAACAGGCTGAACCATGATTTACCGTCGTTTAACAAATAAAATAAACACGTTCTTCCAATGAACACCATTTAGTTGTTGTTGCTTTTATGACAAACGAAAACCATTTCTATTAGCCTACATAAGAAGGTGAGCCGGTTTGGCCTAGCGGTAAGGCGTTAGGCTGGTAAGCGGAAGGACTTCGGTTCGATACCGCTTCGGCTCTCCTTTCTCTTCACAAAGGTTGTGGTTTGTGGACACTGTCTTGTGACTTTGTCCATCACTTCCTACTGAAACATTAAAATGGCTCTCATCGCTGCCCATCTTAATGCAGGAATCATCCTGGTAGTGACAGTGTAGCGATAGGTATATAATCTCCCTCTTCCCCCATCTCCATACCCCCTTCCCCCCCTTCTCCCCGTCCCTAATAAGCCTTGCGGTTTCTGTGGGCGTTAAGCACAATGTTTACTTACTTACTACATAAGAAAGAAAAACCATCTCTCACCGAACACAGCGTCCTGACTATACCAACCTGAACCATGGCTTACCGTGGCTAACCAAATAGAACAATCACGCTCTTCTAATTAACACCATCTACTTGGTTTTTAATAACCAACAAAAAACTTTTATATTAGTCTACACAAGAAACAAAATCATCTCTCATTCGAACACAAAGTTTTTACCGTGGTTTAACAAATAAAACAATAGTTTTTAATAACCAACAAAAAACCTTTTCTATTAGTCTACACACAAAAACAAAATCATCTCTCATTCGAACACCACGTCTTTACCGTGGTTTCACAAATA
>JABMCL010000173.1:220000-230000 GCA_018857735.1 Alviniconcha marisindica
AATCCCAAAGCCACCCAGGTATCCCCCACCAACAGGACGGCGGACAAAGTGATGTTTGTCCATGTCCTCACGCTCTGCCTTCGGTCGTCTGCCTGCCTCCCCATCCTCTCCGCGTGCCCAGTTACTTAACGCCACCGTTCTGGGAATATAATTATGTCGTGGTGTTTGGACTCGGGAACGGCTGTACGGTTCGTCACGAGCGCTCGTAGGGCGTTGGTGAATGCTGTTCGTTGGAAGTGACTGACCCACAGCGTGACAAAAATGGCGGCACGGCAAAATCTGGGAAATCTCGCTGCATCGGATTGTGAATCGAAATTTGCTTTATGTTCGTGATTTGTTTCTCGATCGAATTACGAAATCTATAGGTAGGATTACTCAGAAAGAAAACAAAAGCAGCAGCAGCAGCAGCAACAACAAAGAACAACAAGAACGAACCCCTCCCCCCAAAAAATAATAATAATAATAATCTTTTTTACAGAGAAACAAACAAACAAAAAATACTTTTATATGCATTAGAGATGAAGTGACGAGAAACGTGATAATTAGCGTGTGTTTGTATTATAGTTACAAGCTATGGCAAGGAAAATAAATGATTAATTGATGTTTGCTTGAGAATGATCAACTGGGCATCAGACGAATGTTTTATCCGCCAAAGTTTTCTTCCGTGTACGTAAAATCCTCTTTCAATATCACGAAATCCGAAATCTTTTTCAATTTAATTCACTATAATTATCATCACAAATGCGTTAGTGGTTATCAGCGGCGCTTTAATTGCTTCTAAAACGAACTCATCATCCGCTAATTTGTCGACTGAAATGCTCGCGCCCGCGCGCGCGCGCCCACACACACACACACGCACACACACACACACACACACACACATACACACACACACACACACACACACACACACACACACATCTGAAACAATGATGACTGCCATTGTTCTTAGAAGAAAAAAGAAAAACAGATCAAAACAAACAAAATGTTAAAAGGAAGGCCTGAAAAATAAAAGCATTTCTTTTCTTTTTGTGTGTATTTTGATACATGCTGATACAAGTTGTTTGCATGATAATTGTAAAATCAGTCTAATATCACTTATGTGAAAAGCCTTTTTTTTTCTTTCTTTTCTTTTTAAAGAAGCAAGAAGGAAGAATGTGTGTTTTGACTGAAATGCATGTTACCGCTCCACGCCCTTCGCCGAGAACAACACCATTGGCATCGATATTATTACAGTGAATGAAAACGTTTTGCGGTAGCGCTCGCAGCAGGAACGTAGGACCCAGGTGTGTCCCCTTATAATTCGGGGTTCTCACGAGAGAACTGAGGGGATGCGGGTTGACGTTGTGTGTGCCATGCGGGTGGTGTATTGCTGAAAGGACAACGGTATTACTCTCAGCTCGGGACCGCAATGGCCGCCGTTCAGTTTCATTGAACACACAGACAGCTTCCTCCTTGTGTGTGGTGTGTGTGTGTGTGGTGGTTGGTGGTTGTGGTGTTGTGTGTGTGGTGGTGTGTGTGTGTGTGTGTTTACAAAGCCATCTTCTCTCTCTCTTTTTTTTTTGTGTTGGTGTGGTGTTGTGTGTTGTTGGTGTTTGTGTTGTTGGTGTGTGTGTGGGTGGGTGTGTTGGTTGTGGTGTTGTGTGGTTTTGTTGTGTGTTGATCTTTTTGTGTGTGTGTGTGTGTGTGGTGGGTGTGTGTGTGTGGTGTGTGTGGTTTTTGGTGTGGTGTTGTGTGGTGTTTGCACAAACAAACCATTGGCTCGATATTATTAAGTGTGATGTGTGTGTGGGTAGGTGTGAGGTGTGGGTGTGTGTGTGCTGTGTATGTCGTGTGTGTGTGTTAGTGGTGTGATGGTGTGATGGGTGGTTAAAAAAGGACCTGTCCCTCTCTTTGTGTGTGCGTGTGCGTGTGTGGTGTGTGGTTGTGTGGTGTTGGGGTTGTGTGTGTGGTGTTCGGGTGTGTGCGGTTGAGGTTGTGTTTGACAACACACAGACCAGGAGCCCTAAATTGCTCTCTCTCTTTGTGTGGTGTGTGTGTGTGTGTGTGTGTTGTGTGTGTGTGTGTGTGTGTGTGTGTGGTGTGTGTGTGTGTGTGTGTGTGTGTGTGTGTGTTGTGTGTGTGTGTGGTGTGTGTGTGTGTGTGGTGTGTGTGGTGGTGTGTGGTGTGTGTGTTGTGTGTGTGTGTGGTGTGGTGTGGTGTGTGCGTCGTGGCGTGCTGTGCGTGCGTGCGTGTTGTGTGTATATCTAGAGCCTGAGCGAAGCGGTCCACGAGGCGCGAGTCCTCGACCCAGCGCAGGGAGAGAAAGCAACACTGAACAACACTGAATGATAGTATAACACAAACACACACACACACACACACACACACACTATAGTGACTGTCTTGATCGTCATCCGCACAGTCACCTCGGGACGAGAACAGTGTGTATATGTTACTGGTACGTGGAGAACATTGTCCTGATGTTGGTCTTATGCGGTTGACCGGACATTTACATCCGGAAATAAACTAACGACGTCCGGGAACAAACTAACCACATACGGGAACAAACTCACAACATCCGGGAACAAACTAACGTAAAGAATGGGGACTGTAGACGAAAAAAAGAAGAAGATCCAAACACATAAAAGGTTCAAAAGAACGCTATATGTATTATGACAAAACATAGCACACACAAAAAAAGTGTTTTGAATCTTTCGCGTGTTTTGATCTTGTTTTAGAAACGCTAGCAGTCATTCTTGTTTCTAATTTTTTGTTTTTAATGAAGAGAGAGAGAGAGGGGGGGGGGGGGGGGGGGGGGGGGGGGGGGGGGGGTGTAGGTTTTAGATCTATGTTTGGACATTCGGGTCTGGAAGGACTCGTGAGTCACAGCTGTGGCCAGATTTTCGAGAAGGCTCTTTCAGTCGGCTATGGTGTATGGAAAACATTTTTTTTTCCATTCCTGAATCATTTCGCAAGTAAGGCACAGGATAAGAGAAGATGGGTGCGGCATATATAATTATACAACTCAGCGATAGCTGCGCAATTATAGAACAAGAGACCCCATTCCGTCTGACCAGCCTTCTCTCGCTCCCCCTCCCCCACCCCGCCTCTCCCTACCCACACTGCAACAGGCTTTTCGCCCTGCGGGTTGGTCTGTTCAGCCACCAGTGCACACACAACGTCCCCATACATCACCGATCTGGCACTGGCATCATCGGGCCGAAGTCATGATCGCCTTCGCCAGTGAAGGACCACCATCATCATCATCATGCATGCATCATTAGAAGAATACAGGAAAGAACAAACAAAAACAACCAAACAACAACAAAAGCAAACAAATAAACAAAACAAAATAACAAGAAGTATTGAACAAAACCAAACGAAACAATAATAAAAAAACGACAACAACCAAACAAAAAAACCAAACCAAACCACAAAACCACAACAAACAAACAAACACATAAACAACAACAACAACAAAACAAACAAACAACAACTAAACAAAACAACAAAACCCGCATGTTTGCAGCCCACTTTTTGTTGGAAACTTCAGTGGCCATAGACACGGAATCAAATGAAACAGCTAGACCCCAAAAATAAATTATGTTTTCTTGCACGTCTTTCGTGTTCGAGTGTTGCCGCCATACAATGTAGACTGCTGACTGTAAATAGAATTAAATCCTTCAAACACGAATGTCTGTCTTTGTTCGCGGGGTTTTAGCGCCACAAAGAACTAGCGATCGTTGTGAGTGACTGCGAAGTCTGACACGATGGCGTCCATGCAAACATTTCGCACGTCGCTGAATAATAAGTCACTTGAGGTCATATTCTAGGCGTCAGTTTCGATTGCTCTGTAACACCCTACCCCCCACTCTCTGTATCTCTTTCTGTCTGTCTGTCTGTGCTACCCCCTTTCCCTTGCCCTGATATAACCGCAATGGTTGACTGGGCGTAAAACACCAAGTTACTTACTTACCACCTTCCCCCTCTTTCCGTCTGTTCGCCTGCATGTCCGTCTGTTTGTTGACGTTTGTCTATCTCTCTGGCTCTCTGTGTGTTTGTCTTTCCCTCTGTCTCTCTCTGTCTGCATGTGTCTCTGTCTGTCTTTCTCTCTGTGTATCTAGCTGTCTGTTTCTCTCCGTTTTCGTTTTCTTCTGGTCGTCCTGAGATGACCCTGTAGGCTTGGCAAGACGTTAAAATCCAGTTACTAATTAACTCACTCGTTTTCTTATGGGGAAGCCAACTTGAATGACGCGTTTTTTAAAGTTTTTTGTTGTTGTTTTGTTTTGCTTTGTGTGTGTGTGTGTGTGTGTGTGTGTGTGTGTGTGTGTGTGTGTGTGTGTGTGTGTGTGTGTGTGTGTGTGTGTGGTGTGTGTGGTGGTGGTGGTGTGCGTGCGTGCGTGCGTGCGTGCGTGCGTGCGTGTGTGTGTGTGTGTGGTGTGGTGTGTGTGTGTGTGTGTGTGTGTGTGTGTGTGTGTGTGTGTGTGTGTGTGTGTGTGTGTGTGTGTGTGTGTGTGTGTGTGTGTGTGTGTGTGTGTGTGTGTGTGTGTGTGTGTGTGTGCGTGTGTGTGCGTGTGTGTGTGTGTGCGTGTGCGTGTGCGTGTGTATGTGTGCGTCTGTGTGTTTGTATGTGAGCGCGCGAGGGCTTGCGCTTGCGCCTCCTCAACAAAGCGTTCGTCTTTTCCCTCTCCGTGTATACATCGTAGAGTCAATCCCCCCCCCCTCCCTCCGCCCCCGCCCCCCATCCTCCACCCGCCTTTCACCTTTCCAAAACTCTCCTCTCTTTCTCACCACGGCTTTTTCTGAAGAAAGGTCCGACACGCAACCTCCCTTCCCGAGTTGTTACAGAGAACGTTCGGGAGGGATGACATTTGTACGGAGCGAGAGAAGGCCACCTAGCATGGCCACGTCTTCAGCTTGTGAATGGCGGTGGACACACACATGGACCCAGGCCTCTGGCCGCTTCTTGTTCGGCTGTGCGCCGCTACCTTCATGTCACGTCCTGTCCTGTCCCGTATTTCGGTCGGTCTGCAGTGTGCTGTGACGGGTGCGAACAGGCTTGCAGTTGATTGCACGGCCTTCAGCTGCTTTTCAGTTCCGCTTACACTTGGTCTTCTTGTTGGACGAGCGGTTGCGGTGGTGAGTGGTTGGTGGAGTGGATGAGTCGTTATTGTGATGGATGAGTCGTTGGTGGAATAGATGAGAGTGGTGGGTAGAATGGATGAATGGTTGGTGGAATGGATGAGTGTTTGACAGAATGGACGAGTGGCCGGTGAAATGGATTGTCCTTGGTGGAATGGATGAGTATTTGATAGAATGGACTAGTGATTAGCGGAATAGACGAGTCGTTGGTGGAATGGGTGAGTGGTTGGTGGAATGGATGAGGGGTTGGTGGAATGGGTGAGTGGTTGGCGGAATGGATGAGTGGTTGGTGGAATGGGTGAGTGGTTGGCGGAATGGATGAGTGGTTGGTGGAATGGATAAGTCGTTATTGTAATGGATGAGTCACGTCGATGGTGGAATGGATGAGTGGTTAGTGGAGTGGATGGATCTTTCGAGTGCTAATTCACTGTCTTTGTTTATTCAATTTCCTTATTGTATTAATACACGAACTTAGTTGTTGTTTTCTTCTTTTATTATGATCCTCTCTCAGACCACTCAGACCTGGAAATCTCTAGTCCGCTTGTTCAGTGGTAGAATGGATGAGAATAGATAGAATGGATGAGTCGTTCGAGCGCTAATTCACTGCCTTGACTTTTTTTATTTTATTGCAATAATGCACGAACATAATTGCTTTTCTTCTTCTTCCTACGATGCTCACTCAAACTACTCCGACCTGAATATATCTAGCCTGCTTGTTCGTTGATGGAGTGGATGAGTCGTTGGAGGGAAAATTCACTGTTTTTATTTATTTAATTTCCTTGTTGCAGTAATGCAACGAACAGAGTTTTTTCAATTTTCTATTAAAAAAATTCATCTTCCTACGATGCTCACTCGAACCACTCCGACCTGAAAATATCTAGTCTGCTTGTCCGTTAGAGGAATGGATGAGTCGTTCAAGCAGAAGGCCACCTAGCTAGGTGGCCATTGTCTGCCTTTATTTAATTTCCTCATGGCAGTAACACACAGAGTTTTGTCCTTCTTCCTACGATCCCCACTCGGGTAGGTAGTGTTGCTTAATGTCCTCAGATCCCCACTCAAACCGCTTCGACCTTTTAAACATCTAGACACTACCAAAGAACCTCGCCTGTTCACTTCCGGTTGTGGCCATTATACAGTCTCCCCAGACTACCGCGCGCTTTTGATAGACAACGACAAGAAGAGACACATTCAGCATGGCGCTCTTGTTGTTGTTGTTGTTGATCGCTTTTATATAGCGTTATTCTTCGCTCTCGAGCAGACTCACTGCGCTCGCATGTGATTCTACATGAGTGACTACCTTTTTATAGCGTGGATTTTCAATATCCACCGAAGTGGTGTACTTACAGCGCTGGCATGGCTGGTGCCACATGAAACAGCTGCCGTCTCGGCGCAAAAATTCTGTGTACACCATACAACCCACACTCCGAGCATCGCTTTCCGGCACCTTCCTCCAAACTCTGCCAGATTTAGTTACGCCACTGAAGGGACACTCTTTATCTCCGCGCAGCTATCCACCGACGCGCTCTGCGCCCTCCGAAAGGTTTGGGTACTGATATGACTGTGGAAGCAACCTAGCACCCAAGTACTCACGTAAACATGAGGCGCATCCACCCCAGGTAAACAAAAAGTTCCGTCTCAATTCAAACGATTTTGGTTTATTTGAGCTGGTGTAAGCAACACGGTCAGTTATAAAACAAACTTCTGATATAATCTGAATTGTTTGTAACAAACTTACTACTGTTTGAGCACCAACAAAAAACTGCTCGTTAGCTGACAATTTTTCTAGGACAAATGGCGTAACTAAATAGGTCAGTGGTTGAAGGAAGGATGTCGTAAACCAGTGCTTGGAGTTTCATACAACCATACACCTCTTCATTAGTACATACGGTCAAACCATGTCAAATGCTCGTCAACACAGCAACGGAGGAACGACGAAAATGCGTAGCTTACAGATAGCGCTGAGGGCTGGGTATAGCCCATCATGGTGATAGAAGATTGTGAGCGAGATATATACCATTCAAGGCTGGACCTGCCAAGTGGTGTAACCCGGTGGGAAGGAGTTTATAATCTGTGTGTAATCGCCTTGATCGCCATTTTTTTCCATACTGTCACAATAATCCCCTTTCGGGGGAGTGAAGGGTTGACACATTGTTGAAGACTTTTTTTTTGCAGGTGTGTGTTTGTTTGTCAGTTATCGCATGTGTCTGTTCAGGTGCGTGCCGCTTTGCATGCGTGTATGTATATGTTTATGCATATCGAGGACACACGCTGAAAACACATTATATTTAGAGATGCACCCTTGCAGATCTGCCCAAAATGCCTGTAAAATCAACCCTTCGTGAAAATAAACTATTTTGTATAACTAGGAAAGGTTAAAAAAATCGTCAGTGAAAATCATCTGGAAGCAAATGAAGAAAATAAACAAAATGTAAATACGGCAAAATGGTTAAATAATCTTAAACTGTATGAAAGAAGAAGAAGAAGAAGAAGAAGAAAAGAAGAAGAAGAAGAAGAAGAAGAAGAAGAAGAAGAAGAAGAAGAAGAAGAAGAGGAAAAGACACAGGAAGAGAAAGAAGAGTGAAAGAAAGAAGAAGAGGAAGGAGAGGAAAAAATAGACGAAGAGGAGGAAGAGGAAAAGACAGAGGAAGAGGAAAAGAAAGAAGAAGAGGAAGGAGAGGAAAAATAGACGAAGAGGAAGGAGAGGAAAAGACAGAGGAAGAGGAAGGAGCGGAAAAAATAGACGAAGAGGAAGGAGAGGAAAAAATAGACGAAGAAGAAGGAGAGGAAAAGACAGAGGAAGAAGAAGGGAGAGGAAAAGACAAAAGATGAGGAAAAAGAGAAAAAGTCAGCAGAAGAAGAAGGGCAGGAAAAGACAGAAGAAGAGGAAGGAGAGGAAAAAACAGAAGAAGAAGGAGAGGAAAGAAGAGAGAAAGAGGTACAAGAAGTCGAAGGAAAGGGAAAAGTATTCACAGATATTAAAACAATATCATTCTTACTAATGGAAAAATATGACATGTGGAACGTCTTTGTGACAAACCATACATTGATTATTTACATTATTTATTTATTGACTGATCAGATACTTTCTTGGACTGCTAATTTTCCCTGTTGCTCTCTTCTTCTTTTTGTTTTTTTTTTCTTCTCTCGTTCATTCTTTCCTTCCTTTCTTCACATTTCTCCCTGAAATCAGTCAGTTATTCAACGTGTGGAAAATAGTGGATGCACACATCAGTGTTTTTTTTGTTTTGTTAATTATCAAATTATGCATTTCTTTTGAAATCTTGGTTTATTGGTACCTGTTTGCATACTGGCTTAATTACAGTATCAATTAAATGTTTATTTAAATTCTTCGTTTGTTTAGTGTTCTGAAGAAGAAGAAGAAGAAGAAGAAGAAGAAGAAGAAGAAGAAGAAGAAGAAGAGAAAACAAGCAAACGAAGACACAAAAGCAAAACAAGCAACAATAAAAAATAAAATACCCCCCCAACCCCCCCAAAAACACACACACACAAAAACAAAACAAAACAAAACAAACAAAAACACACACACACACACACACACACACACACACACACACACACACACACACACACACACACACACACACACACACACACACGCACCAAAACAAAAAAATACCAAAATCCAAACAAACAACCCAAGAAACACAAACCAAAAGTAACAACGGATTAAAATGACATTCGTGACGAAAATGCCTTTGGTCTGTTTTTCGAAAATTTTGACAAACGATATAGTAAAGCTTGGGGATTGTTTGCGTATTTTAATCGGCTTTCTTTTTTGTTGTTTCTTCTTTAATCTGACATCAGCCATTGCTGGGATACCACTTTAGTCACCCGCCAGACTGTGTGTTTGTCCAGCATTAACCTAGAGTTAGGTGTTAGATATGGAAACACCTTAATCTTCAAACGATTGGCTGAAACTACACTGCGACAGTGACTAAAGCATGGACGTTGGCCGCGGAGTGAATGTTGAATCAAACCTAGGCCAAATGGTTCATTCGATGGTTGTTGCGTTTTCTCGTCTTCTTCATTTTGTTTGAATCGTAAACCTGGTGTGTGTGTGTGTGTGTGTGTGTGTGTGTGTGTGTGTGTGTGTGTGTGTGTGTGTGTGTGTGTGTGTGTGTGTGTGTGTGTGTGTGTGTATGTGTGTTTGTGTGTGTCTGTGTCTGTGTGCACGTTTTGTGGTCGCTTGTTTATGTGGAGGGGGGGAAAGGAAGAGAGAGAGAGAGAGAGAGAGAGAGAGAGAGAGAGAGAGAGAGAGAGAGAGAGAGAGAGAGAGAGAGAGAGAGAGAGAGAGAAACTACTAAACAGATCCGGAGAAAAAGAAACAAGCACAGACAGACAGACAGACAGACAGACAAAGACTCTAGAGGCTAACAGACAAGGGCGGATGCTTACACACACGTCTATTTTTCCCTCTTTTTCTGAACGATATACTTTGTAGCGCGACCCAGTTGCATCTGTCTTACCTCTAAGCCGAAAGTGATTGGATTGTATCAGGGGAAAAATGCCAGCAATAACACTGAGCTCAAAGAAGACATAATAGAAAACAATTCAACAAACAAACAAAAATACCTTTGGGTTCCCTCAAGTGTTTGGTGTTGCTGTAGCACTCGGATACGGGTACTCCTGCTCTGCTGCCGCATCCAGCATGATGCTCCAGCAACCACAGCAAGTCACAAGTTTATCTCTCCAGTATCTGTCCGGACTCTCCCTTATTCCTTTTGCCTTCAAAGGCGTAACCGCACACAAACACGTAATCGCCAAAATCTCAACCACTCCTCTCCGTTAAACTCGCATACTATTTCAGTTCTTACGTGCAGCAAGTTTTCACATGCACGACGATGTAAGGTTCAGT
>JABMCL010000173.1:237500-247500 GCA_018857735.1 Alviniconcha marisindica
GATGTACCGATTCTGAACATAACGACGCTTCCAGTTCCATTCACTCAACCATCGCAGCAGTTCAGCATAAATATTGTGCTTAAGGCGTCACATTCGTCGTGTAGCAACGACTCGGGTTTTTCTTTGTTTGTTTGTCTTTTGAATAACAAATCTCTTCATTCTGTTTTTCGTTTTTTCAAAGTCGAAAGTGAAAGCATAGCTATGATCGTACGGTTTCGAAAATAAAAACGAAACAAAACAAAACAAAAAAATCAAGGTGAATCATGTCGAAAAAGATTTTAGTTTTTTGTGTTTTTTTACTGCTAGAATTCTTGACTTTTCTCAATCGCTCAATGGTATTAAAAATAACGATTTATATTTCTTTCTTTCATACATACGAACTAGCCCCGACTAGTTAACTTATAGTCCAAAACCGCTCCCACGTACGACGGTTCTAAACTGATTGCCTCCTCCGAAAAGGTTTCGGCCGAAGCTGGAAGTAGCGGGAGCCTGGGCACTCAGACGCTGGAGAGTGAAGCGGCTCTTCGGGGTCTTCTGCTGCTTGGGAGTGAACGTGCTCTTGCGAGGCCCCCTGAAGAGCGAAAGGGTGTCGATGCGATTGAACCGGGGTCGGTTGAAGTTGCCGCGGTTGGAGGGGCGTCCTGTGTCGTAGTCGACTTCCGGTTTGTTGTACTTGGGCGGCTGGTAGGTCTTTACCTGCTGCACGTCCGGCAGAGGGGGCAGAGGCCTCTGGCGCTTCGGCGGTTTGACCTTGGGCGGAGGGGCGATGGGCTTGATGTCGACGATGACGTCCGGGAGGTTGTAGTCTTTGTGGCTCTTCTCCGCCGTCTGGGCTTTGAGGAGGTCGTTGCCGAGGAAGTCCTTGGCGCTGACGTCGCCCAGAGGGTTGCCGTTGGTAGGGCGCTCGTACTCGATGTCGGCGGCGACGTTCTTGGCGTTCTGCTTCCTGTCCTGGCTTGAGCGTCGCTCGGAGTCGTCCTGGTCCTCCAGGCTCTGGCGCCGGTTAAAGGCCGTGGACTGGCTGTCGTCCTGTGATGCTTTAGCCAACGCCTTGTCGTAGCCGTTGGCAGTAGCAAGGGCCTCGGCAGAGTCCTTGGCCTCGCGGTTGTCGAAACCCTTGCTGGCGCCTTGGCTGACCTGGTTTTCGTGCTGCAGACTGGCTCGCCGGTCGACGAGATCCTCGAAGTTCCTGGCCTGGCTGGCTACCTTGCCGTCCTGGTGCAGGTTCTGGAAGTTGTTGCGCTTGGACAGGTCGGCCTCGTCGGCAGCCCCGAAGGTGCGGGCGTTCTTCTTGCGGCTGTACTTGAGGTTCTCGTCGTTGTTTCCGCCCTCCTTTTTGGCGTGGTAGAACTGCTTCCTCCGCGTGAACGTCTCGTTCTCGTCGTTCTGGATCTTGCGGTAGTAGTTCCTGTCGCGAAGGGCTTCGTTCTCGTTCCTCTCCTTGGCGTCCAGGTCGGAGGCGGACGCGGCAGCGGCGGCGTTCTTGTCCCACTGGGCAGCGGACTTGGCGGCTTCCGCGTTGTTGCCGGAGAAGCCTTGCGAGGCGGCGTCCTGCAGACCCTGCTTGAACTGCCCCTGCGTTCTGTCCTGCAGGCCTCGCACCTGGTCGTAGGCCAGCTTGTCCTTGTTCCGCCGGTAGTCGTTGATGGCTTCCGCGCTGCTGAGAGCCTTGGCGGCGGCCAGCTCGTTGCCTCGCTCGTGCTGAGCGGCGTTCTCGTCGAAGCCGGACTTGATGGCTCCGCCGCTGCCCTCGTGCTTGGCCTTGTCGCCGGACACGGAGGCCACAGCCTGGGCGGCGCCGTCGGGGCCGTAGCCGCCGTAACCGGCGCGGGTGGGGTCGGTGCCGATCTCCTTTCCGCCGTAGTACTTCTTGTCGGCCACGTTGCGGTTGGCGTCGGCGGTGGCGGCGGCTTCGTTGTTGTATCCGGCGGCTTGCTGGGCGAGGTCCTTGGCCAGCCTGACGGCCTCGTCCCTGCCGCTCTCCTGCTCCAGGTAGCGGGAGTCCTTGCGGTCGTAGTCCACGGCGCGGTCGTCGGATCGCTCCCCGGCCTGGTCCACCCGGCGGTCGGCGAAACCGTACTTGCCTTCCTGGGCCTGCTTCTGGGCGGCGTTGGACTTCCACTCCGAATCCTTGACGGCCTGCTGCTGGTCCGACTGGGACCGGGACACCTCGGAATCTCCACGGAGCAGCTTGCGGTCCTTCTCCCTCTCGTCGATGAGGTCCAGCTTCCGCAGGTTCCGGCCGTTCTCCTCCTCGTAGCCGCCGTTCTCGCTGGAGGCCTTGTCGAACTTCTTGTTGAAGACGTAGTTGATGTTGTCGTCCAGGACATCGCCCCGGTCGAAGGCCGTCTTGCGGGCGTTGGCCTGGTTGGCCCCTTCCGCGCTGTTGAGGTTGTTGCGGCGGTACTGGGCGTCGTCCTTGATGACGTACTGGTTGCGCAGGGCCTCGTCCCTGATCTGCTTGGCGATGTTGCCGAAGTTGTTGCTGAACCTGCCGAAGTTCTGGTTGGCGAGTTGAGCGCGGCGCTGCAGGGCTTGCTCGTTCTGTGAGAGTCCGTTGTCTCTCACGGCGCTCTGCCCTGACCACCTGTGCCCCGCAACAGAAGGACAGTGACAGCGGAGTCAGGACATGGTCAGTGGTGGAGGGTGTCGGGGGCAGGGGGCTGTGGGGGTCGAGGCCGAAGGGGGTGGGGGTAGGCGAAGGAGCGGTGTGTGCCCGAGCGCGCGCACGCCCGCACACCACACACACACACACACACGCACACGCACACGCGCGATACACGCACACACGCACACACACACGCACGCGCGCGCGCACACACAACACACACACACACACACACACACACACAACACACACACACACACTCACACACACACGTACACGCACCTGCACACGCACACACGCACACACTCACACACTCACACACACACACACACACACACACACACACACACACACACACACACACACACACACACCTGTATCTTTCTCGCATTCCTTCCTACCGTGCCACCTGGGCAGCACTGCCTGTCAACCTCCTACTTATTCCTACCCCCTGGGCAAGTTGCCTGTCTCTCTTCCATTTTTCCCTGTACAGCTTTCAGCAGCACTGTCTCCCATTTTTCCCTGTACAGCTTTCAGCAGCACTGCCTGTCTGTCTCCCATTTTCCCCTGTACAGCTTTCAGCAGCACTGCCTGTCTCCCATTTTTCCATGTACAGCTTTCAGCAGCACTGCCTGTCTGTCTCCCATTTTTCCCTGTGCAGCTTTCAGCAGCACTGCCTGTCTCCCATTTTTTCCTGTACAGCTTTCAGCAGCACTGCCTGTCAACCTCGCACTCTTTCCTACCGAGGTCTGGGCAGCGTTACGTTGGTAGGGCGCCTTTTCTCCCTCTTTTCCCGACCCCCTGTGCAACGATGCCTGTCTGTCTCCCATTTATTTTTGCTAACATGCCCTATCTGTCTCTCTCTGTCTCTGTCTGTCTGTCTGTCTGTCTGTCTCTCTCCGCCTCTCTTTCTCTCTCTCTCCACCCCCCTCCCCCTATTTTTTCCTAACGTGCCCTATCTCTGGGCATGGTTTAATCGTATCTGTATTTCTCTCTGTCTCTGTCTTTGTCTGTGTGTCTGTGTGTCTGTGCGTCTGTGCGTCTGTGCGTCTGTGTGTCTGTCTGTCTGTCGGTCTCTCTCTCTGTCTCCCCCCCCACCCACCCTTGTTTTCCTGACGTCCCCTATCTCTGGGCATGGTGTAATTGTATTTATATTTCTCTCTGTCTCTCTGTCTATGCCTTTGTCTGTCTGTCTGTGTGTCTGTGTGTCTGTCTGTCTCTCTCTCTCTGTGGCTCTGGCTCTGGCACTGTCTGTCTGTCTCTCTCACTTTTTCCCAACGTGCCCTATCTCTGGGCAATCGTATATCGTAATCGTAATCGTAATCGTGTAATCGTATTTGTATTTCTCTCTGTCTGTCTGTCTCTGTCTTTGTCTGTCTGTCTGTGTGTCTGTGTGTCTGTGTGTCTGTGTGTCTCTCTCTCTCTGTGGCTCTGGCTATGGCACTGTCTGTCTGTTTGTCTGTCTCTCCCACTTTTTCCCAACGTTCCCTATCTCTGGGCATGGTGTAATCGTATTTGTATTTCTCTCTGTCTGTGTGTCTGTGTGTCTGTGTGTCTGTCTGTCTCTGTCTCTGTCTCTGTCTCTGTCTCTGTCTCTGTCTCTCTCTCTCTCTCTCTCTCTCTCTCTCTCTCTCTCTCTCTCTCTCTGTGGCTCTGGCTCTGGCACTGTCTGTCTGTCTGTCTGTCTCTCCCACTTTTTCCCAACGTGCCCTGTCTCTGGGCATGGTGTAATCATATGTGTATTTCTCTCTGTCTCTGTCTTTGTGTCTGTTTGTCTATGTGTCTGTGTATCTGTCTGTGTGACTTCTGTGTGTGTGTGTGGGGGGGGGGGGGGGGGGGGGCTCTGTCTGTCTCTGTCTGTCTCTGTCTGTCTGTCTGTCTCTCCCACTTTTTTCCAACGTGCCCTATCTCTGGCCATGGTGTAATCGTATCTGTATATCTATCTCCCACATCTTCCTACCGTGCCCGCTGTGTAGCGCTGCCGTCGAAGCGGTTGGAGTCCCTCCTCTGGTTTGCCTGGTCTCTGGCACCATTGTTGTACTTCTGGTTCCTCAGCCGGGCGTTAATGCGGCCATACTCCCTGCCTGCCCCGAAATACTGCTGGCTTGACGTCACAGCCACCAGCGCCACCAACCAGGTCAAAGTCTCCAGCTGGGGACAGATGGAAGGGGAAACAACTGACTGCTGCAGAAACTGGGAAAGATCTCCAGGCAGGTGAAATCAAAGAAGAGCAGGGGGAAATTTTCCCTGTCTGTGTTGTCAGGATGATACAGTCATTTCCCATTGCAATGCAATGCACCCCCCTACTGTGAGGTAAACACAGAACTTCCCTTCAACACGAAGGCAGTATCAAATACCTGTGTAACTGTTGTTTCCTTGGGCAAGTAGAATTAAGGGCTTCAGTTTTCCAGCAAGTAAGTAAGTAACTTGGTGTTTTACGCCCAGTCAACTTTTACGGATTTCCAGCACAAAGTTCCGTACAAAATTATAACTTGCGTGAAAACAGTCGAACATGAAACAGCTCACTTCAAAATCGCTGAGCTGAATTAAGCAAGGCCCAGCATGACCGCACCCATGGAGCAACGACAGTAAGTAAGTAAGTAAGTAAGTAAGTAAGTAAGAGTAAGTAAGTAAGTAGAGTGAGTGAGTGAGTGAGTGAGTGAGTGAGTGAGTGAGTGAGTGAGTGAGTGAGTGAGTAAGTAAGTAAGTAAGTAAGTAAGTAAGTAAGTAAACATGGTGCTTAACGTCCACAGAAACCGTACGGCTTATTAGGGATGGGGAGAAGGGGGAGAAGGGGGTATGGAGGTGGGTGAAGAGGGAGATTATATACCTATCGTACACTGTCACCACAGAATGACTTCTGCATTAAGGTGGGGGCGATGAGAGCCATTTTAATGTTTCAGTAGGAAGTGATGGACAAAGTCACAAGACAGTGTCCACAAACCACAACCTTTTTGAAGAGAAAGGAGAGCCGAAGCGGTATCGTACCGAGGTCCTTCCGCTTACCAGCCTAACGCCTTACCGCTAGGCCAAACCGGCTCACAGGGCACATTGTCGTTGTTGTTGATCATTTATATGCTGTAGTGTTATTGTAAAGCGCCCTGCGCTTCAACTTTGTGCGGTAGATGGGTGCTCTAGAAAACCTCTTTATTATTGTTATTATTATTATTATGATTATTATTATTATTATTATTATATCGCTATTCTCCGCTCTCGAGCACTCACAGAGCTCTTGTATCACCATCGTGACACATCATCACGTGAAAAAAAATTGTGACTATTACGAGCAAAGAGAAAGAAAGAAAGAAAGAAAAAAGAAAAGAATTTTTTTTGGAGAGTAACTCACTACACACAGAAATCCGAAACAAAAATGATTGCTATCATTCTAAACAACGCAGCTCAACCGAAAACAAATAAGTGGCTTAGCTCTCCATCAATTTTTTTGATCGTTTTCACCGTTTAATTGTTCTTTAAGAGTCGTTTTGTAGCTTGATAAAGGCGATAAACAGATAAGTGGCTTAGCTCTCCAGATAATTTTTCATCGTTTTTCACCGTTTAACTGTTAAGTGTCGTTTTGTTGCTTAATAAAGGGGATTACCCCGAACATTCGTATGCTGTGTTTTGTCCTGACAAATAGCGTTCTTTTGAACCTTTTATGTGTTTGGGTCAGTACACACAAGCTGATGATCTGAAACACAATGAGGCCTAGAGGCTTGTGTCGTCGAGTCAATAAACAAAGGGAGTTAATTAGCGCTCGAAAGATGTCACATGAATACAACAACAAAGACCCGAATCGCCTTCTATACAGGAATCGCCTACGTCGAGGATGTACCTTTGGTGGTATTCATGTACCTTGTGCTTACTCTCATGCCATGTAAGAGGTAACGTTGGCGATTCGGGTCTTTAACCACCTTCGGTTGTTGATTGACTAAACACTTGTTGACTAACTAACTGACTGTGGAATTGAGTTACTTCATACTAGACTTCCTGTCGACGTGACTGGCTGACTGATTACAGATCAACTAGTTAACTTTCCGACCGACTAGCTGATAGATAATCTGCGTAGCAAGCATGATTATTGATTGGCCGTTGAAAACAATGACAGTGTTTTTATGCAGAGTTTAAAAAAATTGTGACCTATAACTGATTAATACGTTGGTACACTTAACACACTTGCATACAAACACACGTTCAGGTTACAAAGGAATAAATGGGAAAGAGTACAATGTTGAAATCAATAGCAAGTGCTTTATTTATTTATTTATTTATAATTATTATTATTATTATTATTATTATTATTATTATTATTATTATTGTGCCTATTATTATTATTCAGTTATTATTGTGTATTAGCTTGATAGCTGAATAAAATATAACACACAGGCGTGACATGATTTATGTTTTCTACGGAGGCAGTTACGGAGAAAGCGATGACAGTTTCAGTTTCTTAAATATTAAAAGGACAACTCTATGTTTCTGAAAAGAAAGTTTCCTTCTTCAGCTGAAGTAAAATGTGCTTGGCATTCAAGAACCAGCGTAGTAAGTGAAACTATGTGACATAATTATTAGTCGAAAAACAAAGACCCTCGCCTTTCGTTTCAAACGACAATCGAATAACGAAGCAAAAAATGAAGAGCAGCCTGTCTTGTTCTAGGGAAAGATAACGTCTTTACATTAAATTTCCGACTCGTAGCAAAGTTCTCTCCCTTCCTTAGAGCAGAACACTCGTGCAACTTTGTAGCTACGGGGCCATTACCCGCTCCGCGATCAGGGAAGTGTGTGTATGTGTGAGAAGTGTGTACACTGAATGTATATGTCACAAATGAAATTTGAAACCAATCATACGACATGCAACGTCACCGTGGAAACAACATCCTCAACAAAAGATCTGGTCATTTTTCGTAAATAGAAGCTTGTTTTATATACGCAAGATCTGGTCTTTTGCGTACTTTTCGTTCCGTATCAAAGAACAGGGTTGCTTTTACAAATAATTATTTAATCATTTGCGTGCATTTCTGATTTAAAGACTACCACAAATGAAACTCCTCCCATACAGGCTACGACTAGCTTGACAAATAATGAGACATTCATGCCTTCGGTTGGCAATAACTTCGTCGCACAACATCGCGATAGCGAAATGAAACATATAATTATAGTCGCTCTGTAATATAAGGACACGAATCTCACAACATTGCGATAGTGAAACCTAAGATTTAATTATTGTTGCTGTGTAGTATAAGGAAACGAATCTCACAACATTGCGGTAGTGAAATGAAACGTATAATTACAGGAACCGAATCTCACAACATTGCGGTAGTAAAACGAAACATTTAATTATTGTCGCTGTGTGGCATAAGCAAACGAATCTCACAACACTGCGACGGTAAAACCAAACATTTGATTATAGTCGCTTTTCTGTAACAATGCAAAGAACACGAACACAATTTTATGAAAATTGAAATGAAATGAAATGCAGGATTTTTCCGAAAGCTATTAACTACGTAATGATCTCGCGCCCCTGGGACTCACCCTCATCTCTCGAGTGACTGACCACCTGGTCCGCGGGGACGAGCTTGAGAAGACGGAGGAGAAGGAGACCACTTCCTTCAGCATGGGCTGGGCTAATCCTTTATATAAGTCCCCTCTCCACCGCAGGAAACGATCCTCTTCGCTCCTGCCACTTACGCGTGCGAACTGTCACTTTAATGATCGCCGTGTTCCGATATCCAATCCCATCCCCCACACACGCGCCGCCATGATTGGGCGGTTGAGAAATCCAGGGTTGTGGGGCGGATACGGGAGGCCACTCTGTGGACTGATAGATCTATCGATGCGTTGACTGCTTTTTGGGGCGGAAGGAGGAGGAAAAGGTCCGTAAGGGGCTTTTTTCATGAGTTTCTAATGGCCGTTGCGACCGTTAAAGGTCTGATCCGCGATTCTGGCTTTCCTTTCAGCAGTCAGTCTTGTCATCCGCTGGGTTCAGAGCGACGATTACCCAGTCAAATGCTCTACGGCTATCAAACATGCGTGTGTGGTGTGTGGGCAGAGTAAAGCTCGGTTCTTTCTTCCAGTATTCCTCCCCCGCGATCAAAGGTGGGTCCGTCAGTGGGGGATGGGGGGTTTGATCCCTGAAAGCCGTCTCTCGCGCTCATTTGCATATCGGCGAGCGGGAGTTGAGGAGTTAGCGTTAGTTAGTAAAAGCAGCAAGGGCCCCGGGTGATGGTCACTTTACGCCAAGGGTTTGATGCTGCTACAAGGAGACAGCCGCTTAATGTTTCGTTGTCAAGGACAAGAGTTGTCCGGCCCTGCTTTTGGCCATGCTGTTCATTTGCTTTTCAGTCACTCGTTTTTTTCACTTCTCTCTCTCTCTTTCTCTCTCTCTCTCTCCATCTCCCTCCCTCTGTCTCTCCCTCCCCTCCCCCATTTCTCTCGTTTATTTCATCATTCCTCACTTTCGCTACTTTTGTGGTATTTGTTTGTTTGCTTGTTTTTGTTTTTGTAAGTTCCTTGTCTTCTTCTTTCTTTTGTTTATGCTTGTTGGCTAAGGCTTAATATTCAGGAATGTATTATTGAATCATTAAATCAATGTTCAGCCTCCCCCCCTCCCTACAACCCCCACTGCCCCCACCCCCTTCCTTCCTTTTTCTCCCTACCCCGAGTGTTAATTGGTCTATCCACCTACTTACCAGTGTATTGACTAATTCAGACACCCATCCATCGAGTCATCTCTCTCTCTCTCCCTCTCCCTCTCTCTCTCCATCGATCCATCCATCTGCCTAATTACTTACCTGTCTATCTCCCCAATGCTGACTCCATCCCTCTGTTTGTCTATCTGTCTACCAGTCTGTCTCCTCGTCTGTCTATCCATTCACACGTCCACCCATCTATCTATCTATCTATCTATCTATCTATCTATCTATCTATCTATCTATCTATCTATCTATCTGTCTGTCTGTCTGTCTGTCTGTCTGTCTGTCTGTCTGTCTGTCTGTCTACCTACCTACCTACCTGTCTGTCTGTCTGTCTGTCTGTCTGTCTGTCTGTCTGTCTGTCTGTCTGTCTGTCTGTCTTCATCTATCTATCCAACTGCAAGTTTTACCCACCTACATCTATATATCGACATATTCAACCCGTCCCATTGATCCCTGCACCTGTTTAGAGCTAATCATCTTATCCGAATACATCTGTTTGTCTGCCTGCAGATGGATCAGCTAGTTCACTAACCTTAAAACGGCATGCATGGGATTATTGTCCGACGTCTGACCACACCACCAGGACGCCTGCAGGGTGGTTGTCAATCCATTTGATCGGCGGTTAACGACACAGCCACTGCTGGTCAGTGTCTCACGATGACAGTGCTCACAGTGACCACAGGGTGCAGGACAAGGGGCG
>JABMCL010000173.1:252500-275000 GCA_018857735.1 Alviniconcha marisindica
TAGGCTCATCTGAATTCTGTGTCTTAATTTTAGTTGCTAAAGATAACAGCAACTTTGCAATTCGTCAATAAACAGAATTAAGTGTTAACGAAGGGTAGACCGCTTGATCAACTCCACACAGTAGAAGTATGAATAGCATTTATGTGAAATGTTGGAATTCAACGTGCAAATAAGGATAAAGGTGTCACACCTAACTACCGAGATGTGGTGAGCTGTGTGGACGTCGAGGTGGCCGTCATGGGCTCCCCGTCCCTAATAGTCCGTACGGTCTCTGTGGACGTAAAGCAACATTGAACTTGAACTTGAACAGAAACACACACAAAGTTTCATGAGAAGAAGAGAAACACCTTTATTTGATTTTTGATTTTGTTTACAGTGTCTCGGTTCTAGTCCGCTGCGGCTCTCCTTTCTCTTCAAAAGTTATGGTCTGTGGACACTGTCTTGTCACTTTGTCCCTCACAATTATGGGACATTAAAATGGCTTTCATCGCTGCCCATCTTAATGCAGAAGTCATTCTGGTGGTGACGGTGTAGAGATGGGTATATCATTTCCCTCTTCCCCCACCTCCATATCCCCCCCCCCCCCCCCATTCTCCCCGTCAATAATAAACCTTGTGGTTTCTGTGGATGTTAAGCACCAAGTTTACTTACTTACACCTCCATACCCCCTTCCCCACCTCTCCTGTCCCTAATAAGCCTTATGGTTTCTGTGGACGTTAAGCACCATGTTTACTTACTTCACCTCCATACCCCGCCCCCCCTTCTCCCGTCCCTAATAAGTCTTATGGTTTCTGTGGACGTTAAGCACCATGTTTACTTACTTACACCTCCATACCCCCTTCCCCTCTCTCCCGTCCCTAATAAGCCTTATGGTTTCTGTGGACGTTAAGCACCATGTTTACTTACATCACCTCCATACCCCCCCTTCCACCCCGTCTCCCCGTCCCTAATAAGCCTCGTGTTTTCCGTGGACGTTAAGCACCAAGTCTACTTACTTCACCTCCATACCCCGTCCCCCCCCCCCCACCTTCTCCCCGTCCCTAATAAGTCTTATGGTTTCTGTGGACATTAAGCACCATGTTTACTTACTTCACCTCCATACCCCGTCCCCCCCCTTCTCCCCGTCCCTAATAAGTCTTATGGTTTCTGTGGACGTTAAGCACCATGTTTACTTACTTACACCTCCCTAATAAGCTTTATGGTTTCTGTGGACGTTAAGCACCATGTTTACTTACTTACACCTCCATACCCCCTTCCACCCCTTCTCCCCGTCCCTAATAAGCCTTATGGTTTCTGTGGACGTTAAGCACCATGTTTACTTTACTTCACCTCCATACCCGTCCCCCCCCCCTTCTCCCCGTCCCTAATAAGTCTTATGGTTTCTGTGGACGTTAAGCACCATGTTTACTTACTTACACCTCCATACCCCCTTCCCCCTCTCTCCCGTCCCTAATAAGCCTTATGGTTTCTGTGGACGTTAAGCACCATGTTTACTTACTTACACCTCCATACCCCCTTCCCCCTCTCTCCCGTCCCTAATAAGCCTTATGGTTTCTGTGGACGTTAAGCACCATGTTTACTTACATCACCTCCATACCCCCCTTCCACCCCTTCTCCCGTCCCTAATAAGCCTTATGGTTTCTGTGGACGTTAAGCACCATGTTTACTTACTTCACCTCCATACCCCCTTCCCCCTTCTCCCCGTCCCTAATAAGCCTCGTGGTTTCCGTGGACGTTAAGCACCATGTTTACTTACTTCACCTCCATACTCCCTTCCACCCCTTCTCCCCGTCCCTAATACGTCTTATGGTTTCTGTGGACGTTAAGCACCATGTTTACTTACTTCACCTCCATATCCCCTTCCACCCCTTCTCCCCGTCCCTAACAAGCCTCGTGGTTGCCGTGGACGTTAAGCACCATGTTTACTTACTTCACCTCAATACCCCGTCCCCCCCCCCCCTTCTCCCCGTCCTTAATAAGTCTTATGGTTTCTGTGGACGTTAAGCACCATGTTTAGTTTACTTTACAGTGTTGCATAGCCTGTATGTCATCATCGCCCATGCTGCAATAGAAACGTCAGTACTCATGAACCCCATGAATGTCATGACAAAAGCACGTTCTTGTTTGTGTTTACGTTGAACTCGTCTAATAACTGTCTCTAAAAGGGTATGAGACTTGGGCGAAGCTAATTTTTTTCCTCTCTCTCCCACTCCCACTCCCTCCCCGTCCCCTTTTCCTCCCCCCTTTTGTTTTACCTCGTAAAAGCAAGCATCGTGTGCTATTGCCGCATCAGTCACATGATAATATATTAATATACTTTTGCTCGCTTCCTTAAGGCGTGACGTTTGTTTAACCCGCTCACAGCCCCAGCCTGTAAAACTTTCCAGGATAAAAAGGTTCACACCCACACGCCTGCAGACAGTATATTTTCCCGTTCTATAACAAATCTACTTTCAACTCTGCGTTTTGATGGAAATTCGTTCTAATGTTCACACACACACACACACACACACACACACACACACACACACACACACACACACACACACACACACACACACACACACACACACACACACACACACACACACACACACACACACACACACACACACACACACACACACACACACACACACACACACACACACATCACACACACACATACACACACACACATACACCACACACACACACACACACACACACACACACACACACACACACACACACACACACACACACACACACACACACACACACACACACACACACACACACACACACACAGTAACACCTCACCACACACACACACACACACACACACACACACACACACAGACACACAGACACACACACACACACACACACACACACACACACACACACACACACACACACACACACACACACACACACACACACACACTTGGTCAACTTTGCATAGTTATATAATGATTATAGTAATATCCAAACGCATGGTCATGCCAGCATTCTTCCAAGCACCGGACACAGCTCACCCCAAAAAGGATAAGTGGATTAACTCTGCATCTAATTTTTCATCGTTTTTCACCGTTTAATTGTTGTTTAAGTGTCGTTTTGTAGCTTGATAAAGGGGATTATCACGAAAATTCGCATGTCGTATTTTGTCCTCATAAATAGCGTTATTTTAAACATTTTATGTGTTTGGATCTAGCAGTCATTCTTGTTTCAGATGATGATGATGATGATCATAATAATAACGATCTTTTCTATTATATTTTGAGTTTTAAACTCGCGCATCGCTTTTTCCGACACAGAACTGATTATTTTCAAGAGGCAGCAGAAAATGTATTTGAATTTTATTGCTGATAATATTTCCATCTCGATGTACATTTTGTGTGTTATACTATGTTTGTTCAGCGCTTTGAGCCGCAAGGTAGGCGCTGTACAAATTTTCATTATTATTATTATAAAAGTGAAACTGCTAGATGTGTTTGTCAGCAGTTTATCATCCGATCGAAGTGTAAGCTTTGCTCAGCTGATGGATGGACTCCACCTGACAGAATTCTTTCCGCGTGTTTCAATATATGATCAGTATCTAAACGTTGATGCCACAAAACACTCATTTGTGCCATCATGCTTTCAAATTCCTTTCCGCTTGTTTCCGTATAATTATTATCAGTATCTAACCGCTGATGCCATGAAAACACTCACTTCTGCCATCCTGCTTTCTGGCCTGGACTACTGCAATACTTTGCTCTCTGGTGTACCGCAATATCGGTTGGATATGCTTCAGAGAGTCCAAAATGGTACTGCTAGACTCACAGTCAAAGTTTCCAAGTCAGACCATACCACTTCCATTCTACACCCACTCCACTGGTTTCCAAAGGCAGCTAGAATTTAACACAAATTAAGTATCCTTCCTCTTTTACAGATCTTTGTCAGATTCTGGTCCTGCGTGTCATGTCCAAAGTCTTGCGAATTTATGAACCACTGAGACAACTCTGTTGGCCCAGTGACAACCGTCTTCTTTGTGTACCCTCCGTCAAAACAAAGACATTTGGCCAAAGATCCTTTTATATGCTGGTCCTGTGATTGGAGAAAAAAAAATCTGACAGGAAAATAATATAACTCAACCAAACACAGATAAGTGATTTAGCTTCTCATCTAAAAAAATTTAAATCGTTTTTCACCTTTTAACTGTTGTTTTAGTGTCGTTTTGTAGTTTGACAAAGGGGATTACCCCGAAAATTTGCAGATTGTGTTTTTGTCCTAATAAATAGCGTACAGTGTGTGTAGTGTTCCTGTATTAACAGCAACAAATGGTGTAGTGTGTGTAGTGTTCCTGTATTAACAGCAACAAATGCTGTTGCGTGTGTAATGTTCCTGTATTAACAGCAACAAATGCTGTAGTTTGTGTAGTGTTCCTGTATTAACAGCAACAAATGCTGTTGCGTGTGTAGTGTTCTTGTATTAACAGCAACAAATGTTGTTGCGTGTAAACAAATGGTGTTGCGTGTGTAGTGTTCTTGTATTAACAGCAACAAATGTTGTTGCGTGTAAACAAATGGTGTTGCGTGTTTTGTGTTCCTGTATTAACAGCAACAAATGGTGTTACATCTGTAATGTTTCAACATAAACAACAACTAATAGTGCTGTCTGTCAAGTGTTTCCGCACCAGCAGCAACAAACGGTGTTCTGTGCGCGTGCGCGCGAGTGTGTGTAGGTGAGTGCGGGCGCTTTAAAAACACGTATAAATGACTAATATGTTTGCAGACTAATGACGTTCAGTGAACAGTGATCCTATATTACCAGCGACTAATGATTATTTTGTGTGCACGGCAAATTGTATTGTAAGGAACACTGCGTTGCGTTTTATAGTGTTTTGTATCAGCGACAAATTACAGGTAAAGTGATTTTTGTTTGTTTGTTTGTTTGTTGTTGTTGTTTTGTCATAGTTCAGGAGCTGTGTGAGAGTCGAGGTGGCCGTCCTGAGCTGTCCGTCCTAACGAGCCTTCTGGTTTCTGTGGACGTAAAGAATTATTGAACCGTGCTTCGGCATTGGTCACAACTTGTCCCTAATATGTCAACTGACATCTGAGGACATTAAGCATCACTTCATCATCATTGTTGTTTTGTTGCTTTTTCAACTTTATTTTTTAGCTCGTCAGGAAAATGGTATTACTATGCAGGTTTGTACGGTGCGTCCAAATGCTTTTGTGACTGCTGGTTATTTTCTCATTTTTTGCCTAATCTTTGATCTTTGGCTGGGTCGACGATGATGCAATACTTTGTGTTACTGAGAGAAATGTTTTCCCCTAGTTTCATGTATTCTTGTTTCTGTCTTTAATGTTCACACACACACACACACACACACACACACACACACACACACCACACACACACACACACACACACACACACACACACACACACACACACACACACACACACAAATAGAGAGAGAGGGGGTGAAGGAGAGAGGGAGGTAGAGAGAGAAAAAGAGAGATGGGGCACAGAGAGAGAGAGAGAGAGAGAGAGAGAGAGAGAGAGAGAGAGAGAGAGAGAGAGAGAGAGAGAGAGAGAGAGAGAGAGAGAGAGAGAGAGAGACAGAGACAGAGACAGAGACAGAGATAGAGACAGACAGACAGACAGAGGCAGAGACAGAGAGAGAGACAGAGAAAGAGACAGAGACAGAGACAGAGAGAGAATCAAGAACACAAAACCAGGTACATTTTTCAAGTTTAATATTTTCTATCATACTCTCCGCTTTTGTACACAATAAACTTGCATTACCATCAGTACAGCGCAGCTGAGCTATTTTGCAATAAATCATTTAAAAGACACAAATTCCTTCCGATCTCAGAACAACCAACAACATACAAGAGAAAGGCGGTATACGATAGTATAATCCAGTCTTTTTTTTTCCAATTGCTTTTCATGTAACTTGACATAGCAGATGTGTCCAAACCGAATGTGATTCGGCGCTTTGATTTTTCTTTTTCCTGCGTCTCTCCCTGTTTTTTGTAGCGTGTGTGTCGGCAGCCATGGCAAAGCAATACAGTGAAAATAGCCCAAACTTTGAACCCCCGCCAAATGAATAAACGATTTCTAAAACCTGGAAACTCTACTAGTATCTGACAGCAGTGCCCACACCGCCCTGTCTGCTGCCTCCGGTGCCTCCTCCGCTGCCGCCGCCGCCGCCGCCGCCGTACAAACCGCTGCCACCAGATCCACCGAAAGAAGTGGAGCCGGAACGGCCGAAATCAGCACCAAACTGGGATCCACCGATCGGCGCCATGAAGCCTCCGACCTCGCTGCCGAATCCGCCCCGGAAACTGCTTCCGCTCCTGCCGCCGCCACCACCACGGCCGCCGCCGAAGGTAGAGCGGCCGAAGGTAGAGCCGCCAAATCCGCTGCTGCCGCCGCCGGTGCCGCCGGTGCCGCCACCGCCGAAGGTCTGAGCGCTTCCTAGACCGAGGTTGTTACCTTGGTTTTCTGGGGTGAACACGAAGGCGGCGTTGATGGTGCGGTCCTTGTCGGTACCTTTGCTCCTCTGGCTGAGGTCTTTGCGGGCCTGGTCCCACAGCTTCTGGTTGCGGTTGTTGACGTCGCTGGCGAAGCTGTCGAACTCGCTGTTCTGACGACCGTTGTCGTAGGCGGCCCGGTTCTTCTTGGCGTCGGCGTTGGCCAGGCGTTTCTCGGTCTGCCAGCCGCCGCCGTTGTCCCTCTTCCTGGCCACGGCGTTAGCGTTGGAGATCCTGCGGGCGTCCAGGTTGTTGTAGGACCGGGCCCGCTGGTTGACCTTGGCGTCGTCGGCGGCGTTGTTGTAGCGCGTGCGAGCCTCCTTCTGCGCCTGCTGCTCCTCGCCCCAGTCCTGATTGCCCTTGTTGCGGTTGTAGTTGAGGACCTCGTTGTTGAAGCCGCCCTCGTTTTTGTCGTGGTAGAACTTCTTCTGCTTGCGGATCTTCTGGTTGCTGTCCACCTGGTTCCTCTTCCAGTTGATGCGGTCCAGCTCCTGGGCTTGCAGGTTCTTGTTGGCGGCGTTCAGGTTGGATCTGCTCTGCTGAGACTCCTTGGCGTTGTCGGCCAGCTCCGCGGCCTTGGCCACGTCGGCGTTGGCTCCGTTGTAGCCCTGGCTGTTGGCGTCCCTCAGACCCGCCCGGTCCTTGGCCCACTTGCCTTGCCGCTGGCCGTTGACCTCGATGGAGTCGTCCACCCCGCGGCCCCTGCTGTAGTCGTTGAGGGCCGTGGCGTCGCTCTGGGCGCGGCTGGACTGCTGCTGGTTGGCCAGGTCCGACTGGCGGGCGTTCTCCTTGTACTGGTTAACGTAGTCGCCGCCGCTGCCTTCCTGACGCCCCACCACCTCTCCCTGGGCGTTGCCGCCGCCGCTGACGATGCCTCCGCCGACGACAGGGCCTCCGCCGCCGCCGCCGCCGCCGCCGCTGTAAGAGCCGGTGCCCGTGCCCGTGCCCGAGATGCCACCGACGCCGCCCGTGCCCAGGCCGACGTTAGCAGTGCGGCCACCTTTGCCGTAGCTGCCGCCGCCGTAGTACTTGTTGTCCTTCACCCCTTTCTTGCCCGAGGCCTGGGCGATGGCATTCTTCTGCTGGTCGGCTTGCTTCTCGGCCACGTCGTTGGCCTGGCGGACGGCCTTGTCCTGGGCGTTGTCGCGGTGCCAGAACACGTCGTTCTTCCTGTGAAATACGATGGAATGGGTGAGGGAAATAATGGACTTAGACTAAACGCTTTATCAGGGGAACACAGCAGTCACGTTTCAGTCATGTCATGTGTGTCTGTATTACCTGTCTGTTTGTTGCTTGAAATAGGATTAAAGGGTTGAGGGAAATAAATACAGGCCGTTAGATTAGAACGAGTTATCGGGGGACGCAGCAGTCACGTTTCAGTCAAATCGTATGTATTAATTTTACTTATCTGTCTGTTTGTTGCTTGAAATAGGATTAAGGGGTGAGGGAAATAAATACAGGCCGTTAGATTAGAACGAGTTATCGGGGGACGCATCAGTCACGTTTCATTCATATCATGTTTTTGCTTATCTGTCTGTTTATTGCTTGAAATACGATTAAGGGGTTGAGGGAAATAAATATAGGCCGTTAGACCAGAACGATTTATCGGGGAAAACAGCGGTCACATTTTATTCATGTGATCGTTTCTTTGTGTATTACTTATCTTTGTTGCTTGAAATACGATGAAAGGGTGGTTGGGAAATATAGGCCGTTAGACTAGAACGCTTTATCGGGAGACACAGCCGACTTCTAGCCCACTGCTAACATTTTCAGTGACTGCATGATGTTGGTGAATGTTTGTACACGTTTGTTCTTCTCTCCTCTGTGCGAAACCTCTTTTTCGCTCAATGCAAGCTTCACTATTAGTAAAATACGTTTTTATTTCTTGCCTCTATTTAGTCTATTTACATAAGTGACATTAGACTGATCTCACGATTATCAGTATAAAACATATGTCACCGAATTCCTCCAACACATTAACAGACTTCAAAAAGAAAAAAGAAAGAAAGAAAGAAAGAAAAAAAGTACGAAAGAAAAATGAATAAAAATCTGAAACGCTTCACGAATCTGAGTTTTTGTTTTAGTTTAAAGCTTAGGCAAGACAGTGGTGAGTTTTTTCTTCCCCCAAAATGAGTGGGGCTTTATTCATTAAATTGCATCCATCCATTACAGTATAGTTAAACTCTCTCATCGTACATCTTTTTATAGTTCCTCTGCACATACACTCGTGATCTTGTAATACTATTGAATAACAATAAGGAATCTTTTTTTAAAGCCATTGCTGAGAGAAACAAGTCCGTGAGTAGGAAATACTTGTTTCATGCTACTTGAATTTCAAACGTTTTGCCACACGCTTCAGTGAGTCGAATATCTCGCTTTGAAAAGCTACGCCATGCGACCAATAACGACTAACTATCACCCTTGTCCCTCCGTCCCTTCGTCCCACTTCCCGCATCCCCCCCCCCCCCCCCCACAACACACCCAACGATCCCCTACAATGCACTTTCCGCACCCATCTCCATCCTTTTCAGGTCACACACACACACACACACACACAAAACACAACACACACACACACACACACACACACACACACACACACACACACACACACACACACACACACACACACACACACACACACACACACACACACACAACACAACACAACACAACACAACAACTAAAAGTCCTTGACCATACCTGTCCAAGATGGCGTTCCAGTCAACGTTCTGCTGCTCGGCGGCGTTCTGCAGACGGTCGGCTGCTCCGTACTGGTTGTTGATGTTCTGCTTCTGGGCGGCGTTGGACAGCCAGTCCGACTCCTTGCGGAAGGCGTTGTTGTCCCTGGACCTCCGGAAGGCGTCCAGCTCGCCCTTGGAGAAGCGGTTGTCCTTCTGCTTCTCTTCGTACACGTCCAGGTTGTTATTGTCCTGGCCCACGGCCTCCTTGAAGCCCCCGCGCTCGTTGAAGTTGGTGTCGAAGTTCTTCTTGAACCCGTAGTCGATGTTCTCGAAGCCGGTGTTCTGGCGGGCGAAGGCGTTCTTTCTGGCGGCCAGCGCTTTGTCCCCGTTGTTTCTGGCAACGTCTTGGCGGTCGTATCTGGAAACAGGCGTTGGTTATGTGTCATTTTCATTCCTGTAAACTTTCCCTCACGGTTGACCCGAATCCTTGACTGCTCGAAACGCACAAACAGCTAAAAAATATTTAAAAAAGAAAGAAAAGAAAAAAAGGATGCATATTTTAAATAAGGAATTCACAACTTTTTCACTTGCCGTGTGCCGATACACGGGCAGGCTGCCGTGTTAGACCTTTCCTGACTGAGTTTAGCAACGTTGTACTGAGCTGTTTCACGCTTTCTCGCTTGTCTTTTTTTCTTCTTTTTTTCCGGATGCATCACACAGATTTTCATATCATGTAACATAAAAGCACACAAAACCAGAAGATTTGTTCAACACATTGCTCAAGGCAGTTCTTTACTCTTTGTCGTGGGTCAGGAAATTTTGTGAACAGTCATTTCGTTTGAGATTTTGTTGTTGTTGTTGAACTCTAAATCGAATGTAACCACGGATTTTTTTAAATTATTAATTCTGAAGTATCACAATTTGGAGGTTCTGCGCCATTCTGGTAGTAAGTACCTGAGCAAGAACAGAGAGAGAGAGAAGAGAGAGAGAGAGAGAGAGAGAGAGAGGAGAGAGAGAGAGAGAGAGAGAGAGAGAGAGAGAGAGAGAGAGACAGAGCAGAGACAGAGACAGAGAGAGAGACAGAGAGACAGACAGACAGACAGACAGACAGACAGACAGACAGACAGAGACAGAGAGACAGAGAGACAGAGAGAGACAGAGAGAGAGAGACAGAGAGAAAAAGACAAGACACAGACAGACAGACAGACAGATAGAAGGCTGTTTCCCCACCTTCCAGAGTACTCCAAACCGACGCCGTGCTTGTCGTTCAGATCGTTCTGTTGCTGACTGCTCTCAGCCGCCTGGTCGTAGTTCTGGTCGTAGCTCCGAGAGTCTTTAGTCCCGCTGCCCTGTGCCTGTGAAACAATTCAAAGCTCCCAACATTGTCACTGACCGTAAACCACAGTTCTCAACCGGCTTCTTGGCCTCGAGATAGAATTCACAGCATTTCCAGAATTCTCAACCTGCTTCTTGGTCGTGAGATAAACCTCACAGCATTTCCTGAGTTCTTAACCTGCTTCGTGGTCGTGAAATAGAATTCACAGCATTTCCAGAATTCTCATCCTGCTTCTGGGCCGTCAGATAGACTTCACAGTTCTTAACCTGCTTCTTGGCTGTGACATAGATTTCACAGCATGCCTATGTATTGACTGGGAGCCTGGATGTTGCAACATGCATGTTGGTTGTGGAGTTTTAACAACGCAAAATATACAGTGTACAGCATAGTTCAGGAAGTGATGAAACAAAATACGCAAACTAGAATATACTCAATTCATAACGTCTGTATTGACTGTTGAGTCGAACTCACCCCATTCTTTTTCGCTGCGGAACTCGCGTCGCTATGTGCATGAGCACAAAACATGATTACATTATTTACTATTGATTTTATAGTAGAATGCACGCGCGCCCGCCCGCCCGCACACACACACACACACACACACACACACACACACACACACACACACACACACACACACACACACACACACACACACACACACACACCAAAAACAAAAACAAAAAACACTCACGAAAACAAAAACAACACCGACCACAAGACTCCACAGCACGAAGTGTTTCTAAAAGCAGTCACACACATCTGGCATAGTTCGTTCTCATCATCGGCACTGCATCTTGTGTTTACTGCATGGCCTGGTTTATTGTTTAATCTTTGTCACGCATGTACTTATAAAATATCACGTGCAGACTCCGTTTGGTGTCCAGGGTGCTATAATCTCTGTTGCACTGAATTACAGCCTCATGTGATCACGTCAGCTGATTTTCTCCTGTCACACTGCTAAAACTGTTCTGTCACATTTTCACACTACTGAAACTGATCTGTCACATTTTCTCACTACTAAAATTGTTCTGTCATATTTTCTCACTACTAAAACTGTTGTCGCATTTTCATACTAATAAAACTGTTCTGTCACTTTTCACACCAAAAAAACTGTTCTGTGCAACACTTCTAGTACCTGCTGAAAATTAGGCTGCTGATACAAGTTCACTTGGCTTGATAGCAGTTACAATGAGACTCCTGATGCCGAGTCCCGATCTAAATGCTGGGATGGATATTTCTACTGGAAGGAAGATATCTGATTCCGGTCACTTTCTTTATTTTATTTTGCATAATTTATTTATTGTCCGTTTTGGGGCCCCGGGGATTTTTTTCACGGGGAAATTTCGTCTTTCATTGTAGAAACGTCAGCTGCAACAGGGTCGTGCCACCCGTCTCAACACAAACTTACTTATTTTTTGAATGCAGTATCTTGACCTGTATGGGCCGAAAAACAGTATAAAATGTTTGTGCGCAGGTCAGAACTGGTGATGCCATGTTTAGTAACAGAAATTGTGTGTTAATTTGTTTGTGTGGTTTGGCGATCGTGGGGCTGGTTGACTGTTCTTTTTCTTTCTTTCTCTCTTAATATTCTGATTACCCTCTCGTTTCCTTTCGATTTTGCATCTTGTTGTACGGCACATTGTGCCACTGTGCAAGTGCAGTGTGGCTAGAGAAAGTGCGCCATGGAAATGTCCACTATCATCATTATTACTTTCAAGTCCAGAAGACTGACAAAAGCACTGACCTGGCTGTCCTGCCTGTTGTAAGAGCTTTCGCGAAGGTCACCTCTTCTCTCCTGGTTGTCCTGGCGACCGGCACCGGCATCTCCGTTGTAGTACTTTCTCAGATCGCGCTGTTGCTGATCTTGGTCCCGCGTGGAGGTGCTGTCGAAGATGGAGACCTGGTGGGCCAGCCACCATCTAGAGTTAGCGTGGATCGGATTATGGAACACTGAGATTAATTTATAATTATATAATACATGTCGTTACTGTCATTTGTATCTGTTCTTTTAATTTATTAATGACGTTTTATCTTAATAGTTGTTGTTGCTGTTGCTGTTTTGTTACTGGTGCTGTTGTAACGTTGTCGTCTTATGATGGGCGTGAACGTGTGAGTGTACTTGGTACCATGAAATCTATTTTAAGCATAATGACTTTGGCATTTATGGGAATAAAGCTGTATTGCTATAGCCTGTGTACTATACCGTGTGGCGCACGCATGTGTGTGTTTGCATTGCGTGCATGTCTGTATGCATGTGTGCACATATGTATGTATTTATGTGCATGTTGCCCTTTTCCTCCCCCCCCTCCCCCCGCCCCCCAAAAAGAGAACCCCCTCACCCCCCCCCCCCCCCCAAAAAAAAAAGGACTGATAAATCAACCATTAATAAGCGTAAGCGCAACCGTAATGGCTGCAGAGTGGTGAGTCCATTGTAACTCTACAAGTAGTCATTTTAAATTTGACTCCCTCCCCCCCCCACCCACCCAACCAATAAAAGGGGGGGAGAGAGAGAGAGAGGAGAGAGGAGAGAGAGAGAGAGAGAGAGAGAAGAGAGAGAGAGAGAGAGAGAGAGAGAGAGAGAAGAGAGAGGGGAGAGGGAAGAGAGAGAGGGGGAGAGAGAGAGAGAGAGAGAGAGAGAGAGAGAGAGAGAGAAGAGAGAGAGAGAGAGAGAGAGAGAGAGAGAGAGAGAGAGAGAGAGAGAGAGAGAGAGAGAGAGAGAGAGAGAGAGACACACACACACACACACACAGTGCTAGAGGGTGAGGGTAGGACTCCCTTGAGGGGTCAAACGTTTTCAGCTCTTGCATTCTCCTGCGACATCTCTTTTCAGACTGTTTAATTATGTGGCGAGTACACCAGCTTTCTGACCCCAGCCTTACTTAGATCACCCACTCGCCCGCTCTTTCGGGTTTCCAAATTCTCCACCTTATCACTGCGGAAGGAGAGCATGTGCTTGTGCGTGAGCAGTAAATGTTAAATAGTTCTGGTAAAGCGGCACTAATTTTGTAACACTGGCTCCGAAGCTCCACTAAATCTTTCATCCTGGTCACACTCTTTATTAATCCTGTACTGACTCTTCAACACTGCCCGTAAAGCTGCACTATTTAACACTGACCCCAAAGCTGCACTAACCCCATAAGACTGGCCCCAAAGCTGCACTAACCCTTCAGACTGGCCCCAAAGCTGCACTATCTCCTTAAGATTAGCCAAAAGCTGCATTCACTCTCTAACCCTTAAGATTAGCCAAAAGCTGCATTCACTCTCTAACCATGGCTCTGGCTGCAAAGCTGCACTAACTATTTAACCCAGCCTGCATAGCTGCAATGATTCTTTAATATTGCTTTTAAATCCTGACCGCAAAGCTGTATTAACTCTTTAACACAGGTTTCATAGCTGCACTAACTCTTTTATACAGATTTTAATCCTGGCCGCAAAGCTGCACTAACTCTTTAACCCAAGCTGCAGAGTTGCACTAACTCTTTGACACAGGCTTTATAGCTACACTAACTCTTTTACATAGATTTTAATCCTGGCTGCAAAGCTGCACTTACTCTTTTACACAGCTTTTAAACACGGCTGCAAAGCTGCACTAACTCTTTAAACAACGCTGCAAAACTGCACTAACTCTTTAACCGAGACCGCATAGCTCCACAGATTCTTTAATACTTCACTTTAATCCTGGCTGCAAAGCTGCTCTAACTTTCTAACCTTTCGCAGCAAAGCTGCACTAAACCCTGAACTCAGCCTGCACATAGGCCGCACTTTAATCCAGCCCACAAAACTGCACATAACCTTTAACCCAGCCTGGAGAGCTGCATTACCACACCAACACTGCCCACAAAGCTGCATGACTTAACCTTTTAACCCAGCCTGGAGAGCTGTACTTATACACCAACACTGCCAACACTGCTGTATTACTTAACCCTTTAACCCAGCCTCCAGAACTGTACTAACACACCAACACTGCCCACAAAGCTGCACTACTTAACCTTTTAACCTAGCCTGCACAACACAACTTCACTAACACTTTAACCGTGGCCATGCATCCACGCACAAAGCTGCGTTTAGCCTTTTTGTTGTTGTTGTTTGTTTCTAAACCCAGCCTGCAGAGGTGCCCTAACATTTTAAACCTGTCCACCCACTCACAAAGATGCATTTAGCCTTTTTGTGGTTTGTTTCTAAACCCAGACACCAGAGCTGCACTAACACTTTAACCCTGGCCATGTACCCACGCACAAAGCTGCACTGAAAAGCCCTCTTTTGTTTTTAAACCCAGCCTGCAGAGCTGCACTAACACTTTAATCCTGGCCACGTACAAAGCTACAAGGAGCCCTCTTTTGTTTTTAAAACCCAGCCTGCATAGCTGCCCTAATTAACTTACCTGGGCGGTTCCTCGCTGAACGCCCCCAGCGGCAGTTCCAGCCCCGAGAGGGCTACCGAAAGAATCGAGGGTGGCGGCGCTGCCTACCCTTGTTCCCGTTCTGAACCCGTCTCCTCTTCCTCCTGTGCTGAACCCCGTTGCCAGTCCTCCTCCTCCTCCTCTTCCTCCTCCCGTCTGGTAGGACACGCGTTGGCCAGAACCTCCGAATCCTCCTCCCTGTCCACCTTGGAAACCACTGCCGCCGCCGCCGCCTCCGCCGCCGCCGGAGATGGTAGCAGAGGAACTGGCTACCAGAGCCAAGACTACTGCAAGAACCTGCAACGTGCGTGTTAGGTTAACCTCAGTTAATCGTCACCTGCGCGTACGTGTGTTTTGTGGCGTTGCCACCACGTACGTCTCATGCCAAACATCATCGCTTTCAGGCACCTTTTCTCAAAATTCGGCCACAATTGGTTACGTACGCCACTGAAGGGGCCCTCGATTTTTTTTCATCTCAGCGCAGCTGTCAAACGACGCTGTCAGCGCCCTCCGAAAGGTTTGGGCACTGATTAGACTGTGGTAGCAACATCGCGTCCAAGCACGCACGTAAACATGAGGCGCGTCCGCCCCGGATAAAAAGAAAAAAGAATGGAAGAAAAAAAAGGAAAAAAAAAAAGAAGAAAAAAAAGAAAAAGAAAAAAAGACCAGGAGTTCCGTCTCGATTCAAACTTCTTAATTTTTTGGTGTCGTAAGCAATGAATCACCCTGCCATACTGACTAGTAAACATGCATGCAGCTGTTGACTAGCAACAACAACAACAACAACAAAATAATGAGAACAACAAAAAGCATTGAAGCTTCAAAATGTCATAATTGTCCACACATCCAGCGATGGTTAGTTGTATAAAAATAATAATTTACGATCACCATAAGCGTGAGGAAAAACGAAACAGTAAAAAACAAACAACAACAAAAACCGAACAACAACCACAAAAACCACAAGAGATTAATAAAGCTTACAATCTATGCCTATTCGTTGCAAATTAGCCTGTGTAGTTTGTTATGATGCGGTAGCCAATACACTGGACTGGAAAGACACCTGGATGTGCCCAGTACGTACGACACATATACTGTGTAGCCATGGCATCTAATGGTTATAGCATTATATGCTGTATAGCCATGGCACTTATTGGTTATAGCACATAATTTATGCTGTATAGCCATGGCACTTAGTGGTTATAGCGTATACGCTGTATAGCCATGGCACGTATTGGTTATAACACATGCTGTATCACCATGACACCTATTGGTTATAACAAACATGCTGTATCGCCATAACACCTATTGGCGTAACATATAATTATGCTGTATCGCTATGTTTGTTATAGCACATAATTATATGTATTCTGTATAGCCAAGGCACTTAGTCAATGGTTATTGCCCCCGAGGGTATGATCATCACAACAAACTGGTTGCTTTCTTACAGAGCAGCTATCGTTTGTTGTTTTTTACCCTCGCCACTGCATATAATATTATATGACTTCACCTCCAGGACTGACCCTCATGATTATTTTCAGGAATGGCAGCTCCATCGATAAAGCAGCAGCCAAAAGACTGGATGAGAGTGCGAATTAGGCCAGAGGGGGACCGCGCATACGCGTGCAGATCGAACATGGAATTAAACAATGTTAGTCATTAGAGGTGAAGTCATTATACAGAGTGTACAAACCAACGTGGTGATCAGTCACTGCCCTTCCTGTCCCTACACCCTCCCCTTGCATATCTAGGTTAGCCCTGATGTAACCCTACGTGGCTGACTGGGCTCAAAGCACCAACTAACTAACTAACCACCTATTTAGGTAATAACAAATGGAAGACAAAATTTCACTCACCGGCTGATTAAATGCTGTGCATACATGTACCGTTAGAAACTCTGCCATGCGTTGTCATCTTTCATTCTAAGAGCGCAATGACTTTATAATTTTATTAGTTTTACTATCAGAACATGTTGACGAAAACAACCAGTCTACTTTTTTCTGTCTAAGACGAGTTACTAGGTTTATAGTTGTCGCTTGATTCCGATAGTAACCCACAGTTGACACAAGCTAGAATCTGGGCATCAAATAACATCCGTAATTGATTACTAATAATATTTTCTTATGTCAAGAACGTAGCAGTCAACTGTCAACGTTGCTGCTGGGCTACTTTTTTGTGCGTTTTGTTTGGCTTTTTTTTTTGTTTTTGGTTAATCGAAAATACACATTAGCTATGAATGACTATCAAACACAGACACAGACACACACACACACACACACACACACACACACACACACACACACACACACACACACACACACACACACACACACACACACACACACACACACACACACACACACACACACACACACACACACACACACACACACACACACACACACACACACACACACATACACACACACACACACACACACTCACTCACTCACTCACAGACAAGCACACACAGAAAAAGAAAAAAAAAAGAGAGAGAAAAAAAGAAAAAAAATCTCCAGAACTCACCCTCATGATTTCAAGAATGGCAGCCACCGATAGAGCAGCAGCCAAAGGACTCTAGAGGGCGAAGGAGGCCAGAGGGAGCACACGTGCGCACGCCCCTCCACAAGGTTTTATACCACTCCTGACTGGGGCGATACACGTTTTATACCCCACCCCTGTCCGTTCTATGAAACCTCCCTCGTCTTTCCCAGCGGCGTCCATCTGTCAGCTTTGACGAGTCGTGGCCCGGTGCCATGGACAGAGGGGCGGGCCGCTGACGCGGAGGGGGGCCAATCAAAGGGCAGTTAAGACGCGGCGCCATCATAGCGCACGTCATTGACTAATCCCGGCAAAGTGGGATCAAGCTGGAAATAACGGTTTCCCACCAGCGACGAGAAGTGGTGGAGATTTGTAACGCCGAACTTTCGATTTAGAAGGTTGACCTGTTCAGACAGTGTTAGTTTCTTTTCTTTTTTTCTTCCCCCCCCCCCCCCCCCCCCTTGTCGCCCTCATGTAACCGGCATGGCTGATTGGGCGTTAAAAGTAAATCGTCTATCTATCTATCTATCTATCTATCTATCTATCTATCTATCTGCCGGTCTATTTATCTATCTATCATGGTTGATTGGGCGTTAAAAGTCAATATCTATCTATCTATCTATCTGTCTGTCTGTCTGTCTATCTATCTATCTATCTATCTGTCTGTCTGTCTGTCTGTCTGTCTGTCTGTCTGTCTGTCTATCTATCTATCTATCTATCTATCTATCTATCTGTCTGTCTGTCTGTCTGTCTGTCTGTCTATCTATCTATCTATCTATCTATCTATCTATCTATCTATCTATCTATCTATCTATCTATCTGTCCATAATTCCAGTCTACATTATTTTTCTGTGAGCCGCCAATCATGCAGTTTCAAATGCGTTCAGGCCTGCCATCCAAATCATCCAGGTGTGATTTATGCAACAGCGGAAAGTTGTTAAGGTCTTTCAGTGCTGAACGCAGTCGCCACTCAGCAAGGGATGCATTTGTTTTTATTACATGTTATATAACCAGGGTCCGTTAAGGTCTCCTTTGACTGGAATCATACGTCACTCACGCTTGACGGTTAATGCGCTCATCTCAGAAGCCACAGTTCTTTCTTTGCATGGTGCTTAACGTCAACAGAAACCATAAGGCTTATTAGGGACGGGGATGAAGATACACAGTTGTTAAAGACTTGTATCCTGGAGGAGCACAGTCAGACCTCTCTGTTTATCCAACCTGTACGCTTTTTGTTAAAAAAAGAAAGATACAAAGGAGTACAATAAGGATGACGGTATTGACTAAGAGTGAACAGACAAATATATTCCACTGGGCAGCGTGGGGGGAAGGTGTGGGGGGGGGGGGGGGGGGGGGGGAGAGGGGGGGGGGACAAAATGAGACAAAACAAGAGTACAAAGCAAAGACACCCCCCACAGAGATCTACTGATACAGTTCATTACGCTTTACGCCCAGCGTGTTGTCTCCCTTGCCATTTAATTTCCTCGCGTACGTCGACCCTGGTGGAAGGGAGGCAACCGTCTAGCTAGCGTTTGTGCTTCGGCCAAGAATTCTCTGCTCCTCCAACTGGAAGGCTTTAGTTGTATATTTTGTCGTGGTCACGTGGTGACATGGTCACGAATGACACTTACCGTGCGTTTAACCCTTTCCCTGCAAGAGAATTTGTACTGCCGGTTCTATAGTTCCTCCCAGGACTGTTCTCAAAGCGTTCGTTTTGTTTTTGGTTAAACGTGTTTAACGCCGTTGTCTCCGAAGAGGTACTGGCGCAGATCGGGATCCCAGGAGATGGAAGAAGACGGAGAATGTACCTAACGGTACACTGTCACCACCAGAATGATTCCTGCAATAAGATGGGCAGGGATAAGAGCCATTTTGACGTTTTATTACTTGTGAGGAGAAAACAGTCACAATGACAGTGCCCATAAACCATAACTTTTGAAGAGAGAGAGAGAGAGAGAGAGAGAGAGAGAGAGAGAGAGAGAGAGAGAGAGAGAGAGAGAGAGAGAGAGAGAGAGAGAGAGAGAGACACACACACACACACACACACACAGACACACACACAGACACACAGACAAACAAACGAGAGAGAGAGAGAGAGAAGAGAGAGAGAGAGGAGAGAGAGAGAGAGAGAGAGAGAGAGAGAGAGAGAGATGAGAGAGAGAGAGAGAGAGAGAGAGAGAGAGAGAGAGAGAGAGAGAGAGAGAGCGCGCTGTACAAAATTCAAATGCAATTCAGTGACATCATGCAATGTTCTCGGGGCAGACAAAGGGTTAATGCATCCCACGGTGTTATTCTTTGTTGGGAACGGGCTGTGACAGGCGCGCGGTTTCTCCAGAAGCGGCTCGAGTGCCTGAGTAGGGTTTTTGTTCAGGCATGCCCAAGGATTTGTCGTAGCCTTCCCCTGGGGACCCTCCCTTCTCTCAACTAGCGGCGTACTCTTTATGCTAGTGTGGCGTACAAACCGGACAGAACTTAGTTTATTTTTTCTTCCTACTGCGCGTGTTTGGTTTAAACAAAGTTTATTTACATTCATGAAAATATGGACAATCAAAATCATTGTATGAGCATTAAACAAGCTAGGCTTATAGTAAATGCTCACAAACATAATTTACCAATTAATTCATTTTGCAACAACAGGTATGTATGTTTATATTAAACAACTGAAAAAACAAAAAAATCAGTCAAAAAACAAGAGGAGAGAAGAGAGAGAAGAGAGAGAGAGAGAGAGAGAGAGAGAGAGAGAGAGAGAGAGAGAGAGAGAGAGAGAGAGAGAGAGGTTCTTATGCCAGTAACTATTTAATTGAGTTTGTCATTCCTCGGAAAAACGACCGGACTGGGCAATGAAGTCTTGGACAGCTTTAAATATTAATGAGTTCATATTGTTTGATATGTTTGGATCCCCTTGCAGGGGGGTAGTAATGTTTAGCAAATTTGCAGGGAGTCTGAATATGGTGTTTTGACGTACGTGTGTAAAACGTGGGCAGTGTAGAATGTAGTGTTCAGATGTTTCTTTTCTTTACTGCGCGTGTTTGTGTGTGTATTTGAAGTGATGAAAAAGACGATGCAATTAAGTGTTGTAGTGTGTTTGTTTATGTAAATAGTAGAAATTCATTGAGCTCTTGGTCCTGTACGTAGTTTTTCGTATCTATTGCTTTTTTTTTATAGCACGCTTCGGGCTTATGTTAGGTGCAAGCGCCTTATAAATACTCTTTCACATAACATGATATTTTGGGGGGTTCAATAAGACGTGGCACCACTGACCAAATCGAAAGAGTCTTGACCTGGGGACATTCTTAATGAGCTAGGTCACGTTCGGACACGAGATTGAAAGCGAGGTTTAAATTGCTTTAAAAAAAAATAATTTTTTTTAAATATATACATTTTTTAAATTGTTCCAACCTCGCTTTCGATCTCGTGACCCGCCGTGACCTAGCTCGCTCATTATCCATGACCCCAGGTCAGTACGGTGCCCATCCAGTCTCGTTTATGATTTCGTGACCCGACGTGACTTCCATCATGAACATAATTTTAAGTATGGTCGATGGCCATGACAGTTAAGTGAAGTTTGTCTAACAGTTCTTGCTTGCCTCTCACCCTCTCAACACAGTTGGCCCAGCTGCGGGCTGCTTGAGACACAGAAATGATGGTCCCCTTTAAAGGGGAGAACATTGAGTTTTGAAACCTTTTGTCCTTTATCATAATAGATAACTTTTGTACAGCGCTATTCTCTAGTCTACACAATCTCACTGTGCTGTACAACATTCTCCGACATCGCCCTGATATAACCGTAATGGCTGACTGGGCGTAAAACACCAAATTACTTACTTACTCCGACATTTTCAACGTTCAGTGAGAAACATATCAAACGGAACATGTTCAAGAAAGTAATACGCATAACACATCAAAGAATATAATTTTATATACACACAACAATGAGTCGAGTAGGTTAGGATACCGTAGTAGGCGGAACTGCCAGGAATCTGCCTTTCTAATTAAGTTTTGCCTTCCCAGTTTATTCAGTTCAGCAACGTCATTGTCATAACGGTGATTCAGCAGTAGAACAAACATTTCAAACAAGAAAGACTGCTAGCGTTCTAAAACAAGATCGAAACACATAAAAGATTCATAAGATCGCTATTTATTAGGACAAAACACAACATGAGAATTGTCTGCGTAATCCCCTTTATTAAGCTACAAAACGACACTTAAACAAGTTAAACGGCGAAAAACGACGAAAAGTGAGATGGAGAGCTAAACCACTTATCTGTTTTTGTTATGAAAGAATCTTCCAAACGCTTCCAAGACGAATTCTTCCAAGCACTGGACAAGACAAAAACATATGTGATTTAGCTCTCCATCTCATTTTTCATCGTTTTTCACCGTTTAACTGTTAAGTGTCGTTGTGTAGCTTGATAGAGGAGATTACCCCCAAAATTCGCGTGTTATGTTTTGTCCTAATCAACACCGTTCTTTTGAACCTTTTATGTATTCAGAAGTAGAACAGCTAGCTAGCGCATGCACCGCTTGTGTCCAAAAGGAAACACATACCAGCTTCTTTCTTTCTTCTCCAAATCAGATAATAATAATAATGACTCTTATATAGCGCTATACCCCGTAATAATTTACAAGCTCGCGGCGCTGTACATTTTCAACATCAAAATCCGCTTGACAATCAAAAAGGTACAAGTACTATAAATGTATACATCAATATCAAATTGACAAAAAAAGCCAGGTTGAAACCAAATAAAAATAAATTAAAAAAAAGTAAAAAAAAAGTGAAGAAGCAAATTCGTACTTCAATAAAGCATTTCACACACACTAAAATAATCACAAGTACTATAAAATAATGCATATATTAATATCAACATGACAATCACAAAAAGCACAAGTACTGTCATGACAATCAGAAAAGCACAAAATAATACTGAAAATACATACATCAACACTAAAGCGTTTCACACAGACCCAACAAACAACAGTCCATGTCAAAGACCGGATTTCCAAGTTTTGTCCTCTCCGTTCTTTCGGCTT
>JABMCL010000173.1:280000-290000 GCA_018857735.1 Alviniconcha marisindica
AAACATCACGCTATTCTCAACAAGCATTTCTGCGTCCACAGCAAACCCCAACGACTGATGAATTGAATACTCCCTTAAACTTTTTGTTGTTGTTGTTGTTGTTGTTGTTTCGGCTCTAACGCCTGTAACATTTAATAGTGGTACCCCTTCCTGTAGCCTCCTTTAGGGGCGTAACCGTAACCGTAGCCGCTGCCGTAGCCGCTGCCGTAGCCGCGAGGAGAGCCACCGTAGAAACCTCCGTTGACGGGGTAGCCGTAGCGGTAGCCTCCGGCCGGGTAGCCTCCGGCCGGGTAGCCTGCTCCGCCGACCACTCCTACAGCCCCACCTACAGCCCCACCTACAGCCCCGCCTACGACCCCGCCGCTTGCCCCTGCTGCTCTGTCGGCGCCAAGGTGCCACTGGCCGGTGTTCTGGGCACGTGCGTCACGAACGTCCTTCAGCTGGTTCTTCTTCCATTGCTCGTTGTTGTAGCCTCGTCGGCTGGCGCCGTCACGCTGGCTGGTTGCGGCGTTGGCGTTCTGCCAGCCGTTGGCTTGCTTCTTCCAGTCGCTGTTGCTGGCGTCGCGGGCGGCGGAGGCGGCGCGGGCGGCCTTGGAGTCGCGGGCGTTGGCGTCGTAGCGCTCGTTCCACCGGTTGTCGCTGGCTCTCTGGGCCCAGTCCTTCTTGGCGGCGGTTTCGTAGCCGAAGGCGTCGTCGTTCTGGTTGCGGTCGTACTTGAGGCGCTCCCAGTTGTCGCCGCCTCGGTTCTTGTTGTTGAACCACTTCTTGTAGACCTTCTTGTTGTGGTCGCGGTCGCTCAAGCGCTTTTTCTCCGCCTCCTTCTTCCACAGGTCCTCGTTGAACCTGGACCTGGACTGGTCCTTGTTCCACTTGCTGGCGGCGTCGGCGCTGGCGGCGTCGTACTTGTTGGCGGCCTTGGCGCTCTGGCGGGCCCAGTCGGAGAAGCCCTTGTCGTCGGAGGCGGCCTTTTGTTTGCGGTCGAAGCCCTTCACGCGGTCGTTGATCCACTGGTCGCGGGAGTAGGCGGCCTTGGTATTGTCCTCGGAAGCGGCGCCCTCAGTCTGGCGCAGCCCCAGCTTGGCAGCTTGATCCCAGGCTTGAGCGGCGTCTCCGGCAGCGCCGCCCTTGGCGTATCCGACTCTGCCGTCGGGCTGGTAGTAGCCGGGCTTGGCGGCGACACCTCCGGCGCCGGCCAGACCGTAGGCGTACACGTTGTCGCCGTAAGCGCCGCCTCGGCCTCCGAAAGCCTTGGCGTTGCGCTTGTAGCTGCCGTCGGCGGTGGCCAGGTCCTTGTAGATGTCGCTGGCGGTCTTGCGGGCGTCGTGCCACTGGCGGTTAGCTCCCTGAGACTGGTCCAGCTTCTGCGCCAAGTCCTTGGAGTAGCCGTTGGCGCTGGCGGCGTTGGCGCTTTTGCGGGCGAACTTGTCCCAGCTGGAGTCTCCGGCAGCGGCGTTCTGGGCCCAGGCAGACTTGCGGTCGGCCTTCTGGGCGTCGGCGGCGGAGGCCCAGGCGGCGTCCTTGTCGACGTTGCGGTCGTAGGCGGCGGCGCGGTCCCTGACATCGTCCAGAGCGTGGGAGTTCTCGCTGTCCGAAAAGACGAAACCACCGTTCTCCGAGTCCCTCAGGTCGAACTTCTTGTCATAGGCGTAGTCAATGTTGTCGTTGTTGCGGCGACCCTGAGACCAGAAAACGGTACTAAGTAAACATGGTGCTTAATGTCCATAGAAACCGTAAGGCTTAATAGGGACGGGGAGAAGGGGGGCAAGGGGGTATGGAGGTGGGGGAAGAGGGAGACCAGAAAACGGTGCTATTAGGATGCGGGATGCTCAAGCGCTGCGAGTTATTTCTCTGTTTTCCTGGGCCTGAGGACTATAAGACAAAGCCGTAAAGATGGTGACCTACCATCGAGCTTCAGGGAGACTCTATTCATTCTCTCCGGTCTGCTCTCAAGACACTTATTTTATTGTAGATCATGATTCTCCTTCCTATTTATCTTTATTGCTTGCTTGCTTGTTTGTTTGTGTGTGTGTGTGTGTGTGTGTGTGTGTGTGTGTGTGTGTGTGTGTGTGTGTGTGTGTGTGTGTGTGTGTGTGTGTGTGTGTGTGTGTGTGTGTGTGTGTTGTGTGTGTGTGTTGTGTGTGTGTGTGTTGTGTGTGTGTGTGTGTGTGTGTGTGTTTGTGTGTGGGTGGTGTGTGTGTGTGTGTGTGTGTGTGTGTGTGTGGGGTTTGTTGTGTTTGTGTTGTGTGTGTGTGTGTGTGTGTGTTGTGTGTGTGTGTGTGTGTGTGTGTGTGTGTGTGTGTGTGTGTGTGTGTGTGTGTGTGTGTGTGTGTGTGTGTGTGTGTGTGTGTTTGTTTTGTGTGTGTGTGTGTGTGTGTGTGTGTGTGTGTGTGTGTGTGTGTGTGTGTGTGTGTGTGTGTGTGTGTGTGTGTGTGTATTACTTTATAGAGCATTTCCAAAAGTAATAATTTATTCTATATAGCAATGATTCTGATTTTAATCCTACCTGTCTGTTGTTGCGCACTATCAGACTGCCATTCCTTTATATAATTATACACAATTCTGTTTGTTTATTGTCCACGTGTGGCACCCACGCTTTCATTTAAATGGAACAAAGAAGTACTTCACTTTACTTGCCGAGTTGACTTAACTTGACTAATGAGCAGGCCCTTATTTGTTAGAGGTGCGTTTTAACTGTCTCAGTGCCAGCAGTTCTGGAATGCATCAGCTCAGGGCGCCAGCAGGTTTCCTGACGCTAGCAGCACAAACGTACAGTCACTGTATATCTTCAAACGCCCGTAACTTCTTTATTTCGGAACCAATTCTTTTAGCAAAATTGTGCAGAATAAAGTAAAATGTTTCCAAATTCCATCGATTTTAATGTTCTGCTTTTTTTTCTTCTTCTCCATTACCAGCTCTTACAAAATACCTCCCCTGATTTGGGGCATAATTATAAATGTGGCATCGGAAGAAAGCTTGGTGGGCACAGTATTGTGACATAGGCGCCGTGAGGGTTAAAGCAGCTGCTGCCCTTTATTGGAGGAGACAGGCAGGTTTGGAGAGGAGCTGTACCTTGTACCACTGGTTGCCCTGGGCCCAGATCTGGTCGTTGAGGGCGCGGTTGGCGTCGTTCCTCTCGCCCCACTTGTTGGCGTCCCAGCTGGAGGCGGCCGCTTGGTCAGCCACTCGCTTGGAGGCCCTGTTGTTCTGGTCCCAGTTGGAGGCCTGGGAACCGTAGCTGCAAAATACAAATAAAAGGCATTGAATTCAGCGTGAAGGTCCAAGGCGGAAGCTTGAAAATACACAGAAAAAGCGTGAAAGTCCAAAGTTGCGGTATGGGAACCATAGCTTGAAAATCCACAGACAGTGTGTTGAATTCTGCGTGGAAATCCAAGGTTGAGGCACGGGAACCATGGCTAGAAAATACACAGAGAAAGCGTGAAAGTCCAAGGTTGAGGTATGGGAACCATAGCCTGAGAATACACAAAGAAATTTTGAATTCAGCGTGAAAGTCCAAGGTTTGATGCACGGGAACCTTAGCTTGAAAATACACAGAGAAGGGGTTTAATTCAGGGTGGAAGTCCGAGTTTGAGACGTGGGAACCGTAGCTTGAAAATACTCAGAGAAAGCGCTGAACTGAGCGTGAAAGTCCAAGGTTACAGCACAGTAACTATAGCCTGAAAATACACAGAGAAGGTGTTGTGTTCAACGTGAAAGTCCAAGGTTGAAGCCCAGGAACCATTGCTGGAATAATACACGTAGAAGGCGTTAATTTCAGCGCGAAAGTGTAGGGTTGAGGAACGGCAACCATAGCTAGAATATACACAAAGAAGGCGTTGAATTCAGCGTGAAATTCCCAGTTTGAGGCCCGGGAACCACTGCTGGAAAATAGCGAAGGCGTTGAACTGAGCGTGAACCATAGGCCCGTGAACCATAGATGGAAAATAAACAGACAAAGCGTTGGATTCAGCGTGAAAGTCCGCGTTTGAGGCTCCGAAACCATAGTTTGAAAACACACAGAGAATTAAGACTGCAATATAGGCATGGGGATGGTGTTACTTGGTGTTACTGAATAAATCCTGAAAGTACACTATGAGCGTACTGTGGCTTTTCCCAAAGAAGAAGGGAGATGGATAATTGATTTTTCATTTTCATTTTCATTTAACGCCCTGTGAAATATGGTGGTTATATTAGGCAGAAGCGAAAGAAAAGACAAAAGACAATAAAGCAGACAAAGAAGGAAGAAGAGAAGGAAAAAATAAGACTGTTAAGGAGATGACGTTAGAAGAAGAAGAAGAAGAAGAAGAAGAGGCTAATGAGGAGGAGAGTAAGTAAGTAACTTGGTGTTTTACGCCCAGTCAACAATTATGGTTATATTAGAGGAGAAGAAGAAGAAGGATATGATGATTCTACTCTGAATGAAGGAGATTAAGACAATCGAAGAAGATAAAGAAGACGAAGATGAAGACATTTCAAAGAAGAGAGAGAAGGAGAAGGAGAAGAGGCTGTGATGGTGGTGGAGGTGAGGGGGGGGGGAGGGGGGGGAGGGGGGGTCTACAATCGAAGAAGAAGCTAAAGAACGATAAGGACAACAACAACAACAACAACAACAACAACAACAAAGACAAGCAGAACGAAAAGAAGAACACGAAAAAAAAGAGAGAGAGAGAGAGAGAGAGAGAGAGAGAGAGAGAGAGAGAGAGAGAGAGAGAGAGAGAGAGAGAGGGAGAAAAAAAAGAGAAAGAGAGAAAAAGAAAAAACGAGAGAAAAACAACAACAACAAAACTGAGAAAGAGAGAGAGAGAAGAAGGAAAAAAACGAAAAAAAAAACAAAAAACGAGAACAAGAACCAGACGAAAAAGACCATAACACACGACGACAATCACAGAACTACATACTTGCTACCGGCTTGCTGGGCCTTGGCAGCAGCGCGAGCAGCGCTATCGCCGTAGTTTCCGTCGGTGCGTCCGTGGTCCTGTACCTCAGCACTATGCTGCTGCGCGGCGTTGGCAGTGTTGATCCAGTGCCTCTCAGCGCCAGCAGCCTAGAGAAAAGAAGAGTGATGGTTGTACTCCCACTTCGAGCCAAACTCTGTGTGTGTGTGTGTGTGTGTGTGTGTGTGTGTGTGTGTGTGTGTGTGTGTGTGTGTGTGTGTTGTGGTGTGTGTGTGTGTGTGTGTGTGTGTTTGGTGTGTGTGTGTGTGTGTGTGTGTTTGTGTGTGTGTGTGTGTGTGTGTGTGTGTGTGTGTGTGTGTGTGTGTGTGTGTGTGTGTGTGTGTGTGTTTGTGTGTTGTGTTTGTGTGTGTGTGTGTGTGTGTTGTGTGTGTGTGTGTGTGTGAAACTCCCAGCACTGGTTATGACGATGCTTCCTTCAACCACTGCCGTAGTAGTTACCATGCTTTTGTATTTTTCCTACTTATGTAGCTATGATTCAATGAATAATTTGTTTATAACTTCAACCACTGCCGTATTTAGTTACGCCTAGGGTCCAGAAAACTGTCATCAGTTTTTGTCCTCAAACAGTAGTATGTTTGTTACAAACAACTCAGATTATATCAGACGTTTGTTTTATAACTGACCATGTTGCTTACGCCAGCTGAAATAAAACGAAGATCGTTGACGGAACTCTTCTCTTTTTTTTTTTTACCCGGGTTGGATGCGCCTCGTGTTTACGTGCGTGCTTGGGCGCTAGGCTGCTTCCACAGTCATATCAGTACCCGAAGCGTCGGTGGACAGCTGCGCGGAGATAAAGAGTGCCCCTTCAGCGGCGTAACCAAATCTGGCAGAGTTTGGAGGAAGGTGCCGGAAAGCAGTGCTCGGAGTGTGACTCTGAGCATCGCTTTCCAGCAGAATTATTCACGCCACTGAAGGGGCACTCTTTATCTCCGAGCAGCTGTCCACCGACGCTGTCAGGTCTGGGTACTAATACGTCTGTGCAAGCAACAGCCATCCAAGCTCGCACGTAAACATTAGGTGCATCCGCCCCGGGTAAAAAAGAAAAAAGAAAGAAGAGTTGCGTCTCGATTCGAACGACTTGTAATTTAGTTTTTAATTTTTGATGGCGTAAGCAACGTGGGCGGTTATAAAAGAAACGCCTGATATAACTTTCAGTTGTCTGTTACAAGCTTACTTTGATTTGAGCACCAACGAAAAACTGTCAAGTTTTCGAGACCTATGACGCAATCAACTGTGGCAGTGGTTGGAAGAAGGATGTCGTAAACTAGTGCTTGGAGTTTGGGTTGTACTGTTGGTTAGCTGGTTGGTGCTTTGAGCCCGGTCACTCACATAGGGTTATATCAGAGCTAAGGTGGGTGTACTGAACACTTTCCTTACCCGGAAGGGCGTAATAGTAATGTTTTATGCAAAGAGTTGAGGCTACACCTCTTAACCATCATTTGTCTTTTTCTGTTTTTGGACGTCGTACCTTGTGTTTGAATTGAGACTTTATGTTCTCGTGTGCGGAACACGTCGTCCGATTGAGTATTTCTGGTCAGCTTAAACCATCTTCGAGATTCTTGCTTTTTTTTTTTTTTTGTAATTAAACCATGCATGATTCTTTATGTCACTTTAAAGGAATCAAATCCAAACTTAAAATAAAAAACAAACCCAGACAGACAGGCAAAGAAACAGACCAACAAAGGAATACCAAAAAAGGAATACCCAAAAAAAAATTTAAAAAAAAAGAAGAAGAAAAAAGAAAGAAAAGAAAGAAGACATGGCAATGACTGCAATGTACACAATTATTAATAAGAAAATATGTCAAAACAGATGCTCTGAAACCTTTCAATCGTACGGCTATGTTGATACACGATCCGCTTGACATCAGGTTCAGACAACAGATGGTGTGAAATCCTTGGCTTTGCGCCCAAAGGTAATGTCTCAAGCTCCTCAGCACTGCAGATCTTCCGAGGGGCAAGCCACTTGTGATGGTTGCTTGGTGCTCGGGAAAGTACTCCATCCCGTCCCTCAGAGTTTCTCTCCTTTTGAAACAGTTCCAATGCTGGTCTGATTGAAGATGCCGCTTTCTCGATCATTCACGGTATATCTTTGATCGTTTCCTTTTTTCCTGCATCTCGCCTCTAGGTGAACGATGTGATGATTGAAAAAAAACACTCTCCCACCCAAGGAAAAAACACGACAACAAAAACAAAACAGCAACAACCAAAAGAAGAAGAAGAAGAAGAAGAAGAGAAGGTGGAAGTGGAGAAGAAGAAGAAGAAGAGGAGGAGGAGGAAGAGGAGGGGGAGGAGGAGGAGGAGACAGAAGAAGAAGAAGAAGCAGAAGAAGAAGACACTGTAGTGTATTAACAGTTTATAGAACTGTTGTGAAAATAACTTACCCTGCCTACACCAGGCCCAGGGACAACACCACCCACACCGACCCCTCCGACACCTCCGACACTTCCGATCCCTCCAACACCTCCGACACTTCCGATCCCTCCGACACCTCCAGAAAGTCCCCCGGCTGCCGGATACAGAGCTCCTCCAAGAGCACCCACCACCAGGCAGCCGACCAGTAACAAGAGCTGAAACACACGCAGCGACCAGTAACGAGAGCTGAAACACACACAGCGACCAGTAACGAGAGCTGAAACACACACAACGACCAGTAACAAGAGCTGAAACACACGCAGCGACCAGTAACGAGAGCTGAAACACACACAGCGACCAGTAACGAGAGCTGAAACACACACAACGACCAGTAACAAGAGCTGAAACACACGCAGCGACCAGTAACGAGAGCTGAAACACACACAACGACCAGTAACAAGAGCTGAAACACACACAGCGACCAGTAACGAGAGAGGAAACACACGCAGCGACCAGTAACGAGAGCTGAAACACACACAGCGACCAGTAACGAGAGATGAAACACACGCAGCGACCAGTAACGAGAGCTGAAACACACACAACGACCAATAACAAGAGCTGAAACACACACAGCGACCAGTAACGAGAGCTGAAACACACAGCGCCCAGTAACGAGAGCTGAAACACACGCAGCGACCAGTAACGAGAGCTGAAACTCACGCAGCGACCAGTGACGAGAGCTGAAACACACGCAGCGACCTTGTGGGTTGCAACCAGCATCGCGATCAGTACTGATTAATATGTATTATATATTAATTGTATGTATAGAAAAGCGCTCTTTCTCTCTGTCTCTGTCTGTCTGTCTGTGTCTCTGTCTGCCTGACTGCCCTGCCTGTCTGCCTGTCTGTCTGTCTGTCTGTCTGTCTCTGTCTGTCTGTCTGTCTCTGTCTCTCTCTCTCTCTTCTCTCTCTCTCTCTCTCTCTCTCTCTCTCTCTCTCTCTCTCTATATATATATATATATATATATATATATATATCGCTATGTCTGCTGCCCAACTGTCTGCCTACTCGTTTGTCTTTTTGTTTGTCTGCCTACTCGTTTGCCGTTTTGTTTGTCTGCCTACTCGTTTGTCTTTTTGTTTGTCTGCCTACTAGTCTGTCTTCTTGTTTGTCTGCCTACTAGTCTGTCGTCTTGTTTGTCTGCCTACTCGTCTTTCGTCTTGTTTGTCTTCCTACTCGTCTGTCTTCTTGACTGTCTGCGTACTCGTCTGTCTTCCTGTCTGTCCTCTCGTCTACCTTCCTGATAGTCTGTTTCCAGGCTGTCTGCTTACCCGTCTGTCTGTTTGACTGTCTGCCTACTCTCTTCTTTTCCTGCCTCCCTCCCTGTCTGTCTCTGTTCGAGTACCTGCCTGTGTCTGTCTGTCTTTGTGTTTATGTGTCTGTTTGTCTCCCTACTTGCTCATCTGTGAGTCCCGTGGGAGTTCTGTGCGGCTGATGGCACGTTGAACTCTGTTTACTGTCAATATGCATCTGCCATCCTATTGATCTATCTCTGTTTCTGCCTCTCTCGTTCTCTGTATGTCTCTGTCTCTGTCTCTGTCTGTCTCTGTCTGTCTGTCTGCCTGTCTGTCGCTCTCTGTCTCTGTCTGTCTGTCTGTCTGTCTGTCTGTCTCTCTCTCTCACCCTCCCTCCACCTCTATTTCTCCCCACCTGTCAATGCTGCAACTGGAAGCGGTTGGTTTCCTTAAATTGTAGTCGTATTTCGAAGTACCAAAGTTTATTATTATTGACTATAAACACACATTATTATAGGCTACAAGGGTTGTGTTGATACACGAGTAGATACGTGAGGATTTAGAAGGAAAACTGCATTGAGTACCAATATTGGCCCCAGGAACAAAATCAATAGCAGCCGTTTGAATGTTGTATTGTTTCTTTGCAAAATAACTGTCTTTATTTCCGTTTGCTCTCGTGAAAGGCAGGACTATTTTGGGAACATTTCAAAATTGTATTGTTTTCAGTTTTAGCCTCATGTGCGTTCTTCTTTTTCTTCTTTTTGTTTTTTGTTTTTCTCCAGGACGTTGGAAATGCATTTTGTTTTAGATTCCACACGCATATCGTTCTTTTCTACGTGATGTACGCATATCGTCCACAAATAATCTTAACTGTAAATGTGCATTTACAAAATCATCATTAAAATGTTAGATACAAATAATACACAATCCCCAGATAATGTACAAATGCTACACGATCGCCAGACAACTAGAAAACAAGCAATAGACCGAAGAAAGACTAAAGCAAATTGTGAGGAAATCAGCACTATGTATTATCGCTTTTTTAAATTTTATTTTCTATATACTAGTCAGTTATTTTTGCAACAAAACCTGTTGTTTTTGTTGTTGCTGTTGTTTACTTTACGGACTCAAATGCACAAGAGACAGTTAAATAAAAGAACAACAAATAAGAAACAAACAACAACAGCAACAACAAAAATCACATCATGTTAGCTATCGGGTGGATTTTGGGGTCATACCGGGTAGATTTGTATAAGACTCGCCAGTTAAACGAAGTGTTAACGTTTGGAAGAAGTACTTGTGAGTCGAGTCCAGTATACACCAACTAAGCACAACTGTTAATGTAGCTGTGTGATAAAGAAAGTTGAATAACGCAAAATTAAAGTCGCACATTTTTTAT
>JABMCL010000173.1:295000-297500 GCA_018857735.1 Alviniconcha marisindica
TTGTGGGGTGTGTGTGTGTGTGTGTGTGTGTGTGGTGTGTGTGTGGTGTGTGTGTGTGGTGTGTGGTGTGTGTGTGTGTGTGTGTGTGTGTGTTGTGTGTGTGTGTGTGTGTGTGTGTGTGTGTGTGTGTGTGTGTGTGTGTGTGTGTTTTGTTGTGTGTGGTGTGTGTGTGTGTGTTGTGTGTGTGTGTGTGTGTGTGGTGTGTGTGGTGTGTGTGTGTGGGGTGTTGTGTGTGTGGTGTGTGTGGGTGCTGTGTGTGTGTGTGGGTGGTTTGTTGTGTGTGTGTATGTGTGTGTGTGTGTGGTGGGGGGGGGGGGGGTTGTGTGTGTGTGTGTTGTTGTTGTGTGTGTGTTTGTGTGTGTGGTGTGTGTGTGTTGTGTAGTGGTGTGTGTGTGTGTGTGTGTGTGTTGTGTAGTGTGTGTCGTGCGTGGCGTGGTGGTGCGTGCGGTGCGTGCGGGGGGGGGGTGTGTGTGTGTGTCGGGTTGTGTGTGGGTTTTTGTGTGTTGTGTGTGGGGTGTGTTGTGTGTTTTGTGTGTGTGCGTGTGTGGTTGTGTGCGTGCGTGGTGTGTGGGTGTGTGCGTGCGTGTGCGTGCGTGCGTGCGTGTGTGTGTGTGTTGTGTGTGTGTGTTGTGGTGTGTGTGTGGTGTGTTTGTGGGGTGCGTGGTGCTGGTGTGCGTGGTTTGGGGGTTGGTGGTGGTGGTGTTGGTGTGTGTGTGTGTGTGTGTGTGTGTGTGTGTGTGTGGTGTGTGTTTTTGTGTGTGTGTGTGTGTGTGTGTGTTGTTTTTGTGTGTGTGTGTGTTGTGTGTGTGTGTGTGTGTGTGTGTGTGTGTAGACACTTCATCTGCTGTCGTTTGTTAATGTATTATCTCTCTGTTTGCTGTTTGAGATATGTGTTTCCATTTGAAAAGGTGCACATGTTTTGTGTTGTCTAATTAAAATCAGCGTTATTTTCAACCTTTTGCTTGTTTTGAACTTTTTTTCAGGATGCTAGCACTTAGCTTTGTTTCATTGTCCTTGATTCTTTAATTTACGGCGCCCACTACAAAAGTAAAAAACAAACATGCAAACGAAAATTCTGTGGATGTTACGCAACGTGACAAGCAAAGAAGCGAGTGAAAACAAAACAAACAAGCAACAAGCAAGCAAACAAGCAAAACAAAAATCGGTAGTAAAGTGTATGGGAACTGGCGTTAGGAAACTTGCTGGACAGATTGTATACATTGCGGTTAGAAATTCCTTTTAAATGTGTCCAGTTGGATGAACGAAGAATGCAGATGACCTGAACACAGTTTAGGGGCAGGCACAGAGAGAGAGAGAGAGAGAGAGAGAGAGAGAGAGAGAGAGAGAGAGAGAGAGAGAGGAGAGAGAGAGAGAGAGAGAGAGAGAGAGAGAAAAGAGATGGAAGAGAGAGAGAGAGAGAGAGAGAGAGAGAGAGAGAGAGAGAGATCCCTGCTGGTTCAGACAATAGCGTCAGATTGATTTGCATAAGTTACACTTACTCCAGAAGGTTATGTGTAACAATGTCTGAACTCCCCTCCCTCCTCTCTCTCCCTCTCTCGTGTGTTCCCACCACCCCCTCCCTCTCCGCCCGCCTTTCGAAAGCCCCCCCCCCCCCCCACTCCCCCGAAGCCCCCCCCATCCCGACCCCCCACACCCACCCACCCCCTACCCTCCAACCAGCCGTCTTCTCCTTTTCGTGTCCAACATCGACCGACCGCCTCCAAGGATCGTTCTACTGGCGTGACGCTGTCCGTATTGCCTTAGCCACGCCCACTGTTTCAGAGTCGCTGATAGGTCACTTCTTGTAAAAATAAAAATAAATGCAAAACAGCCCTACAAAGCGTTGGTCCACTGGTTTCCTGTGTGGTGATTGTAGTTTACAGTACAGAAGTCTGGCTTTTAGCTTTATCGAGACCAACCCTGTAAAGAAAGTCGAGTATGAATTCACAATGGCCGGGTTTATGTTCGACTTTGACAACCGTTTGCTTTAACTTTGGTTTAGCCTGTCCGTTACAGTGTTAATAGCGGAACCACAGAAGATCAAAGGCCTTTCCTCGAATTTACATAACAGTCAGAGAGGAAGTGAAGCGTGCGACTATATATTAATTGAGTCCATAAAGTCACATAATATCCTTTCACGACTTCATGAAAATGCCAATATTTATTTTCGTTACGGAATTATTGTTTATGTCTAAATTTGGGTTCAAGCGTGCATAATTTTGTGTTGTAAAAGTAGTTGGTGTGCTTCAAGTCACTGACGTTTTTATTTTTTAACAGTTGATTAAACCAAGAATGGTAAAGAAGAAAAAGAAGAAGAAAAAAGAAAAGAAAAAGAAAAGAAAAAAAGGGGGGGGGGGGAACAATATAGTTTTAAAATTGTATATCCTTTAATGGCGCTTTTCTTTTCTCACATTTATGACAGAAAAGGTGAGGCCATATGATTATGATGATATCTGCAAATTTTCCTTCTCTTATTTTCGACGTTTGGAAACAAAAATAG
>JABMCL010000173.1:300000-305000 GCA_018857735.1 Alviniconcha marisindica
CGTGCGTGTGTGCGTACATGCGTGGGCACAGGCGCATTTATAGGACTTATTATACTTTTACCTACCCCAGTGCGTATGTTCTTCTCAAATAATTGTTATTATTTTGTTGAAATTTTACTCAGCCAATATAAAACTTAGCTTGGCTTCACAAATGTTCAATCAGACGCACTCGAACTATTACCTAACAGACTGTAAACATAAACAATATGAACAGTGTATAAACAAGCCAAGGATGCCAAAATTAATCATAAATTAAAGGAGACACGCTTCTTTTCTTTTCTAAAAATAAAAGAGAGAAAAAAGAGACAATTGATTAAACAACACACTTTCCCTTCTACTGTACGATATTATGTAAAAACGGATTTCTAGTTCCTATTTGAGTAACACCAAAACAACTTTTATTGTAACCATAATAGAAAGACTGCCGACAGTACCTTTATGATAATCTCAGGTTTACCAACTATAGGTGATGACGCTGCAACTTTGTTTTATAGTCCCCTGGTCGGGGAAAAAAAAATCTCTCACGACCCCTGATTCTCATAGACGGAAGTCTGTTCAAATCCGCGACCAGCAGTCACGGCACTCTAACACTTCAAAATTTTCATTTAGGTATTAAATGTGACAGGGGAAAGTTTCAAGCCCATTGGGCCCGTTTATTTTCCCGCTGTGAATTTTTGTCACACCCTGCCAGTTCCGGCTGGCATTTATTGCAGGCCTAGACGAAGCTTTCCGCGTTGGCTGCTATATTTATCTTTATGCGCTGTATATGGTTGTCCGTGACGTAGTGACTGTCAATATTTTGTTTAACAAGGGGAAAGTGGGCGTGAGCTATGCAAGTGATGTCAAAACTGGAAACGGAAAGATACGATACAATGAGTAACCGATTGGCGCTATTTGTAGTCCTCTGATTCTGCACTTGGGGTGACCCACGTGGGTGGGGTCCTGTGCGATCGGCAGTGGGTCACTCGGTGTAACATTAGTCCAAAGCTTTTAAAGTACGCTGTGGCTACCATGGAGCGCACCATGCTGGGAGTAGGAGTACTAGCTCGCACGTAGTGTGTATGCATAGCTTTGCACCGCCGAGAGAGAGAGAGAAGAGAGAGAGAGAGGAGAGAGAGAGAGAGAGAGAGAGAGAGAGAGAGAGAGGAGAGAGAGAGAGAGAGAGAGGAAGAAAAAGGACACACAGACAACAGACAGACACAGAGAGAGAGAGAGAGAGAGAGAGAGAGAGAGAGAGAGAGAGAGAGAGAGAGAGAGAGAGAGAGAGAGAGAGAGAGAGAGAGAAGACAGACAGACAGACAGACAGACAGACAGACAGACAGACAGACAGACAGACAGTAGAGACAGAGACAGAGGCAGACAGACAGACAAAGAAGAGAGAGAGAGAGAGAGAGAGAGAGAGAGAGAGAGAGAGGAGAGAGAGAGAGAGAGAGAGAGAGAGAGAGAGAGAGAGAGAGAGAGAGAGAGAGAGAGAGAAGAACTCGGGCTATGTTCGTGTGTGTGTGTGTGTGTGGGTGTGGTGTGGTGCGTGCGTGCGTGTGTGCGTGCGTGTGTGCGTGCGGCGTGAGTGTGGTGTGTGGTCGTGTGTGTGTGTGTGTGTGTGTGCGTGTGTGCGCGTGTGTGTGTGTGTGTGTGTGTGTGTGTGTGTGTGTGTGTGTGTGTGTGTGTGTGTGTGTGAACTCTAGCATTGGTTTATGACATCCTTCCTTCAACCACATGCCATAACTGATTACGGCATAGGCTCTGGAAACCGTCGTTAATCGGACAGTTTTTCCTTGGTGTTCAAATGGCAGTAAGTTTGTAACAGACAATCCGAATTATATGAGGTGTTTCTTTCATAGCCACCCGCGTTGCTTACACCAACACAAAACCAAAATCGTTTCACCTAAACAAATAAAAGCTTCAAAAGAACGCTATTTATTAGGACAAAACACAACATGCAAATTTTCGGGGTAATCCCCTTTATTAAGCCACAAAACAACACTTAAACAGCATCAACACGCAAGTAACATAATTAGCGCTCGAACTTAAACAACAGTTTAGCGGTGAAAAACGATGAAAAATGAGATGGAGAGCTAAGCGACTTATCTGTTTTGGGCTGATCTATGTTGCTTTCGTGTCCAGTGCTTTTTCCTAATAAATAGTGTTCTTTTGAACCGTTAATGAATTAAATTTTAGATTTCGTTTTAGAACGCTAGCAACCATTTTTGTTTGAGTTTGTTTTTAACATTGTTTGAAGCGAGACGGAACTCTTTTTATTTTATTTTTATTTTTTAACCAGGGACAGACGTTTACATGGGTGCTTGGAGGCTATGTTGCTTCCACAGTCTTATTAGCACCCGACCTTTAGGAGGGCATTGACAAACGTCGGTGGACAGCTACTGGAGATAAAGAATGGCGTAACCAATCAGTGACGTAACCAATTCAGTGACGTAACCAAAGTTCACTAGGCGGAATAGTCTGGAGGTGTGTGTGGTGTGTGTGTGTGTGTGTGTGTGTGTGTGTGTGTGTGTGTGTGTGTGTGTGTGTGTGTGTGTGTTGTGTGTGCGCGTGTGTGTGTGTGGTGTGTGTGTGTGTGTGTGTGTGTGTGTGTGTGTGTGTGTGTGTGTGTGTGTGTGTGTGTGTGTGTGTGTGTGTGTGTGAAACTCCCAGCACTGGTTTATGACAGCCTTCCTTCAACCACTGCCGTATTTAGTTACGCCACAGGGTCTAGAAAACTGTCAGCTAACGAACAGTTTTTTTGTTGGTGCTCAAACAGTAGTAAGTTTGTTACAAACAACTCAGATTATATCAGACGTTTGTTTTATAACTGACCATGTTGCTTACGCCAGCCAAATCAAACCAAAATCGTTTGAATCGAGACGGAACTCTTTTTACCCGGGTGGATGCGCTCATGTACGGAGCGTGCTTGGCGCTAGGCTGCTTCCACAGTCTTATCAGTACCCGAACTTTCGAGGGCGCGACCGCGTCGGTGGACAGCTGCGCGGAGATAAAGAGTCCCTCTCAGCGGCGTAACCAACTCTGGCAGAGTTTGGAGGAAGGTGCCGGAAAGCAGTGCCTGGAGTGTGTGTGTGTGTGTGTGTGTGTGTGTGTGTGTGTGTGTGTGTGTGTGTGTGTGTGTTGTGTGCGTGCGTGCGTGTGCGTGCGCTGGGGTGCGTGTGCGTGCGTGGTGCGTGCGTGTGGTGCGTGCGTGCGGGGTGTGTGGGGTGTGTGTGTTTTGTGTGTTGTGTTGTGTGTGTGTGTGTAAAAAAGGGGGGGAAAAACCCCCCTTTTTTTTTTGGGGGAAAAAATTTTTTTCCCCCTTTGGAAAAGGGGGTTTTTTTAAAAAGGGGTTTCAAAACCCCCCCCCCCCAAAAAAAATTTTTTTCCCGGGGGGTTTTTTTTCCCGGGGGGTTTTCCCCGGGGGGGGTTTTTTGGGGGGGGGGGCCCCCCCCCTTCCCCCTTTTTTGGGGGGCCCGGGGTTTTTCCCCCGGGGGGGGCCCCCCAGGGCCAAAAAAGGGGGGAGGTTTTTAAAAAAGGGGGGGGGGGGGGGTTTTTGGGTTTTTTGGGGGGGGGGGTTTTTGGGGGGGGGGGTTTTTTTTTTTTTGGTTTGGGGGGGGGGGGCCCCCCGGGCCCCCGGGGGGGGGGGGCCTTTGGGGTTTGGTTTGGGGGTGGGGGGGCGGGTTTTGGGGGGGGGGTTGAGGGTTTTTTTTTTTAAAAAAGGGTTTTTTTCCCCTTTTTTTTTGGGGGGGGTTTGGTTTTGGGGTGGGGGGGGGGTTTTTTTTTTTTTTTGGGGGGGGGTTTTTGGGGGGGGGGGTTTGGGGTTTTTTGGTTTTTTTTTTTGGGGGAAATTTTTTTTTTTGGAAATTTTTTTTTGGGGGGGGGGGGGGGTTTTTTTTGGTTTTTGGGGGGGGGGGGTTTAGGTTTGGGGGGGGGGTTTTTTGGGGGCCCGGGGGGGGTTTTTGGGGGGGGGGTTGGGGGTTTTTGGGGGGGGGTTTTTTTGGGGAGGGGGGGTTTGGGGGGGGGGGGGGGGGCCCCCCGGGGGGGTTTTGGTTCCCCCGGGGGGGGTTTTTTGGGGGGGGGGGGGGTTTAATTGGGGGGGGTTTTTTTAAAAACCCCCCCCCTTTTTTTTTTTCCCCCCCCGGTTTTTGGGCCCAAAAAAGGGAAAAAGGGGGGGGTTTTTTTTTAAAAAAAGGAAGGAAGGGGGGCCCTTTTTTTTTAAACCCCCCCCTTCAAAAAAAAACCCCCCCCAAAGGGGGGGTTTTTTTTTTTTTTTTGGGGGGGGGGGGAAATTTTTTAAAAAAAATTTTCCCAAAAAACCCCTTCCCCCCCCCAAAAAACCCCAAAACCTTTAAAAAACCCCCCCGGGGGGGGAAAAAAAAAAGGGGGGGGAAAAAGGGAAAAAAGGGGGTTTTAAAAATTTTTTTCCCTTTTTCCCCGGGGGGAAAAAAAACCCCAAAAAAAAAAAAAGGGGGGGGAAAAAAAGGGGGGCCCGGGGCCCCAAAAAAGGGGGGAAAACCCCCGGGAAAAATTTTTTGGGGTTTTCCCTTTCCCGGGAAAACCCCCCCCCCTTTTTTTCCCCTTTTCCCGTTTAAAAGAAAAAACCCCCCGGGGGCCAAACCCTTTTTTTTTGGGGGGGGGTTTTTTTTTTTGGGGGGGGTTTTTTTTGGGGGTTTGGGCCTTTCCCCCTAGCTTCGGAACCAGCACCGGCGGATCTAGCTTCGGAACCGGCAACGGCGGATCTAGCTTCGGAACCGGCACCGGCAGATCTAGCTTCGGAGCCGGCACAGGCAGATCTAGCTTCGGAACCGGCACCGGTGGGTCTGGCTTCAGATCTAGCAATGGCGGGTCTGGCTTTGGAACCGGCACCGGCACCGGCGGATCTGTTTTCGGAACCAGCACCGGCGGGTCTGGCTTTAGAACCGGCACCGACGGGGCTGGCTTGAGCACCGGCACCTCGGGTATCAGCGGCGGGTCTGGCTTCGTAACCGGAACCGGAACCGGAACCGGAAGCGGCCTGT
>JABMCL010000173.1:312500-315000 GCA_018857735.1 Alviniconcha marisindica
TGAAGGTTACGGAACAGCTAGGGTGTCTAGAATGAAGGTTACGGAACAGCTAGGCTGTCTAGAATGAAGGTTGTGGAACAGCTAGGGTGTCTAGAATGAACGTTACGGAACAGCTAGGGTGTCTAGAATGAACGTTACGGAACAGCTAGGCTGTCTAGAATGAAGGCTGTGGAACAGCTAGGGTGTCTAGAATGAACGTTACGGAACAGCTAAGCTGTCTAGAATGAAGGCCGTGGAACAGCTAGGGTGTCTAGAATCAATAATGAAAAACAGCTGAGCCGTCTAGAATCATCATTAACCCCTTCACTGCCACGATGTTACTTGAAAACGACCACTAAAAGTGCGAAAAGTCAAACCCTTAGGCCATTCTCTTTCTTTTCTTTTCAGCAATTGAAAGGATTTATCATCAAAATGCACACTATTCAAAGTAGATTGTTATAGGATTGGAAACTATACTCTCTGCAGGCGCGTCCATGCATCTTTCAGCCCGGAAATGTTACAGGCTGGGGCAGTGAAGGGGTTAATGAATAGCTAAGCCGACATTATGACACGGCTAGGCTGTCTGGAATGAACGTTAAGGAACAGCTATAGGCTGTCTAGAATGAACGTTAAGGAACAGCTAGGCTGTCTAGAATGAACGTTAAGGAGAAGCTAGGCTGCCGAAAATTAACATTATGGAACAGCTAGGCTGCCTATAATTAACATTATGAAACAGCCTGGCTGCCTAGGATTAACATTATGGAACAGCTAGACTGCCTAGAATTAACATTATGGAACAGCCTGCTGCCTTGAATTAACATTATGGAACAGCCTGCTGCCTAGAATTAACATTATGGAACAGCTAGGCCATCTAGATATAACACTGGACACAGCTAGACTTCCTAGAATTAACATTACGGAACAGCTAGGCTGCTTAGAAATAACAATACAGAGGTGCTAGGCTGTTTAGAATTAACATTATGGAACGGCTAAACTGTCAAGAATCGACAGTCCAGGCCAGGATCTTGTACATCTCCACCCTAGCCAATTTTGTATTTGTGTTTATACGTTCATTCATGTGTGCGTACGTATATATATATATAATTAGAGAGAGAGAGAGAGAGAGAGAGAGAGAGAGAGAGAGAGAGAGAGAGAGAGAGAGAGAGAGGAGACGACGGAGAGAGAGAGAGAGGAGAGAGAGAGAGAGAGAGTGGGTGGGGGAGAGTGTGTATGCGTGTGTGCGTACATGCGTGGGCACAGGCGCATTTATAGGACTTATTATACTTTTACCTACCCCAGTGCGTATGTTCTTCTCAAATAATTGTTATTATTTTGTTGAAATTTTACTCAGCCAATATAAAACTTAGCTTGGCTTCACAAATGTTCAATCAGACGCACTCGAACTATTACCTAACAGACTGTAAACATAAACAATATGAACAGTGTATAAACAAGCCAAGGATGCCAAAATTAATCATAAATTAAAGGAGACACGCTTCTTTTCTTTTCTAAAAATAAAAGAGAGAAAAAAGAGACAATTGATTAAACAACACACTTTCCCTTCTACTGTACGATATTATGTAAAAACGGATTTCTAGTTCCTATTTGAGTAACACCAAAACAACTTTTATTGTAACCATAATAGAAAGACTGCCGACAGTACCTTTATGATAATCTCAGGTTTACCAACTATAGGTGATGACGCTGCAACTTTGTTTTATAGTCCCCTGGTCGGGGAAAAAAAAATCTCTCACGACCCCTGATTCTCATAGACGGAAGTCTGTTCAAATCCGCGACCAGCAGTCACGGCACTCTAACACTTCAAAATTTTCATTTAGGTATTAAATGTGACAGGGGAAAGTTTCAAGCCCATTGGGCCCGTTTATTTTCCCGCTGTGAATTTTTGTCACACCCTGCCAGTTCCGGCTGGCATTTATTGCAGGCCTAGACGAAGCTTTCCGCGTTGGCTGCTATATTTATCTTTATGCGCTGTATATGGTTGTCCGTGACGTAGTGACTGTCAATATTTTGTTTAACAAGGGGAAAGTGGGCGTGAGCTATGCAAGTGATGTCAAAACTGGAAACGGAAAGATACGATACAATGAGTAACCGATTGGCGCTATTTGTAGTCCTCTGATTCTGCACTTGGGGTGACCCACGTGGGTGGGGTCCTGTGCGATCGGCAGTGGGTCACTCGGTGTAACATTAGTCCAAAGCTTTTAAAGTACGCTGTGGCTACCATGGAGCGCACCATGCTGGGGTAGGGTACTAGCTCGCACGTAGTGTGTATGAAATAGCTTTGCACCGCCGGGGGAGAGAGAGAGAGAGAGAGAGAAAAGAGAGAGAGAAAAAAAAAAAAACAACACCCCAAAAAGACAGAGAGAGAGAGAGAGAGAGAGAGAGGGGAGAAAAAAGGGGAGAGAGAGAGAGAGAGAGAGAGAGAGAAAAAAAAAAAACACATACAAAACAAAAAGAAAAAAAAAAAAAAAAAACCAGAGAAAAGGGGGGCAGACAGACAGAC
>JABMCL010000173.1:320000-327500 GCA_018857735.1 Alviniconcha marisindica
AAGCTAGATCCGCCGTTGCCGGTTCTGAAGCCAGACCCACCGGAGCCGGTTCTGAAGCCAGACCCACCGGTGCCGGTTCCGAAGCTAGATCCGCCTGTGCCGGTTCCGAAGCTAGAAGATCCAGATGACAAAATTGACCCCCCCGACAGCCCGCCTGTATTGCCGGTGCCGAAGCCAGATACAGATTTCGGACCGGAGGAGCCAGCGCCAAAGCCAGAGCCAGAGCCAGAGCCAGAGGCAGAGGTCAGGCCGCCGGATCCTGACGAGAAGACTGACGAGCCGGAGGAGAAGCCACCGCCTCCAGCGCCGAAACCAGATCCCGAGGCGCCTGACGACAAGGTGTTGCCAGTGAACGACTGCTGATTGTTGAAGCCCGAGCCTGACGTCAGACCACTGCCGAGGTTGCTGTTGAACCCGCCTTGACCGCTGAGACCACCAGAGCCGGAGCTGAGACCACCTGAACTCAGACCACCGGAGCCGGAGCTGAGACCACTTGAACTCAGACCCCCGGAGCCGGAGCTGAGACCACCTGAACTCAGACCACCGGAGGCGAATCCACTCTGGCCGCCGATGCCAGAGCTAAACGAGCTGCCCCCCTGATTCCCGATGCCGGAGTTGATCCCACTGCTGCCCAGTCCCGTGTTGCTTCTGCCGAAGCTGGCACCGAGACCGCCAGTAGAGCCTGAGAATCCAGAGCTTCCCTGCTGGGTAACTGAGTTGCCAGAGCCGCCGCTCAGGCCGCTTCCGGTTCCGGCATTGAAACCGCTTCCGGTTCCAGTATTGAAACCGCTTCCGGTTCCAGTATTGAAACTACTTCCGGTTCCAGTATTGAAACTACTTCCGGATCCGGACCCGGAGTTGAAACCGCTTCCGGTTCCGGTATTGAAACTGCCTCCGTTTCCGGAACTGAAACCGCTTCCAAAATTGGTGTTACGTCCGCCAGAGAGCGTACTGCCCGTACCGAAGGTGCCTTGGTTGCCGAATCCGCTGCCTCCTTTAGCAGCACCACCGAGGCCCCCTGCGTTGGTGCCCCGACCGGAGTCGAATGAGCCGCCGCCGCCGCCGAAGGTACCAGTGGAGCCGAGGCCGCCGGTATTTCCTAGGCCCCCGGAGCCGGCCCCGGAACTACCGAAACTCTGGTCGAACCTGTTGCCGCCCGTAGAGCCGAAGCCGCCGGCATTTCCAAGGCCGGAGCCAGAGCCGGAGCTAGGGCCACCGAAACCCTGGTTGAACGAGTTGCCGCCGAAACCAGAGTCGGCATTAAAGCCGGACCCTCCAGTGTTGGAGAAAGCGTTGTTGCCGCCAAAGTCATCGTCGAAGACTTGCCCGCCTGCGTTGGTGTTGCCGCCGAAGTTCTGATTGTTGCCTCCGCCATAGGTGCTAACCGTTCCGAAGCCGTCGTTTCCTTGGCCGCCGGTATTTCTGTTGTTTCCGTCCCCGAAAAGGTCGTTTCCGAAACCCGAGTTGGTGTTCAGCAGATCGCTGGTGATATCGTTGCGGCCGCTCAGGTTGTTGAGCTGGTTGTTGCTGAGGTTGACGGTGCCGGTATTGGTCCCGGTGTTGACGCCGCTTTCGTAGACGTTGTTGTTGCTGCTGCCTGTTGTGGTGGCGGAGGTGATGGGGATGTTACTCCCGGATGAGGAGGAGGTGAATGCGTTGTTACGGTTGTTGTTGTTGTTGTTGTTGTTGTTGTTGAAGCTAGAGGGAAAAGTGTTGGAGGTTCCGAAGGTACCTCCTCCTCCTCCTCCTCCTCCGATCCTGTTATTGGCGTTGAAGGCGTTGTTGCCGCCAGCCGGGAAAGCCCCGGACGAACCAGCCAGGTTCCTGTCCAGCGACTTGTCGATGCCCTTGTTAATGTTACCGTCGATGGTATTTCCCGCTAGGCTGGTGCTGATGTCGTTTGTCAGGCTGGGGCCGAAGTTGTCGAATTCGGGGCCGGCCGCGGAGCCAGCCTGGTTGTTGCTGCCTCCGATGGCGGGCTGGCCGAGGTTGATACTATCGAAGCCACCGGTTGTGCCTGAAACCCATCAAGGCAGCGTGAACTGAGAGGCAGAAATGTGCGGATGTAAACAGGAAAGTGCGTGCCCTTCACCACTCGTTGGTCTAATTCTCTGTCTGTGTGTCTCTTTCTCTTCCTCCCACCTCTCTCTCTCTCTCTGGCACCGCCTCTGTCTCCCCCCCTCTCTCTCCGCCTCTCGCCCCCCCCCCCCTCTTTCTCTCTCTCTCTCCCATTTTCTGTCTGTGGTACAGGTCTGGCCGTCATTCTCTCTCCTAGTTTCCTCCCACCTGTCTCTCACCTCCTATCTCTCCCTCCCTCTAGTTTTATGTCTGTGATCTCTCTCTCTCTCTCTCTCTCTCTCTCTCTCTCTCTCTCTCTCTCTCTCTCTCTCTCTCTCTCTCTCTCCCGTAAAGGTATTCCTCACGGGCAAAGGATGAATAAAAAAAGAAAAGAAAAGCAGGCAATGGAAAAAATGTTAATTCCTTCATTCATTCATTCATTCACTCATTTTTTTTCTTCTCCTCTCACCTCCAGCAGTGGAGTAGGGCACTCCAGCAGAAGTATCAAAGCCTGCAGTGTTTAAGTTGCCCCCAGTTCCCGCGCTGAAGCCACTGGTGCCCGTGGTAGCACCAACGCCTGTGCCTGTCGTGCCAAAGGTGCTGCCGCCGGTCTGAGTGCCAAAACCTGAGCCTGATGTGCCGAAGGTGCTGCCGCCGGTCTGAATGCCAAAACCTGAGCCTGATGTGCCGAAGTTGCTGCCGCCGGTCTGAGTGCCCAAACCTGTGCCTGTTGTGCCGAAGTTGCTGCCGCCCGAGCCTGTTGTTCCAAAGGTGTTTCCTGCAGTGTTAGAGCCAAAGCGTGAGCCTGTTGTGCCGAAAGCCCCGCTTGATCCGCCGAAAGATTTGCCGGCGCTGGAGCTGGTGCCAAAGCCTGTGCCTGCTCCGCCGATGGTACCGCCGGTGCCGCTTCCAAAGCCTGTGCCTGTTGATTCACCGTAGCTGGAACCGGCGCTACTGCCAAAGTTTGCCCCCGTGTTGCCAAAGTTTGCCCCCGTGTTGCCAAAATTTCCCCTCTTGTTGCTGGCACCGGTTCCAAAAATGCCTATTGCCCCATCGTTGCTGGTACCAGCGTTTATTCCAAAGTCTCCTCCCGTGTTGCCGGCACCGGTTCCAAAGTTTGCGCCTGCGCCTGCTGCCCCGCCGTAGCTGATACCGGTGCTACTGCCAATGTTTCCTCCTGTGTTGCCGGCACCTGTTCCAAAGGCTGCGTCTGTTCCACCAAAGCTGGAGCCGGTGCTACCGCCAAAGGTTCCTCCTGTGTTGCCAGTACTTATTCCAAAGCCTGGGCCTGTTCCACCATAGCTGGAGCCGGTGCTACTGCCAAAGGTTCCCCCTGTGTTGTCGGCACTTGTTCCAAAGGCTGTGCCTGTTCCACCAAAACTGGAGCCGGTGCTGCTGCCAAAGGTACTTCCTGTGTTGCTGGCACCTGTTCCAAAGCCTGGGCCTGTTCCACCAAGGCTGGAGCCGGTGCTACCTCCAAAGGTTCCTCCTGTGTTGTCGACACTTGTTCCAAAGCCTGGGCCTGTTCCACCAAAACTGGAGCCGGTGCTGCTGCCAAAGGTTCTTCCTGTGTTGCTGGCACTTGTTCCAAAGCTTGTACCTGTTCCACCAAGGCTGGAGCCGGTGCTACTGCCAAAGGTTCCTCCTGTGTTGCCGGTGTTACTGTTAAAGGTTCCCCCCGTGCTGCCGGCACCTGTTCCAAGGCCTGTGCCTGCTGTCCCACCGTAGGTGGAGCCGGTGTTAGAGCCAAAGGTTCCTCCTGTGTTGCCGGTGCTGGGGCCAAACGTCCCCCCTGCTGTCAAAGGGCCGCCCTGCTGGAAGCCGCTGTAGGGGGAAAATGTCACATTTGATCAACCTCTGTCTCTGTCTGATGTGTCTGATTGTCGGTCTCTATGTCTGTCGGTGGTTTCGTCTGTCTGTCTTTCTCTCACTCTGTGTGTGTGTGTGTGTGTTGTTTGTGTGTGTGTGTGTGTGTGTTGTGTGTGTGTGTGTTGGGTGTGTGTGTGTGTGTGCTCTGCTTTGTTCTCTGTTTTGTGTGTTGCCTACTGCTCTCTCTCTCTCTCTCTCTTCTCTCTCTCTCTCTCTTCCTCTCTCTCTCTCTCTTCTCTTTCTTGTGTGTTGTGTGTGTGTGTGTGTGTGTGTGTGTGTGTGTGTGTGTGTGTGTGTGTGTGTGTGTGTGTGTGTGTGTGTGTGTGTGTGTGTATGCATGCGTGGTATGCATTTCTGTGTGTGTGTGTGTGTGCTGCGTGGCTTTTGTTGTGGTGTGTTTGTCGCTGTGTGTGTTGTGTGTGCTGTGTGTGTGTGTGTTGTGTGTGTCGTGTGTGTGCGTGCGTGTGCGTGCGTGCGTGCTGCGTCGTGTGTGTGTGTGTGTGTGTGTGTGTGTGTGTGTGTGTGTGTGTGTGTGTGTGTGTGTGTGTTGTGTGTGTGTTTGTGTGTGTGTGTGTGATGCATGCGTGGCTATGGATTGTCTGTGGTGTTTTGCGTGCGTGCGTGCGGTGTGTGTGCGTGCGTAGTGCGTGTGTGTGTGTGTGTGTGTGTGTGTGTGTGTGTGTGTGTGTGTGTGTGTGTGTGTGTGTGTGTGTGTGTGTGTGTGTGTGTGTGTGTGTGTGTGTGTGTGTGTGTGTGTGTGTGTGTGTGTCTGGTGTGTGTGTGTGTGACTGTCATGTATGTTTGCATGTGTGCGGAGTGTTTGTACGCGTGCGTGGGGTGTTCATGAACAAATCTATCACAGCACAGCTCACTATTTTTGTTTTGTTCAAGGTGTTTCGGTTTGTTTGTTTGTTTGTTTTAAGAGCCATGATCACGTTCTGTGGACGTGGATTTTTTCTCGGGGGTGGGGGTGGGGATGAGGGGGGGGGGGGGGGGAGTGGACTGGAGGGGATGGGGGTACGAGTACTCCATCAATCCATATTACACTACACTGCATTACACATTACTCACCCTGAATGTCCAAAAACAACAACAACACACACACACAACACACACACACACACACACACACTCACACACACATACACACACACACACACACACACACACACACACACACACCACACACACACACACACACACACACACACACACACACACACACACACACACATACACACACGACACAATGCATGATAGTTTACGATGTGTTGCTTGACACCTAACATCAGGAAAACCACACAGCGCCCATGAAGTCAAACACACAATCCAATCCATCATATCAAACATGAAAATCTGATTCACTGTTATACATGACACAAGCTATTTGATATTCTAAGAGCAAGTGAAAAAGATTAACTGTGATGGCAGGAAACAGCACCCCAGAATTAGGTCAGGCACGAAAAACTATATATTTTGATATACTCCAGACTTTAAAGAAAGAACTTTAGACAGTTCCGGGTTCTTCACAGTTGGTTTCCAGTCTCTCTTTTTTTTTTCTTCTTCTCTTTTTTGTTTTTGTTTAATTCTCTGCCAGTGAGTAGTGGCCGTCTTCACACAGTCGTATATAAGTAAATAACTTGGCGTTTCACACAGTGGCATGGTAATGCACTCAACTGAAAGTATGAAGAACCCAGCAACTGAAAGGAAATAATATGTCCAAAAACATACCCGTTGTTCGCGCCAGTTCCCAGCCCTCCGCCATTGTTTGGAATAGCGCCACCACACGTCAGCGCCACACAGGCGGCGAAGAGGATGGGAGACAACTGCAGAATCGACAGAACCAGAACAGGGGAGTGAATAAGCACACACACACACACACACACACACACACACACACACACACACACACACACACACACACACACACACACACACACACACACACACACACACACACACACACATATCAGTCCTGTCACGTTCTCTTGTTGGGTGTCTTTTACATACATTCCCTCCGTAAATCAATCATAGTTTTGAATAGAAACTAAAAGAAACAAGCAGTGAACAACTACGGAGGAAATGGGAGGTTGGGGGGTGGGGGAGGGGGGGTGGGGTGGGGGGCTTGTTGCAAAAAATAAGTCATGTATGAATTTACAGCAATAAAAACAGCAACGTCATGTAAGAGTGTTACTTGTAATTCACTTTTTTTTTCATTTCTTTTTTCTAGACATAGACATCACCACAATGTCGATTTACATGGAAAAAAGCAGAACAAACAAACTCCTACATATCGTTGTTTCCCTTATTTTATTTTCAGAAAAAAACATGTTTTGTTGTAAACACGCCTCGATCTTTTTATTTGGGTCGCCACTTCATTTTTCCTGGTGGTAAAATCCACTCTTGTTTTTAAAACATAGAAAACACAGTAAATAAATAGAGAACTAAATAAATAAATAAATAAGTAAAGAATAACCATTAAGCCATTGCATGCTGATAATTTACTGAACAGACAATAATTATAATTATTTTTAGACCTGTACGTAATGCAATAAACGAGAAAAAAAGAAGCGTCAGACATGTACTCACCGTAGCGACTCTGTCACCGGAAGAAAAGAAAAAAGTTAGAATATATTATTGGGCGTGAAAACAAAATGGCCGCTTACCATTTCTTTCCAAGGAATTCCCCAGCCCTCGGCAACCCTCACCTACAGAAAGAGAAAACGAAAAGTGAGGGAGACGACAATTGGTTTTGAAGGAAATCAACTTTATAAACCCCGGGCCACACCCATAAAACTTTATCTAGAGTTCGATTGACAAGCCGGGCGCGGTGTTTCCAGGGCTGAGACAGCTTTAGTGTCACGGAGTCCAGACCGAGGCTTTGGTCCTTTGCGCTGAGACCGTCAGAGTCCAGATACTCGGCAGGGGACGCGACCCCGTGTGCTTGCTGATCGCACAAGGGACTTAACTCGTGACACCTGTCATTTGTTGATTGCGTGTGCACGCGCCCGCGCCCCCTTTTTCACCACGTGTAACTATTTCACTGTGACTTTGAACCCCACTATGTCCCCACCCCTCCCAACTTTACCCTACATAACCACCCACCGGAAATTAAGTAATATCGGTTTACCCCAAAGAACAGAAACTGTTTTTTGTTTGCTGATGACGAATTACTACTACTAACACAAGAGAAACTGGGCCATATCCGTTTACCGTAAAAAACAAATAAACAACCAAACAACAAACACGAATAGACAAACAAAACAAAACAAAGAAGAACAACAGTGCAATAGACGTTCTTACTTAGATCACAAATTAGAATATAAAATATAAAAGCGATCAACAACAACAGAATCTGTGTGTGTGTGTGTATGTGTGTGTGTGTGTGTGTGTGTGTGTGTGTGTGTGTGTGTGTGTGTGTGTGTGTGTGTGTGTGTGTAACATATAAATAGAGATAATGAAAGCGCACCTGCAGGAGGGGAAGAACTAGATCTAGCTGCACCAGAGAACACTCACTCTGTTTGATGAACTAGATCTAGTACTCTGTGTGCTTTTTACAGCTAGTGGGTAGAC
>JABMCL010000173.1:332500-340000 GCA_018857735.1 Alviniconcha marisindica
CATTTTAAACAACCCCCGGGGCCCCCTCCCACTCCCTCCACATCCTCACCGGTCCCCGGCCCCCTACCATCGTCGTTTTTTTCGAGGCGGGGGACACGTTTTTAACAGAAACAGCCATACATATCTGACACAAAGAAAAAGGCCGTCTCTTTTGTTCTCGAACGAAAATGTGTCCCTTTCCAATCATATCCAGTCAAATATATCGGCTTTATACTGTATAAAGAAAAGGACGTCTAAATTTCGAGTATTGACATTTACATGTTGCTATATAGCTTCATTTTTTTTCGTTACTTTCACTTGTTTTTTGTAGTGACGGTCGAGAATCCAATCATTCATGGGGGAATGGAGAGAAAAAGATTCATTATAAACTCTACCACTGGTCAAACAGACAAAAACAAAAACAAACAAAACATGTTTTGTGTTTCATTCAACGGTGTTTATAATATACACATATAAACAGCGAGATCACTCCGCATAGTAATAGTTTCATTCTTTTTCTTCTTCAGTGATTCATCTTTTTGTGTGGGATTTTTTTAATGTATAACATATTCTGCCAATCAAAAACCATGTTGATAAAATGAACGCATTTATTGAACTGTTTCAGCCATCATAATACGGTTCTGAATTAATCTTGTCTGTTAGAATAAAAACACGAAGACAAACGCTACAAAACATTTAATATAATACAGTGCAACACAACCAAGAAGAGTTTCATTAATTCCAGAGAAACACAGTTCAACTCGCACTAAAAAGTTCTACAGCTCTGCTGGACCTGGAAGAGAAAGACTGTGTAGCGAACAGTGTAGCAGTATCCACACATACACAAGCCGAGTGTATAATCATTAGCAAACAGTAACAGCGGGTATCTTCAGCATTATAAATATTTCGAGTTTCTACATGAACATTATTTATTCACAGACACGTTGTTTTGATTTCATCATTTCCATTGCATCTTTTTGATTTGCTGATTGGTTGGTTGGTTGGTTGAAGTGTTGGTTAACTTCCACAGAAACCGTAGGCTTATCAGGGACGGGAGCCCAGGACGTCCACCTCGACTTTTACACAGCTCCTGAGCTCTGATTTTGATTTGTTTTCATGCTTGGGTGGATTAAAGATTGCAAATCATTTATTTATTTATGGGGATTGTCCATTCTTTCTATCCCCTATGGGTATATTAAAGATTGCTAATCATTGAATTATTTAGGGGTCTGTCCATTCTTTCTATTCCTATGGGTAGATTAAAGATTACTAATCATTGAATTATTTAAGAGTTTGTCCATTCTTTCTATATCCTATGGGTAGATTAACGATTGCTAATCACTGAATTATTTAGGGGTTTGTCTAGTCTATCTATCTCCTCTTAAAGGTATGATAACGGCAGGCGCGTATGTGACCTATACAGCTTTCTCAGGTGCTGGCATTGCTAACAGTAACAATATAAGCATCGTTTGAAATTGGCCCCTTTTAGTTTATCGGTTTAATACAAAACATATCCATCGATACCACAAATCTTAGTTAAAAATATATCGACAACTAAGCTTCTTCAGAAGCACACTATGACAAACTGAATCAACACACAAGGGAGTTAATTAGCGCTTGAAATATGTAACACAAGTACAGCAACAAAAACCTGAGTCGCCCACGGTAACTCTCACCTGGCATGCATGTAAAAAACCTCTACCAGAGGTACATCGTGGAGTTTATGTACCTTGGATTTACACGCATGCCTGGTGAGAGTTACGTAGGATGGAGTTTATGTAGTTTGTATTTACACGTATACCAGGTGAGAATTACCGTATGCGACTGAGGACTTCGTTGTACTTATGTTACGTATTTCGAACGCTAATTACCTTCCTTGTGTGTTGATTTTGCACGAGCGCTCTTGTACTCGTTCTGTTTCAGATTTATGAAATAATTATTGACTTAACACTCCCATGGAATTAATGGATACCAGATGACGCAAAAATATCAAGGAACAGAACGAGAAGTACTTGAATCGACCGCGATATCTGCTGTCATGCATGCAAGCAAGAGCTAGGAGACTCACTAGAACAAAACGTGAACTTCTGTATAGGCTGACTGAGCACTCATTGGCACACCGCCCGCATTTTCAACCAGGTGAACATTGTTATGTTGTGCAGAACAGAGGTGCTTGTCCTCCTTTTTCTCCTCTTTGATTTCTTTGCTTTGAACAGCAGATTTCGGCTTCAGGCTCAAGCCATAAACAGAAAACAAAGGCGTACTTGTTGCTGTTTTATGTTCCTCACATAAAACAATGAGTTTGCTTGGATCGTTTTCTTCAGAGCAGGTGTGAACGTATGTGTTCCGAAAGTGTGCGTCGGATGCCTTTTTATTCTTATATATATATATATATATATATATATATATATATATATATATATATATATATATAAATTAAAGTATTATTTTGTATTTTTATAACTGGCTTCCTTTGTTACGAAACGTCATCTGTAACATTTGAACATTTGAACGTTTATTTGTTACATGTTCGCTGGTACAGGCATGTAATTTCTCATAATAATTATTGAGATGATAACTTAGCCCTAAATCGTGAATTTGATCCTACGTTGCAATGCGTACCTGGCTAACACTGAAGTACAGAAGAGAAAATAATATACCTGGTCTCTACCACCAGAGTTGGCTATAAAACAAGCATTTTGTTTTTGGAAGGAATGATACTTGCGATGTCTTAAGTATAAGAATATGAGACCGATTTTTCCCGTTTACTCTTTATGTCATTTCCTGGTAGAGGACTAGAGACGCAAACTGTTTTTGAACAGCCAGGAAAGTGCCAATAAGGTTTATTCGTTGGACTTGACTATTTTAGCGCCGTGTAGTCTTTGGAGAATTACTGTAAGGAACACCGATCCCAAGTGATGGAGGGAAGAGAAACTATACCCAACGCTACACTCTCACCACCAGAATGATTTCCGCGTTAAGATGGACATGCATGGATGCGAGCCATTTTAACCTTTCATTAACTGTGAGGGGCAAACCACAAATTTTGAAGAGAAAGGAGTACCGTAGCGGTGAATCGAACATACTCCTAGCGCCTTACCGCGAGGCATAAGCGCCTCACATCGTACAAGGTAAAAGTAAACATGGTGCTTTACGTCCGCAGAAACCAAAAGGCTTATTAGGGAAAGATAGAAGGGAAGGGGGGGGGGGGGGGGGGGGGGGGGAGGTATGGATGTGGGGGAAGAGGTAGGTTATACCTATCGCTACACTGTCACCACCAGAATGGCTCCTACGTTAAGATGGGCAGCGATGGGAGCCATTTTAATGTTTAATTAATTGTGAGGGACAAAGTCACAAAGCAGTGTCCACAACCCACAACCTTTCTGAAGAGAGAGGAGAGCCGAAGCGGAATCGAGCCGAGGTCCTTCTGCTTACCAGCCTAACGCCTTACCGCTAGGCCAAACCGGCTCACGTGGTACAAGGTCAGAGCCTTAGTTCTTTTTTATGTCCTCTGAAGGTCGGTTATGCAAAGCTTTAGGTTCATTGTCCTCTCCTCTGCCAGCTGTCATGACAGATATACAGCCGTGTCAAATCAGTATGCACAACGGCGTAACGGTCCATTAACGGCGTCAAATAAAACGATCCCGAAAGAGAGATGACTGCCACCGATCAGAAGACAAAGTGAAAGCGATCAAAAGATCAAATGAAAGGGCTTTTCCTTCCGACAAGACACAATAATGTGCAGCTGTTCGACATAATAACTGTCTTGTACAAGGGAAACGAGCAGAGCGACAGTTATTTTACAGCTTGAAAACGGATGATCGTGTCTTAAATCTTACTTTCGCTTTAATCGTTTATGGGTTGGATCTTTCAGCATTTAATAGATTGTTTTGGTCTACGAAGGAGAAATGTTGTGTCAATGGCAGATGCCTTAATTTCCGGAATTCTTTTTGATAAAAAGCAGGTAGTAAAGGTTTCAGAATACTGCATGCCAGTTGAGAGGGAAATTCTACCTATCTATCTATCTATCTGTCTATCTATCTATCTGTCTATCTTTCTATCTATCTATCTGCCCAACTGCAGGCTTTACCCACCTACACCTATATATCGACATATTCAACCCGTCCCATTGATCCCTGTATCTCTTTAGAGCTAATCATCTATCTATCTATCTATCAATCTATCTATCTATCTATCTATCTATCTATCTATCTATCTATCTATCTATCTATCTATCTATCTATCTATCTATCTATCTATCTATCTATCTATCTATCTATCTATCCACAAGTAATATCATTTTAGACATTGAAATAAACGGCGGTACGTCTAAACGCAAATAATATTTCTACATGTTTCTATTTGACTTTTTCTGCTTTTGTCGTTCGCAGGATTGTTTCGGCAAACGACAAAAAGCGAGACAAACAAAACCCCATTCATTACAAACAACGGTTGGCGCATACCTGAAGATGATTAATCATCACAGAGAAAAGCCAAGACATACCTGAACAAAATTATCATATACAGTCATGAAAACATGAAAACATTTCTTGAACAATTTAGAATATTGTCATATAAAAATTCTTGAACAACTTTTATTGTTATAGATATAAAAACAAAACAAACAAACAAACAAACTGGAATTCGACCCAGGAAAGCAATCGCATGCATATGTGTTATACAGGCACAGAAATATTATCTAAATGATGATGGAACTCACCACGGGGTCAATATTAGCGAGATTCTTTGTTGTTGAAAATTAACGCTTAAACACTGAATATGCAATAAAACGAACAAACAAATAACGGCAGCATCCACAAACAAACAAAAACTTGGGTAGGCACATTCCCAAAAGTTAAATTATGTCCACGAAAGCCTGTCTTATCCTACTCAGTGCGTTCCTACGTCACAATAACCGCACGTGCAGCATTTAGCTAACCTTTTATAATGCACCTCAAAGACTTTCCGCGTAATAATTATACGTCGAGGCACATTGATTGAAAAAAAAAGGCACCGGAAATGGACCTCGTGCTATATCTAGTACATCTCACGTACACGCTGGCCTCGAAAGCAAGATCCAGAGATTGACCTTGACCTTGACCTTGGACCGTCATCCGCGGGCGGCCTGCGGCAGGCGCTGGATGTCTGGAGGTGGGTGTGGGTGTGGCGTTAGCCTAGGAGCAGGTGATGACCTTGCAGGAGCACATGATGGGAAGGTTGATGAAGTCCAAGTCCACGGTCTGGGCGGTGGGCCCATTCTCGCAGTACGACCACACACCCACGCCGCGCATTTCCGGAACACAGTGACTGGACCCTTCCGGGTAGTTACACTTGGAGCACGCCTCGTTGCTGTGGGACGGGGCAAAGAAATCAGCAAATGACTGCTGGTGAGAATTACGGAGCAACTGCTAAAAAGAATAAGGACAAATAGATCTCTCTCTCTCTCTCTCTCTCTCTCTCTCTCTCTCTCTCTCTCTCTCTCTCTCTTATATATATATATACATACACTGAAACACACACACACACACCACACACACACACACACACACACACACACACACACACACACACACACACACACAAACAACAACAACAACAAACTAACAAAACATACAAAACAAACAAACAAACAAACACACACAAGTACTGTTTCGTGTTGTTTTGCGTTCATTCTATAACCAAAGAACATTTCCTACCAAACATTAACATATTTATTTCAAGGAGATGTCGCTGATCTTCGATCATTGTATTCTTGTTCTACCAAGGATTTGTTTCTTCTTCTTTCTTCGTCTTCTTCTTTTAATAATGAACTCTAACAAGGAGACTACACATTTTAAACAAGTAGCGATTACTGATTTACATGCAATGGTGGACTGTAGTTCCACGAGTAGTCCGAGCTATCGGATGACGTAAACCTACCTGCACGTGACGAACATGTGCTGCTGCAGTTCCGGGTGGACAACATAGCAGCGGTCTCCGTGGTTCTTGTACTCTCTCAGCATCATGGGCTCCGACCCACACACCCCTTCAATGTCCCTTCGACTCCCAGGTCTGAGTCACAGGTGGACACAGTCAGAGTTGAAAAATACATAATAATAATAATGGTAATTAAAAGTCTTGCGAGTATATGTGGTGCATGGTTAGGGGTGTTTTGTTATTCTTCGTAATTCTGTTTGTTGTCTTTGGCTGCATGCTTTGAAGTTCATATTATCAAGTATTGATAATTTTGCTGTTTTTGTTTGTTTGTTGCTGTGGTGGTGGTGGTGGTGGTGGTGGTTGTGTGTGTGTGTGTGTGTGTGTGTGTGTGTGTGTGTGTGTGTGTGTGTGTGTGTGTGTGTGTGTGTGTGTGTGTGTGTGTGTGTGTGATCAGCCGTAATATAAGCACCTCGCATAACAGCAATCACCCTCCAGAAATTGTAATGAATCCTCCGATAAATCCCCCCTACATCCCCTCCCCCTAAGAAAAGATCCCCCCTCCAAAAAACAACAACCACAACAACAACCACAACAACAACCACAACACACACACACACACACACACACACGCACTCACGCATGCACGCACGCACGCACACACATGCACGCACGCACGCACGCGCGCGCGCACACACACACACACACACACACACACACACACACACGCACGCCACATGCCACACCACACACACCAAATCACCACCACCACCACCACAACCACCGCCCCCAGCCCCACACACAGATCAACAATTACAGCAACACACATGCACACACACACACACACACACACACACACACACACACACACACACACACACACACACACACACACACACACACACACACACACACACACACAAAGAAAAAGACGACGGTCACACAGGCAATCTTCTCACCAAAACTAATGTACAATTGCATATAATCGGTCGACCTCCAGAGTGTTAAGCTGAGAAACTTACGCCACAACAACAGCTACAATTAACAAACCCACATAAACAAGACAAAATCAGTACTTACACGGCTTGTCTCTTTTTCCTGATGGTCCTGGGAATGGGGAACTTGTTGCCGATGTCGAACGGATTGATCCCTTCAAAAGGCGTGGGACCACCCCTCTGCCCGCCATTCACAGTGTAGCTTACGCCATTTCCGCTTCCGGTAGGAAAACCGGCGTTACCACCAGTGGACTTTGCGAGCGGCGTGAGACCTTCGAAGCCGTAGAAACCGAATGGACTGCTGGCTCCACGGTTCGGTTCCGTGTTGCCGAATCTCTGTGGCCCGAAGAAATTGGACTGTGGGAAGCCAGGGTTGTTGCCGGTGTTGCCGCTAGGGAAGAGGCGGTCAAAGCTCTGGTCGAACTCGTTGCTGTTTTGGACGTTGGGTGGCCTAAGGTTGAACCCGTTTCCGTTCTGGTTCTGTCGTGGGTCGAAGCCTCCGAGAAAGGCGTTAAGTTGTCCTCCGTAGTTGTTGTTGTTGTTGTTGTTGGGGTTAGTGTTGCTGCCAGGGAGTCCTGGCTGGGACGGACCTGCAGTGGCGAAGGCGAACCTG
>JABMCL010000173.1:352500-370000 GCA_018857735.1 Alviniconcha marisindica
GCAGTTTTCTTGGCATTTTCGGAGAAAGATTTGAAACGCGGGTCAAGATTTTGATAATAATAGTAATAGATTATTTACGGAGCCCAATCTCGTAAGAGCCTAGAGGGCTTACAAAGACATAAGGGTACGCTTATTTCATCACACACACACACACACACACACACACACACACACACACACACACACACACAGCGCTATCTCTCTCTCTCTCTCTCACACACACACACACACACACACACACACACACACACACACACACACACACACACACACACACGCACACGCACGCACGCACGCACGCACGCACATACTCACGCACACGCACGCACGCATATACGCACACGCACGCACGCACATGCACGCGCGCGCGCGCGCACACACACACACAACCACTCTGTCACACACGCACGCACGCATGCACGCACGCACGCACGCACGCACGCACGCGCACACACACACACACACACACACACACACACACACACACACACCCACGCACGCGCGTATCATGTTTTTCCATCCTGAGTATATGCGTTTGCCGTTAAGACTGTTTGATTTGTTCTGTGATTGGGATGCATTTCTCTAACGGGGAATGGGATTTTGCCTGCAATATGGCTGCATACCATAAAATTCTAAAGAATGAAAGTGCTCAAAATGGCTTCATATGATTTTTACAACTGGAAAGGTTTAACAAGCAGACGTAACTGGAATCACTGCATCTATATTTATTTTTAGACATTTAAAGTGGTTTCGTTTACCGAACAAATATATCCACAGTAGCTGCTCATCAAAAAGCTTCATTAAAAGAAAATGGTCAAAACTTGGCATCACTTGTTCGTCAGAAAGCATTCTTGACTGCAAGTATTATTAAATTCCATAATCGTCACTTGTCACTCGTCAAGGGGCCGTGGTCCTAGGCATCCCTCCCCATCACCTCGCCTCCCTCCCCCACCCCCCTCCCAACCCCATCCACACCCTACCCCTTCCGACAACAGATTTGAAGCAGTTGCATGCACAAAACAAAAAAAGCGAGAGATATTTTCGTGATATTGTTTTATTGGAAGCTACAGTTAGCTTTATTATATTCTCTCCAGAGCTCCAGGGAGAGAGAACAAACGGAGAAAAAAGGAGCAGGAGGTGATTCATTCTTCTGGACTGTCTTGGTCTGTGGGTTTTTAATGAACAGTTGCGCCACGTGTTGTGGCCTCTTGCATGTCGTTAATTCATATGTAGGCCACTTGTGTCGCCTGCTTTCCAAATCCGCCAGTTGTCTTTGTCACAGCCTATGGCAGGGCGAATTTACTGGTGAACGTAAACAGGTCGTAAACAGGCTCAAGATCCCCCAGGGTCTCTCCACACTGTTGTTTCATCGGTGGAGTGAAGTTCCCTCACGGGGAGGGGTCCGCGGTGATTCACCGTAAGAAAAACGACTTGCTTTACAAAAGCGCCGCTCGTCTACGTCACAGCCTCTGGCACGGTGGTGATCGTAAACAGGTCGCAAACAGGCTCAAGATCCCCCAGGGTCTCTCCACACTCTTATTTCGTCGGTGGAGTGAAGTTCCCTCACGGGGAGGGGTCCGCGGTGATTCACTGTAAGAAAAACGACCTGCTTTACAAAAACTCCACACGACTACGTCATTTCTTCTTCTTCTTCTTCTTTCATTTAAGGGCCCACAATCAACAATTCGATTATTCTGGCGCCTATAATAGGGAACTGTATAATATATGTATATAACTATATCCTCTGGCACAGTATATGTAGTAATCGTAAACAGGTCGCAAACAGGCTCAAGATCCTCCAGGGTCTCTCCACACTTGTTTCGCCGGTGGAGTGAAGTTCCCTCAAGGGGAGGGGTCCGCGGTGATTCACCGTAAGAAAAACGACCTGCCTCTGGCAAAATGATTTCACTTGTAAACAGGTCGTAAACAGGCTCAAGATCCCCCAGGGTCTCTCCACGCTATTATTTCGCCGGTGGAGTGAAGTTCCCTCAAGGGGAGGGGTCCGCGGTGATTCACCGTAAGAAAAACGACCTGCTTTACAAATACCCCACCTCTCTGTGCCACAGCCTCTGGCAACGTGATTTCACGTGTAAACAGGTCGTAAACAGGCTCATGATCCCCCAGGGTCTCTCCACACTATTGTTTCATCGGTGGAGTGAAGTTCCCTCAAGGGGAGGGGTCCGCGGTGATTCACCGCAAAGTCAGCGACCTGCTTTACACTGATGTCTCATAATTATCTGTGATGCTGGACCTCTGGCACGGTGTTAAAAATTAGCCACTTCCCCCCTTCCGGGTAACGAAATTATCTGCCCAGGCGTAAAATATCCGTCGAAATTGGAAGAGTTCCCCACCCCTAACCCCCAAAATAAATGAATAAATAAAAAATAAATAGGCGACTATTTGAACAGAAGGAAACGCTACACTGTCCATCATTTAACCCTTTATGGCCTCTAAACCCAGCATTTCTAACGCCGCCCTCACTCCCCCCCCCCCCCCCCCCCCCCCCCCCCCTTTTTTTGAATCGTATTTTTACTGTAAGAGGATAATGGAACTAAACTGTACCATAGTGGCCCCAGAGAACGTTCAGCAGCTGCTTTCCTTTCCCCACATTCTACCAGAGAAACCCCCATCCGATCCAGCATTTAAAGGAACTGTGCTGAAGAAAACACACGAGTGGAGACTAAACGCTTTTTAATTTGGTAAGACAACACGGTAAAAGCGTTCTACGGTGTAGAAATACTAGCTTTATATTAGTGGGTTGTTTTGAAGTTGTTTAAAAGCTCTTTGAGGTACGCCACTCACTCGTTACACTTTGAGATTGTATACATCAGTAACAACCAACCAACCAAACAACCAGCCAACCAAACAACAACTACAACTATAACAACACCAAATTTATAACTGAAAAAGATTGACCGTATCAGCTGGCCGTCAGCCAGTGCAAGATGTTCATGCGTCTTGACCTGCAAACCTGCCAAAAACAACAACATAAAAGTGAAGGGCAGTTCCCCATGTTGAATATCACAGTACTTAGTGAATCTGTTTAAGCATAATGATTTAGATAAATGTCTGAGTAAAAGAATGGAGATAAAGCCAGTTACCGCTCGAAGACTGAACACGCATGCCAAGATCAGGAACGTTCAGCAGCTGCTTTCCTTTCCCCACATTCTACCGGAGAAACCCCCATCCGATCCAGCATTTAAAGGAACTGTGCTGAAGAAAACACACGAGTGGTGACTAAACGCTTTTTAATTTGGTAAGACAACACGATATACAATTTTGGCTGTTGAGCATGTAAAAATATTTTTTAAGGGGGGGGGGGGGGGGGGGGAAACTCACAGGTGTAATGGCTCAAAATAATTTAGGCAGATAACACTGAAGGCAAAGTGTGTTTTTCAGATAGGTCGAAAACATCCGTTTGCTAAACGTTTTTCAGTCGAAAATGCAGAGAGAATCTTGAACTTTGTCATACTTTTGTAATGTTTCGTGGTATGCAGTCAGGAAGCAGGCAAACCCCGACAGCGAGTCGGGGAGACCGACAGAGAGAGAGGCGTACACAACCGCGCGCGCGCGCGCGCGCGCACACACACACACACACACACACACACACACACACACACACACACACACACACACACTCAAACAAACTCGGGAGGAATAAATAAAAGAGGAGGGGTCGAGAGCCTGTGTCTCTGTCTGACAACAAACCAGACGGAGAAAGCGGAGTAGCCGATTTAGCACAATCTCGAAATCGAGTTTTGATTTCTGTTTTGATCTCTTCTACATGCCGAACAAAGCCTTTTTCGGAGAAGATTGGGCCTTTAAGACCAGCCGCTTTCATCATGCTTTTTATGTGGTGAGCGCGAGATTTACGATTTTGCAACACCTTGGTGCACGCTGTGCATATAAACGAAGGCGAGACACGCACCGATGAGTCGATCTGCACGAGCTTTGATGCAGAAGACCTGAAGACGTCTGACGTAACGCTATTAACGCCCCTGGCTGGAGTGCAGCGCGTCGTTGTTCGCAACCCTTAGACGTTGTACTTGTTGATGCGCTTCGTGTAATAAATTTTAGGAAACCGCAGAGGTGATCGCGGTATAATTATCTCCTCTTACGGCCATTAATTGTTAATATGGCTTCAGCCTCGTGGAAACTGCCCGCTATCGTGCGTTATAAATGTACCCCCCCCTCCCCCCCCCCCCCCCCCCCCCCCCATTTATTTATCCATTTCTGTCCACGATGAAGCTTGTTCAGGGAAATATTTGTCAGTTTCAAATAAAAATTTTATGGGCAATGACACCTGTATTAGTCTTTTTTTCTTTCTTATTTTCTTCTTTAAAAAGAAACCATTATAGCTATATATATATATATATATATATATATATATATATATATATATATATATATTGGGAGTAACTGTGTGTGTGTGTGTGTGAAAATCATGACAGTACATATATTTATTTATTTTTAAATTAAGCACACACACGCAGAGTTCCCCCTATATTATAGGGAGGAACTGCGTGTGTGTTTAAAAATAATAATCATGTTAGTATATATATAGATGGAGTAACTAACTGTGTGTGCGTGTGTGTGTGTTAAAATTTTTTTTATAATATATATCTCTATATATATATAAGGAGTTCTGTGCGTGTGTGTGTGTGTGTGCGTGTGTGTGTGTGTGTATGAGTCGGTTTGATCTAGCGGTAAGGCGTTAGACTGGTAAGCAGAAGGACATCGACTCGATTCTGCTTCGACTCTCCTAGCCTTCTCTTCAAAAATGTTGTGGTTTGTGGACACTGTCTTGTGACTATCCCACACATCGCTGACCATTTTAATGCAGGAGTCATTCCGGTAGTGACCCGTGTACCCAGAGGTTTATATATAATCTCCCTCTTTCCCCACCTCCATATCCTCCTTCGTCCCGTCCCTAGCCTTGTGGTCTCTCTCTCTCTCTCTGGTGGGGAAAGCGGTTAATTACTGCATGGACCTCTCTCCTCGTTGTGTGTGTGTGTGTGTGTGTGTGTGTGATCATGCGTGCGTTTGTCAAGTCAGATACTTCTTTATTCCATTGAAAGGAAAACGTGGGTGTCACTCATGAATAAGCAAAGAAACAAAAACTAAAAATCTGGTATAAAAGATTCATAGTTTATAGGAGTGCACACTGGCAAAGGTTTAAAACCACAAGTATTTTTAGCGCGCGTTTGTGTGTTCGTGTGTGCATTTGTGTGTGCGTGCGTGTGTGTGTGTGTGTGTGTGTGTGTGTGTGTGTGTGTGTGCGCGCGCGCGCGCGCCCGTACCTTTGTGCGTGCGTGCGTGCGTGTTTCTGTGTGTGTTAACACCAAGCGAATTGGCACTCATGACACAATCCCGTTCTCCCTTTGGCTGTTAGCTGTCAGAGTGCCAATTCGAAATCTCAGGGCTGTCATTTAATTTAACCCTTTCCTATATAACCTCTCTTGTTTTTCTGCCTAGTCCTCTTGCTCATTCTGTCGGGTCATTTCTCTGCAGTGGTCCATTCTCTTGATATTTTTTGCCCCAGAAAACCCGAATTGTTTGGTTAAGATTTAGCGTTGTTGTTGTATTATGTCTGGCTCTTGGTGAGCAGCTAGGCGATCATAGTTGGTAGGTGATACGTGCAGCTTGTCAGAGCTCAGGAGCTGTGTGAAAGTCGAGATGGCCGTCCTGAGCCCCTGTCCCTAATACGCCTACGGTTTCTGTGGACGTAAAGCAACACTTAAACGTGCAGTTTGCTGCGATAATTATAGGACTGCTGTTTGCCATTATGCATGTACAGAACGTTTAAAAAAAATGTCTACCTATTCCTTTTGTATAATTTTTATTGCTCTTTAATGTGGTACTGATATATTGGACGTAATGGACAACGATGCCAGCATGTTCCTACCTTGTGTGCTCTTTTAACAGGTGTAGTATTTTGCAGGGAGAAACTCCTCAAAAAGATTGTTTGATGTTTTTGTATACATGATCCAAACACATAAAAGGTTCAAAAGAACGCTGTTTGTTAGGACAAAACACAACATGCGAATTTTCCGCGTAATCCCCCTTTATCAAGCTACAAAACGACATTAAACAACATTTAAAACGGCGAAAAACGTTGAAAAATGAGATGGAAAGCTAAACCACTTGTCTGTTTATCTTATCTGAACTTATCTGAACTATGTTGCTTTCGTCTTCTTCTTTTTTTCTTCTTTTTTTCTTTTCGTTTCAACTTGAATATTTTTAATTTTAATTAAAAGTGTTGCAGCTTGATAAAAAGAATTCGCATGTTGTGTTTTGTCCCAATAAACTGCGTTCTTTCGAACCTTTTATGTGTTTGGCAAACGAGAGTCATTCTTGTTTCAATTTTTGGTTATACGTGTTTTGTGTTTGCGTAGGAATTATCAAAATATGACAAGAGTTTTGAAATGTCAGTTCGCTTATGGCAGAATTTGATTGTCCTGTGGTGACGCTGTGCGATTGACAGGACGTTAAAATCCAGTTACTATAAACTAACTAACCGCTGATCCTACTGACAGAATGCTTAAGATTATGGAAAGGGAACAGAGTCTGTGATGTGTGTAGAGCCGTGGCTACCACTCTGGACTCCCATGCAGCGGTACGGGTTCGAATCTTGGTGGAATCTTTTTCTTTTTTTCTCGTTGTGTATATAATTGTGTGTGTGTGTGTGTGTGTGTGTGTGTGTGTGTGTGTGTGTGTGTGTGTGTGCGCGCGCTCGTGCGTGCGTGCGTGCGTGTGCCTGTGTATATGTGTGTGTGTGTGTGTGTGCCTGTGCGCGTGTGTGGTGTGCGCGTGTGGTGTGTGTGTGCGTGCGTGCGTGCGTGCGTGCGTGCCTGTACCTCTGTGTGTGTGTGTGTGTGTGTGTGTGTGTGTGTGTGTCTCAGCGTGTGTGTGTGTGTGTGTGTGTGTGTGTTGTGTGTGTGTGTGGTGTGTGTGTGTGTGCGTACCTGTACCTGTACGTGTATGTGCGTTTGTGAGTGTGTATGTGAATATGTGTGTGTGTGTGTGTGTGTGTTTTGTGTGTGTGTAAGTGAGCGTGTGTGTGTGCGATCGTGTGTGTGCGAGCGTGTGTGTGTGTGTGTGTGTGTGCGTGTGTGTGTGTGTAATTATTCCCATAATTTTATCTTGTATTTTCACAGTTTGGCCGCTTTGACTTCATGGCTTATGCGATTAATAGACCGGGGCGCACACAATTTAACCGGTTTGACTCCAGCGATATGTGATGGTTGGGCCGGGTGCTCAGTTTGCTTAACATAACGGTAACTTATAACATATGCATGATTTCGCACAAGACGTCCTTCGTCAGATAAGTTCAACCGGCAGGATTTAAGAGATGACGATGTTGGAAATGGACCCACTAACAACATCCGGGTAACGTCATAGTTAACGTCCAGCCGATCACAGTTGCAGGTTACTTGGATACTCATGCACTGGCCCTCTGAAAGGTGTGTAACTCTTCTTACGGGAAGTAACTCTTCTTTCCTCTGCCGCTCTGAAGAGTGTGTGTGCCTACGGGAAGTAACTCTTCTTTCCTCTGCGGCTCTTCTCTCCCCTTTCTTTTATAGTCGCAAGCTCAACGGGTCGGCGATTAAAACAAAAGAAAAAAAAACCCTGTGGGTGGAGTCAGATGTCATTGTGTCAGTCAAAGAAAGCGGCAGGCATGGGGTGAACGTCGTGACGTTTGATTGACATACAGGTTATCAATATGCATGACATGCCAAATTTAGTATGCTCAGTTGGGGGTGCGGTCAGGGGATTGGGTGTAGAATCTGTCGAGGTATATTTTCAGTCTTTGGAAATCAGAGCCAGTGAGTATATTTATATTATGGCTGACCATGTAATTTCCGCATTGGATTATTAATAAAGTGGTCTTGTGCATCTTGTGTATATAATGCAAACTGTTCTGTCGCATTCATTGCACGCACACACACATACACACGCACACACACACACATGCGCACGCACGCACGCACGCACGCACGCACGCACACACACACACACACACACACACACACACACACACATATATAGATACATTAGTTCCATACAGGCTTCACTGTAGTTGACCCGACAGTGGATAACTGACATCAACAATACACTTATGTTTTTTACAATCATAGTACCTACGGCACGGATAAGCCCAGCAGTATACCGCCCCCCCCCCCCCCCCCCCCTCAACCTCCCTACCCCCCTCCCCCCAACGTACACCCCCCCTCCACCGCATCGTTCCAAAAATAAGCAAACAAAACAAAACATAACGAAGAGAGAAAAAACAGAAAAGAAAAAAAACGGAGAAGATAGAGAGAGAGAGAGAGAGAGAGAGAGAGAGAGAGAGAGTTTTCTGGATACTTTTGTCAGTTCCATGTCATAATTCATAATTGCAAAGCTCTTTATCCTGTCATAAATCGTGTTATAGTTCTACCCTTCACGTCTGACAATTTCTGAACACGGTACAAGCTTACGTTCTCAACGTGTGCATGTCAATTATTCACAGACATTATAGCGGCAACGGGGCACCTACGCGTCAACTGTTGACAAGAATCAAAATGTGTGTGCGCGTGTGTGTGTGTGCGTGCGCGCGCGCGCGCGTGCGTGCGCGCGTGTGTGCGTGCGTGCGTAGACAGATAGATATACATTGCTGTGACAGACGTGCACGCTGACGACTGCCGGCGCGGTAGGCGTGGAGATATTTCCCATGCGCAGCTGACCGAGACTGACCGAGACTGGCCGTTGTTTCCGCGTTGTTTCCCTGGAGGTAAACACGCGGACATTACGACTCTACTGGAAGCACTAAACCAGGCGAGAACTCGTCAACAACACGAGTACTTCCGAGTACTCCGTAGAGACCGCGTAAGACAGATAACTGCTGACCGTCGTCTTCATGGGGACCCACCGAACAGGCTGACCGTCCTCAGAGACTAACTACATTTGTTTGTTTCTTTGTTGTCAAAAGGGCTGACATCCTCAGAGACTAACTATGTTTGTTTGTTTGCTGTCGAAAGGGCTGTCTATCCTCAAAGAATAGCTACATTTGTCTGTTTCGTTGTTGTCAAAAGGGCTGACTGTCCTCAAAGACTAACTACATTTGTTTGTTTCTTTGTTGTCAAAAGGGCTGACCGTCCTCAGAGACAAACTACATTTGTTTGTTTGTTTGCTGTCAAAAGGGCTGTCTGTCCTCAAAGACTAACTACATTTGTCTGTGTCTTTGTTGTCAAAAGGGCTGACCGTCCTCAGAGACTAACTACATTTGTTTGTCTGTTTGTTGTCAAAAGGGCTGACTGTCCTCAGAGACTAACTACATTTGTTTGTTTATTTGTTGTAAAAAGGGCTAATTGTCCTCAGAGACTAACTACATTTGCTTGTTTCTTTGCTGTCAAAAGGGCTGACCGTCCTCAGAGACTAACTACATTTGTTAGTTTCTGAGGACGGTCAGCCCTTTGGATAACAAACAAACAAACTACATTTGTTTGTTTGTTTGTTGTCAAAAAGGCTGATAGTCCTCGGAAACTAACTACATTTGTTTGTTTCTTTTTGTCAAAAGGGCTGACCGTCCTCAGAAACTAACTACATTTGTTTGTTTGTTTGTTGCCAAAAAGGCTGCTGTCCTCAGAGACTAACTACATTCGTTTGTTTGTTATCAAAAGGGCTGATAGTCCTCAGAGGCTAACTACATTTGTTTGTTTGTTGTCGAAAGGTTTGATAGTCCTCAGAGATTAACTACATTTGTTTGTTTATTTGTTGTAAAAAGGGCTAATTGTCCTCAGAGACTAACTACATTTGCTTTTTTGTCTCGAAAGGGCTGATAGTCCTCAGAGATTAAATACATTGTTTATTTGTTGTCAAAAGGGCTGATGGTCCTCAGAGACTAACTACATTTGTTTCTTTGGGACAATATAGGCCAAAGGCCCTTTTGACAACAAAGTCCATCTCTTGTGAAAGCAGATTCTTTAGTCCTTTTTGGTAGGCATTTTGATTTCCCATTTTTCTTCGGGGGCAGTTCGGGTCATTTTTTTTCGAGGAAAGCCGACTGAGACAGAGCCGCACTATTTAAGCTTTATTAATTTCATACCTAACGCTTGTGGAGTTTCTGCGGAATTTTGCCAGGGCGTCGGCTCTGGCACACGTGACCTCTCAGTGTTTTTCGCTTCATCCGAAGGACTGGAACATCGATTTCATCACCCTGAAATTACACAATCTGAGGAGAAGGGTGGTGGGTTGGGAGGGTGGGGTGGGGGTGGGGGATCCGAATCGAGATTCAACCCCAATATTTGTATAGATCCTTTACTCCTCCCCCCCCCCCCCCCCATCCCCACCTCCACCTCCCCGCCCTCTCGCTCCACGCCGGAGCATGCTTTCTTCACCTGAGCATAAATTATGTCTAAAAGTGCACCTCACCCCTAAAGAACTTTGCGAAGAATCTATTGTTCTGAAGATCTTTAGGGGTGAAGATTGTACCGATTTGTACTTTTAGACACAGATTATGCTTTTATATATATATATATATATATATATATATATATATATATATATATATATAATCTATTTTGTTTTGAAGATCTTTAGGGGTGAAGATAGTACCGATTTGTACTTTAAGACAAAAATATATAAGCATAATTTATGTCTAAAAGTACAAATCGGTATATCGGTATACATATATATTTTGCGCTACGTGGCCTTATTTTGCAAGTGTCCACCGACACCAGCAGCGGCACCAGAAGAAACCCGGACAAGGTCCCTGCGGACCCCATGTCCAAATATAGACCGGGCGGCACGGGAGTTTTGCCGTTGAAAGCCGTGGGTTGACGTCGTCCACGCTTTGCTTCTGACAGTGTCTGCCCAGCGCCCCACGCCGCGACCCCGTCCTCCCAAGACACAAATACCCAAAGTCATGGTTTCCCTTTTTATTCTTATCATGGCACATAACAGCCGAGTGCATTTCCATACGGGTCTCTCCTCTCTGCGGGAGTTGCTTCCCCTTTATGGCCCAGGGGGCGCTTTGGTCGGCGGCCATAAGGTCCGGTCGGCGACAAGTGACGGATTTTAGTGCCTCGACTCTCGGCTCTCCGTTTATCCGGCTCAAGTTTGTGGCGGCCGTAGAAATTCTGATTCGCTGTTTATCGACTTCAAAGGAAGTGATGAAATAAATCCTGTAAAAGCTGAGTGTCTTTTTTTCCCCCTTCTTTCTCTCTCTCGCGTCAGCGGCCCCATTGCGTCTTTGTTTCGTTTCTGGATGTTTTTTGCTGTTGTTGTTGGTGTTGTTTTTCCCTTCCCGTGGAGGGGAAAGTTGGGCAATCCGGGACAAGGATTCGTACAGCAGAAATGATTTGGTCATCGACAATGCTAGTGTCTATAAATGCAAGCGAGACCTCATGCGCTTCGGCTGTTGCTTTTTGATTCAGCAGCAAGCGATGCCCGCGCAGCTTTTGGACTCGGTAGCAAGCTATGGCCACGCAGATCTTTTGACTCAGCCACAAGCTATGGCCACGCATACAGCTTTTTCTTTTTGACTCGGCCACAAACTATGGCCACGCATACAGCTTTTTCTTTTTGACTCGGCCACAAGCTATGGCCACGCATACAGCTTTTTCTTTTTCGACTCAGCCATTAGCTATGGCCACGCAGATTTTTGACTCGGCCACGAAATAATTATGCCCACGCAGCGTTTTGACTGGGTAGCAAGCTATGGCCACGCAGCTTTTTCTTTTTCACTCAGCCACAAGCTATGGCCACGCAGATTTTTGACTTAGCCACAAGCTATTCCCACGCAGACTTTTGACTCGGCCACAATCTATGCCCACACAGCTTTTTTGACTCGGTCACAAAATGATTATGGCCACGCAGCTTTTTCCTTTTGGCTCAGCCACAAGCTACGGCCACGCAGATGTTTTGGCTCGGCCACAAGCTATTCACACGCAGCTTTTTGACTCGGCCACAATTTAATTATGCCCACGCAGCGTTTTGATTCAGTAGCAAGCTCTATGGCCACGCAGCTTTTTTGACTCGGCCACAAAATAATTGTGGCCACACAGCTTTTTCTTTTTGACTCGGCCACAAGCTATGGCCACGCAGATTTGTTGACTCGGCCACAGGCTATGCCCACGCAGATTTTTGACTTAGACACAAGCTATTCCGACGCAGATTTTTGACTTGCCCACAAGTTATTCCCACACAGCTTTTTTACTCGGCCACGCAGGTGTTTTGGCTCGGCCACAAGCTATTCACACGCAGCTTTTTGACTCGGCCACAATATAATTATGCCCACGCAGCGTTTTGATTCAGTAGCAAGCTCTATGGCCACGCAGCTTTTTTGACTCGGCCACAAAATAATTGTGGCCACGCTGCTTTTTCTTTTTGACTCGGCCACAAGCTATGGCCACGCAGATTTGTTGACTCGGCCACAAGCTATGCCCACGCAGATTTTTGACTTAGACACAAGCTGTTACCACGCAGACTTTTGACTCGGCCACAAGTTATTCCCACACAGCTTTTTTGACTCGGTCCACGCAACATTTTGACTTAGTAGCAAGCTATGGCCACGCAGCTTCTTTTTGACTCATCCACAAGTTATTCCCACGCAGCTTTTTGACTCGGCCACAAAATGATTATGGCCACACAGCTTTTTCTTTTTGACTCAGCCACAAAATAATTGTGGCCACGCAGCTTTTTCTTTTTGACTCTGCCACAAAATAATTGTGGCCACGCAGAGTTTTCTTTTTGACTCAGCCACAAAATAATTGTGGCCACACAGCTTTTTCTTTTTGACTCGGCCACAAAATAATTGTGGCCACGCAGAGTTATCTTTTTGACTCGGCCACAAAATAATTGGGGCCACGCAGCTTTTTCTTTTTGACTCAGCCGCGAGCTATGGCCACGCAGAATGTTGACTTAGACACAAGCTATTCCCACGCAGATTTTTGACTCGGCCACAAGTTATTCCCACACAGCTTTTTTTTACTCAGTCACAAAATGATTATGCCCCCGCAGCTTTTTTGACTGGGCTACAAAATAATTATGGCCACGCAGCTTTTTCTTTTTGACACAGCCACAAGCTATGCCCACCACGCAATTCTTTTGACTCAGCCACAAAATCTGCCCAAGCAGCTTTTTGACTCAGTAGCAAGCTATGGCCACGCAGTTTTTTCTGTTTGACACAGCCACAAGCTATGGCCACGCAGCTTTTTGACTCTGCCACAGGCTATGCCAACGCAGTTTTTTTTCTTACTCAGACACAAGATATGCCCACGCAGATCTTTGATTTAGAAGCAAGCTATGCCCAAGCAGCTTTTTGATTCAACCCCAATTAAGCTATGCCCACGCAGCTTTTTGACTCGACCACAAGCTATGCCCACGCAGCTTTTTGACTCAACCACAAGCTATGCACACGCAGCCCTTTGACTCAGCCACAAGCTATGGCAACACAGTTTTATCTTTTTGTCTCCAGTCACAAACTATGCGCACGCAGCTTTTTGACTCGGTCACAAAATATGACCACGCATATATATATATATATATATATATATATATATATATATATATATATATATGAATGACAAAGCTGTACCCACGTGACTCGGCTACAAGCTATGCCCACGTGACTCAGCCACAAACTATTGGCAACGCAACTTTTTTTTCTTCTTCTTTTTTTCGTATTGGCTCAGCCGCAAGCTTTGCTCACGCAGTTTTTTGACTGAGCCACAAGATATGCTCACTCTAGTGTCATCCCTCTGTCTGTCTGTCTGTCTCTGTCTCTATCTGTCTGTCTGTCTGTCTGTCTCTGTCTCTCTCTGTGCCTGTATTCGCCTCGATATAACCATCATGGTTGAGTTGACTGGGCGTTAAAAACAGATTTCTTTCCTTACTGTGTGTGTCTGTGTGTTTCTCTTTTTCTCCGTCTGCGTCCCTCCGTCTGCCTTGCTGTCACATGACACTGATATCGGCCAATATGCATTTATATACCATGCATCATGCATAATATACATAACGTTTAAAAGAAGTTTTTGCAGTTTTTGTCCATTCCTTTTTATATTTTTCTTTGAGCTGGTAAAATAAATTGGACGGAATTGACGACGATACCAGTAGGTTCTAGCCTCATGTGCTCCTTTAACAGGGGTAATATTGAAGGCCCTCTTCGAAAATTTGATGTTTGTGTATGCATATTTTGTTTTATATTGGTGTTGACACTGGATTCATGGACTGACTTGAGAAAGGGTTTATATGATTATGAGAAGAGTTTTAAAATGTGCATTTGCTTATGAAGGAATTTGATTGTCTAATGGTGACCTGCGTGGTTAAAAAATCGTTACTAGCTTTATTTGTCTCTGTCTCTCTGTCTCTCTCTCTGCCCCCTCTCTCTCCGTCCCTTCCCCTCCTACCTCTCTGTGAGCGCGCGGGCTTGCGTGTTAATGTGCATTTTTAAAAGTTTTTAATGTGCTTTTTAAAAGGTTTTTAATGTGCTTTCCTTGTACATTCAATTTTCGCTTTGCTTTCTTCTTCTTCTTCTTCTTATTCTTCTCTCTCTCTCTCTCTCTCTCTCTCTCTCTCTCTCTCTCTCTCTCTCTCTCTCTCTCTCTCTCTCTTTGTTATCATGTTGCTTTACGTCCACAGAAGCCACATACGGCTTTTTAGGGACGGGTGTCTCTCATTGCCTGTATTCGCCATGGTTGAGTAGACTGGGAGTTAAAAACAGATTTCTTTCCTTACTTTGTCTGCCAGTCTGTCTGTGTGTTTCTCTCTCTTTTTCTCCGTCTGCGTCTCTCCGTCTGCCTTGCTGTCACATGGCACTGATATCGGCCAATATGCATTTATATACCATGCATCATGCATAGTATACATAACGTTTAAAAGAAGTTTTTGCAGTTTTTGTCCATTCCTTTTTACATTTTTCTTTGGTAAAATAAACTGGACGGAATTGTCGATGATACCAGTCGGTCCTGGCCTCATGCGCGCCTTTAACAGGGGTAATATTGAAGGCCCTCTTCGAACATTTGTGTTTGATGTTTGTGTATGCATATTTTGTTTTATATTGGTGTTGACACTGGATTCATGGACTGACTTGAGAAAGGGTTTATATAATTATGAGAAGAATTTTGAAATGTGCATTTGCTTATGAAGGAATTTGATTGTCTAATGGTGACCTGCGCAGTTAAAAAATCCAATTACTAGCTTTATTTGTCTCTGTCTCTGTCTCTCTCTCTGCCCCCTCTCTCTCCGTCCCTTCCCCTCCTACCTCCCTGTGTGCGCGCGGGCTTGCGTGTTAATTTGCATTTTTAAAAGTTTTTAATGTGTTTCTCTTGTACATTAAATTTCCGCTTTGCTTTCTTCTTCTTCTTCTTCTCTCTCTCCCCCTCTCTCTATCTCTCCCTCCCTTCCACTGAGCGATATATCACCAAACCACATGGTATTATCATGACGAAACAGGAGGATGTCCATTGTACATCGACAGCATAATCGCCTTCCACAGGTATCGGTTGAAACTTGGCTAAATGCTCATTACAGTTAAGATTTCAGAAACAAGCTCCGATTGTGTTCAAAAACAGTCTAAATAACCTACGGGAATTAGAGGTAAGAGGAGCAACTGGGCAGGTAGCATATAAAAGTGTGTCGAGTCTTATGGTTTCCAAGACGTCTGGGCACAAGGTAGAGTGAGCAACGAAGCTGCCTTTCTTTCTGCCATCAGGCAAAAAAAAAAGAAAGAAGAAGAAAAGAAGAGACATTATATATATATATATATAAAACATGGCACAACGTTTTAAGCTAGAATGGAGCAGATGAATAGGTAAATAAGAATCAAACGGTGACATTTTTCTGCCTGATAAACTGATTTGAATCAGATATTGTTCTGGTTGGAAGCGTTTGTTTTCGCCGAGTTCATTTATGCCAGCCGTAGTCAAATTATCAGAGTGTGATTGAACTTCTTCATTCTGATGTCATTAAGATATTTTTCTGCCTGGTAAACCGATTTGAGTCAGATATCTTAATGACGTCACAATGAAGAAGTTCAGTCGCACTCTGATAATTAGACTACGGTGAAAATTAAATGAACTCGGCGAAAACAAACGCTTCCAACCAGAACCAAGATGTGTCCTTTCTAACAAAGACGTGTCCTTTGTACGTGTCCTTTGTAACAAAGACGTGTCCTTTCGGCCCAGATGTCTTAATGGGAGGCGAGTTTCACCTCTTGTTTAGAAGCCCTGTCTATGCTGAAGTCCGACATTAATTCTCGAGGGAGTTTATTGACAGTGATGTTGAACCCTCTCTAATGAATTCTATTTGAAACCCCAAATATTGAAGGTACTATGAAAATTGCAATGTTTGCCTTTTTGTGTTTTGAAACGCAGAGACGGAAATGCTGGCTTCGTAACTGTACTCGTGAGCAGCTAGCTGTCAACCAATGGGATATAGGTATTGTGCTATAGGTATTGCACTTTGTATGCATGCGATGTATGTTACGTTCATGGTTCATACAATGAGAAGTCGTAGAAGTAAGCAGAACCAGATGAACAGTGTACATCATCCCTTGATTATTGCAGATAGTGCTGAAGTGTAACATACGACCCCCCCCCCCCCCCCCCTCCAACTCCCTCCCGACTTCCCTCCTTGTATATGTGTTGGTGGCCCTCATAATAAACCATGTGTCAGTTTCTCTCTCTCTCTCTCTCTCTCTCTCCTCTCTCTCTCTCTCTCTCTGTCTCTGTCTCTGTCTCTGTCTGTCTGTCTGTCTGTCTGTGTCTGTCTGTCTCTCTCTCTCCTCTCCACCCCCCCTCTCTCTGTCGGTCCCCTCTCTGTCTGTCTGCCTCACTGTTTGTCTCGCTTCGGTCATTTATTTATTTATTTACTTATTTTTTCTTTCCTTGCCCATTAATATGCATGGATATGCTTTTGCTTTTATTTTTTGCACAAGCGTGCGTGTGTGTTCTTTTCTGCGTTCTGAGAGAGAGAGAGAGAGAGAGAGAGAGAGAGAGAGAGGAGAGCGTGTGTGTGTGTGCGTATGTGTGCATTCACACGGGCGTGTTAGTGTGTATGTGTACTCGCGCGCTTGTGTGTGTGCGCATGATGCGTTTGTGTTCGTTTTGTGCGTACCTACGCGTGCGTGCGTGCGTGTGTGTGATGTTCGTAACTCGCGTTTGCATGCCTTGTTTAAGTCTTGTACATTATGTCTATCGACTCTTGTTCTCTGTCTCTGTCTCCCCTTGTTTCTCTCTCTCTCTCTCTCTCTCTCTCTCTCTCTCTCTCTCTCTCTCTCTCTCTCTCTCTCTTTTGTTGTTGTTGTTATTAAACGAGCTGTCTCGACCTTTGTTAGTCCCGCATTCTCTGCAGGCGAAATCTTAATTTCTGCGTCCATGGTTCCCCACCGAAGGTAAGCTCAACAATGGGGAAAGCACACAAGAGCGAGCAAACGGGTAAGTAAATAAAAATGAATACTTTTACCGATCTACGACATTCAATCCACAATGAACACGTATTTAAATCGGTAATTCAAATA
>JABMCL010000173.1:375000-380000 GCA_018857735.1 Alviniconcha marisindica
CGTGTGGTTTAGTGACTGGTGTTTCGATTGGCTGTTAAACTTGTTCGACGCCGAGTTGTCGCCGAAGAGGTGCTGGCGGGAACGGAGATCCCAGGAGGTGGGGGATGAGGCAGACTATTACACCTAACGCTACACTGTCACCGCCAGGGTGCCTTTGAATCCTGCAGTAAGACGGGCAGAGATTAGAACCATTGTAATGTTGCATTAATTCTGAGGGGCAAAGTCAAGAAGTGACTGTCCATAGACCACACCTGTTGAAGAGAGAGGAGAGCCAAAGCGGAATCGAACCGAGGTCCTTACTGCTTACCAGCCTAACACCTTTTTTTGTTTTGAACTAGTGTCGAAGTTTGAATGTGTGATTCGTCCTGGATTAATCCTCTAGAGTTAACGGGGCGTTTTAATGACAATAATATTGATAATAACTTTCATTCATAAAGCGTCCTTTCTCACAGGAGCTCATAGCGCTTTACAATTATTAATAGCATTTATAATTACAAAATAGAGAAGCGCCATAGACACATGAAGTCAAGCAGGCAATTCATATATATACATATGTGTGTGTGTGTGTGTGTGTGTGTGTGTGTGTGTGTGTGTGTGTGTGTGTGTGTCCTTACAGTGTGATTTCTGCACATACTGGCTGGTGTGACATTCATTGACTGGACAGGCGCGTATGTCGTGGAAATCAGATCAGGCATTAACCGTTGATGTGACTAATGTGACCGGGTTTCTAACCGCCTTGGTTGAGCACCTGCTTGACCAGACGTTAAATATCAGTTAAGTAACCACAAATATAACCCGAATCTTTTGTTTCCACACAGCTAGTCTACCTGCGAGAATGTTGCTTTATTTTAATGCACCTTGGAGAAACACAATCACCATAAGGAGCCCATAATCAGCGTATCCCCAGCCAGAAGAAAAAGTTGCAGTCACCGACAGATTGAAGCTCTACCTCCGATGAACGCAAATCATCTATTCCGGGCAGATATATATCCACGTAGTCTGTCTTAGATAAAGTTGTTGCGGTCACGATACGATTAAGACTTTGTGCTAGTCATCAACATTGCTTACAGATATCAGTAAACATCTAGCCATCAGCATAGCCTACCGACATCGCAAACCAGCTAGTCATCAACATAGCCTACAGACATCACAACATAGCCTACAGACATCACAATGACGCTAGCCATCAACATAGCCTACAGACATCACAAACCAGCTAGTCATCAACATAGCATATAGACATCACAGCATAGCCTACAAACATCATAAAGATGCTAGCCATCAATATAGCCTACAAACATCACAAATAGACATCACAAACCAGCTAGTCATCAGCATAGCCTACAGACCTCACAACATAGCTTACAGACATCACAAAGATGCTAACCATCAACATAGCCTACATACACCACAAACCAGCTAGTCATCAACATAGCCTACAGACATCACAGCATAGCCTACAGACACCACAACATAGCCTAAAGACGTCACAAACCAGCTAATCACCAACATAGCCTACAGACATCACAACATAGCCTACAGACATCGCAAAGACGCTAGCCATCAACATAGCCTACATACACTAGAAACGAACTAGTCATCAGCATAGTCTACAGACAACACTCCATAGCCTACAGACATCACAAACCAGCTAGCATCAACATAGCCTACAGACATCACAACATAGCCTACAGACATCGCAAAGACGCTAGCCATCAACATAGCCTACATACACTAGAAACGAACTAGTCATCAGCATAGTCTACAGACAACACTCCATAGCCTACAGACATCACAAACCAGCTAGCATCAACATAGCCTACATACAGCACAAACCAGCTAGTCATCAACATAGCCTACAGACATCTCAAAGACGCTAGCTATCAACATAGCCTACAGACATCACAAACCAGCTAGTCATCAACATAGCATACAGACATCACAACATAGCCTACCAACATCATAACCAGCTAGCCATCAACATAGCCTACATACACCACAAACCAGCTAGCCATCAACATAGTCTGCAGACATCACTAAGACGTTTGCCATCAACATAGCCTACAGACAACACAAACCAGCTAGCCATCAACATAGCATACAGACATCACAACCAGCTAACCATCAACATAGCCTACAGACACCACAAACCAGCTATAGCTACTACATAATCTACAGACATCACAAAGACACTATAGCCATCAACATATCCATAGAGACGTCACAAAGACACTAGCCATCAACATATCGATACATACATCACAAAGACACTAGCCACCTACATAGCCTACAGACATCGCAAAGACGCTAGGCACATGCACATGTCAATAGGCTATGCTAGACACATAGCATACGTAAATCACAAAGCATCTAGTCATTAACATAGCCTACAGACATCACAAAGCTACGAACAAGCAACATAGCATACAGACATTTACAAGACGATATAGCCTGCACGATAGCCTACATACACCATAAAGTATCCTACATACGCCATAAAAGCCTCTAACCGATGAACGAAGCCTGTATACGGACATCACAAGACAGTTTAATTAGTCATCAACAAACCCTACAGTCATCACAACGCCATTTATAGTCACCAATATAGCCTATAGCCACGAATCTGCTAGCCATCAACACAACTTGCAGTCAACACGCCACTAGTCATCAATATAGCTCATAGCCACAAATCTGCTAGCCATCAACAAACCCTACAGTCATCACAACGCATTATAGTCATCAATGTAGCCTATAGCCACAAATCTGCTAGCCATCAACAAACCCTACAGTCACCACAACCCATTATAGTCATCAATGTAGCCTATAGCCACAAATATGCTAGCCATCAACAAACCCTACAGTCACCACAACCCATTATAATCATCAATGTAGCCTATAGCCACAAATCTGCTAGCCATCAACAAACCCTACAGTCACCACAACCCATTATAGTCACCAATATAGCCTATAGCCACACAACTGCTAGCCATCAACACAACTTGCAGTCAACACGCCACTAGTCATCAATATAGCTTATAGCCACAAATATGCTTGCCATCAACAAACCCTACAGTCGTCAGAACGCCACTTAGAGTCATCAATATAGCCCATAGACACAAATCTGCTTGCCATCAACAAAGCCTATAGTCACCATTTAGCCTTTTATGAACGTCTACCATATTCTGACCCTATACAGTACTGCATAAACTCCTTTGAACTTACGCAGCACCTGATAATTTACTGGACCATAATAAAGCATAAATATCGGGGGGGGGGGGGGGGGGGAGGAAGAGGGGTGAAAACACTGTCAATTCTATAATTAACAACCATGTAGTCTCTGTGTGTCCGCGCATCTTGCGAAAGGTTAGCTGACATTGATGGTCCTCCGCCACACTTTGACTGTCTTCCACCAGCAAGCCACAGTCGTGACACAGAATACTCCATCCATCCACTTCGTGTTTGCTGCCACCCCATAATATTTTACGGCCGTGAAAACGGAGCGATACTCGAAGAAAACTTTTCCCTCGGTTTCTTTATGGAGCTGGATGGAGATCAAGGCCAGAGAAGCGGGCAGTGGCCTTAATCTCTGTCTTCATCCCTGTTTTGTAGGCGCCCAATTATTCGACGGAAATCGAGGGAGGCCAGAGAAGCGGGCAGTAGAAGAGAAAGCTTATCACTCTGCAAAGAAATGTGTCATTGACAATATCTGTCTTCATCCCTGTTTTGTAGGCGCCCAATTATTCGACGAAATCGAGGGAGGGGAATGGGGAGTAGAAGAAGAAAGATCACATACGCAAAGAACATGTAAGTATTTTGGGATCTAAGTGGACCCTAAGTGAATGGAAGGTTTTGTGTCCACTGTAAACGTATTTGTCTGGTTTATTTACGCCTTGGTTAGCGGGTTCCGATTATAGTGACCACAGCACAGCTTCTGCGCAAGCACAGCTCCACGTTTTTGTCTTATGGCTAAAGGATAGTGGTAGCCTTTTTTTAAATTTTTTTGTTTGTTTTAATTTTATACATCTGGTTTGGCAACTAGAGTTGGAGTGGACCCAGAGACTTTTTACGATGTGACGTAAGGGTGTGAGTGTGTGTGTGTGTGTGTAGGTGTGTGTTCTTACGTGAGTGCGTGCGTGCGTGCGTGTGTCGTGCGCGTGCGCGCGTGTGGCGTGCGTGGTGTGTGCGTGCGGGGGGTGTGTGCGTGTGGTGGTGGTGTGTGGTGTGTGTGTGTGTGTGTGTGGTGTGTGTGTGTGTGGTGTGTGTGTGTGTGTGTGTGTGTGTGTGTGTGTGTGTGTGGTGTGTGTGTGTGTGTGTGTGTGTGTGTGTGTGTGTGAAGTTGTTTTTTTCTCCCTTGTCTCAGACCCGGGTTTATACCTTCAGATAGTCGTTGCTTGCAGTTCTCTGGGGAATTTTCGGAAACCTTTCCAGGGGTGTCCGTCAACATTTATATTTTGTAAAGATCACACAGTGTTTTGGGGCTCCAGCACTAACTACCAACTGACCAATGGCAACTGGGAACTCTAATATCAAAGGATATCGTCCGTAAGTCTCCGCGCCAGACGTTAACTACCACTTAATCGCAGACCGACAATCAACGCCAGTCATAACTGACCACTGGGCAGTTTGGACTGGAGGAAGACTTTCAGATAATCCGAGTGGAGTGGAATAAAAAGTCTAGAACAGGAGTGGATAGCCAGGCGTTCAAAAGCTCCATCCCCAGCCCGGCCATATTGAAGGACATTAAATTGGTGTCTGTATATAGCACTGTAGCTCTGTACGTAAGCTGGACACACTTAAAGGTAAAATATTTGGCTCGGACAAAGTTAGGTGGACAGAGTCAAAAGGGAATTATAGGCCGTGTGAGTGACAGTCGCCACGACTGATGAAAGCTCATGCGGTCATATAGTTATTTAAATCAACTTTCGTAAAAATCGCGTTAGCTATCGTACAGGCAGCGTGTACTAAAGCGATGCGCTTGTTGTTTTTGTTGTTGTTATTTT
>JABMCL010000173.1:385000-390000 GCA_018857735.1 Alviniconcha marisindica
ACGGATGGACAGCATCGTTCGTTAAAGGCTTTCATTGTTTTCTTTCGGCCATTTGTCTCTGGAGAGGTATACTGAATTCAGGAGCTGTGTGTGAAAGTCGAGGTGGCCGTCCTGGGCTCCCTTGTCCCTAGTAGTCCTTATGGTCTCTGTGGACGTAAAGCAGCGTTGAACTTGTTCGCGATAGAGCTCAGGAGCTGTGTGAAAGTCGAGGTGGCCGTCCTGGCCTCCCCTGTCCCTAGTAGTCCTTATGGTCTCTGTGGACGTAAAGCAGCACTGAACTTGAACTTGGAGAGGTACTGGCGGGGACAGAGATTCCAGGAGGTCGGGGGCAGAGGGACACAATAATAACACGCAACGCTGCACTAGCTGTGACTACCACAACGACTCCTGCAGTAAGATTGGCAGCGATGAGAGCTAGTTTAATGTTTCATTCAGAGTGAAGAGACAGTGTCCACGAACAACAAATTTTGGAGAGAATGGAGAGCCGAAGAGGATAATCGAACCGACGTCCGTCCGATTACAGTGACGCCAATATGACGTCTTAACGCTTGGCCGATCCGGCTCACAGTGTTGGCAGCTTCGACAGTTCAGTCAAGTTCAAAGCGGCTGATTTGATTTTTACGTAAGGAGCAGTAGCCGCAATTAACGCCCTGTTTAAACAAGGGAGCTTTATTATTTCGTCCGTGTAATTTAAAAACGGGTGGGTCCTCGTTGCGGTTAAGGTGTAGTTATGGTTACGGCAACGGTATGGTTACGTGTGTTTTCTATAGTATAGGAGCAGTGTCGCGTGTGTTTTCTATAGTGTCACGATGCTTTTGGACTTCCCTTATTCAAAAGTGGACGTGGTATCTTTAACATGTGCAGATATAGTCTGGCGTCCAACGCGGTGGAAGGCAAAACAGTTAGTTAGTTCTGGAATTTTAACGTCCCGTGAACTGTTAACAGGGTTACCCGAGGACGAACAGACAGTAGTTATTTCTTGGATTTTAACGTCCCGTGAACTGTTAACAGGGTTACCCGAGGACGAACAGGCAATAATTCTTGGATTTAAATGTCCTGTGAACCGTTAACAGGGTTATCCCAGGACGTACAAACACTAGTTAGTTCTTGGATTTTAACGTCCCGTAAACTGTTAACAGGGTTAACCCTTGACGAACAGACTCTAGTTCGTGGATTTTAAACGTCCCTTGAACTGTTAACAGGATTACCCGAGGACGAACAGACAGTAGTTCTTGGATTTTAACGTCCCGAGAACTGTTAACAGGATTACCCGAGGACGAACAGACAGTAGTTCTTGGATTTTAACGTCCCGAGAACTGTTAACAGGATTACCCGAGGACGAACAGACAGTAGTCAGTTCTTGGATTTTAACGTCCCGTGAACTGTTAACAGGGTTACACCAGGACGAACAGGCAATAGTTAGTTCTTGGATTTAAACGTCCTGTGAACTGTTAACAGGGTTACCTCTTGACGAACACACACTAGTTAGTTCTTGGATTTGAACGTCCCGTTATCAGGGTCAGACCAGGACAAACAAACACTATTTTACCACTGGAGAGGCGACACAAGTAAGTAACTTGGTGTTTTATGCCCCGTAGGCGACACAAGGGCTGTCTCGGAGACGAATGAGTTCAAGAGCAGACTTGGATGAAATAATGATGGAGAGAGAGAGAGAGAGAGAGAGAGAGAGAGAGAGAGAGAGAGAGAGAGAGAGAGAGAGAGAGAGAGAGAGAGAGAGAGAGAGAGAGATTAAAAATCCGCCTCTGATCAGTTTAGATAATTTGGTGTTCGGGAAAGTCCAAATGCTTAAATCCGGTTGCGTCTAAAACGTCTTTCAGTGTATTCTGACGTAGCTCCGATTACTTTTTTGTTTTTGTTTTTAAATTTTGAATGAAGCTGATAATTATTTAGAATTAATTTTTTTAACTTTTTTTTTCTAGCAATGTTGTGTCACGGTTCACATTCTGTTATCACAGCATAGAAACACAGGGGGTAAAATGTAGCTGTGTGCACATACATAGTTTCGAGCAGAACAAAAAGCAAGTTCATACTTGTACTGCAAAATGTCTCTAAATTTAGGTTACTAATTGATTGTGTGGTGTCACTTTCTTGGTAAACTTGTCATAATTATATAGTCGTTTCCATTAAATGCATATATGCCTGCCAACCTCATAATTAGTTATAGATTATTTATAAAGGGTTGAAGTTGGAATCGATTTACTCAAACCGCTGATGCGATGACCCAATGGGATGCATTCTGCGATGATGTGTGTAATTTTGTTCTAATAATTACTCCTTAACCGCAATGACCGGACCTTTGGATGGTTGGTTTTGCTGTTACGTTCGTCTAACGCTGACTTGTCATCGTAGGGGAAATGGCGGGGACCAAGATCCAAGGAGGAGAGAAGTGAAGGGGGAGGGGGGGGAGGCCTTGGGGGGCGTGGGGGTGGGGGGGGGGGGGTGGGGGTGGGTTAAGGGAGAGGGACGGAAGCAACTATAGCTAGCGCTACATTGTCGCCACCAGAATAATATCTGAACGCATTAAGATGGTCAGCGGTGTGCGTCAGTTTACAGTTTTGTTAATTCAAAGTCACAAGGCTGTTGGTGCGCCACAGGAAGGGCGTAGTGGGCCCAGGAGTGGGGGGTGGGAGAGAAGAAGGGGGGGGGTGGGGCAGTTGGAGGGGTAGTTGGTGGTGGGGGTGGGGTGGGGTGGGGGGGGGGGCGAGGTGCAGGGGGAACTGTATAGCTTTGATCCACTCTGTCATCGGACATCAGAGTTACCATTCTGGCTGTTGGGAATACTGACACTAAAACTGATATTACTGTAAAGCACATCAAACAATCCTTAATTTTCTATACCACTTAATAATGCAAGAATGAAACAATACAATACAGATAATAACCATTTGAAGTTCAGCTAGAAGCAATTAGGCCATTTTGAGACGGAAAAAATATCTATTTTATGCTGTTGATTTTATTACTAACTAGCAAACCCCTGCTTCATCCAGCTTTTTCACCGGAATTGAAGCGCTGAAGCTGTTTTCTGTCATGAGTGTATTGACACAGAGACACACACACAGATAAGGTGGCATATTTTCGGTAATGTTGGCGTTGCAGCGGTTCAGTGTTAGTAAAACAAATGAAAAAGGACAGGGGTGGGAGGGGTGGGGGCGGATTTTAGGTTCCACCTGGATTTTAACTCGCGATCGCCGGCGTGAAAATCCTGTGTTAACCATGAGACAACCGGGCTGCCGTTCAGCTTATATAAACTTTCTTCCCGCTGTATGAAGGACAGTGAGCCGGTCTGGGCTTGCGGTAAGGCGTTAGGCTGGTAAGCAGAGGGATCTCGGTTCGAATCCGCTTTGGCTCTCCTTTCTCTTCAAAAGTTGTCGTCTGTGGATACTGTCTTGTGACTCTGTCCCTCACAATTATGAAACATTAAAATGGCTCTCATCGCTGCCCATCTTAATGCAGAAGTCATTCTGGTGGTGACAGTGTAGAGATAGGTATATAATCTCCCTCTCCCCCCACCTCCATACCCCCTCCGTCCCACTTCTCCCCGTCCCTAATAAGCCTTATGGTTTCTGTGGACGTTAAGCACCATGTTTACTATGAAGGACAGAGTCCAGGCGAGATCAAGAGGAGGGAGGTGAGCTGGATTTTCACGAAGAAGTTAGACACTTTCGCGGGTCCAGGCGAAATCAGGTGGTGCTGGACCCTCAAGTTAGCCCAGAAGAGATCATGAGCAGGGAGGTGGAGCTGGGCTCAGAGTGTGTGTTTTGTGCGTGTGTGTGTGTGTGTGTGTGTGTGTGTGTGTGTGTGTGTGTGTGTGTGTGTGTGTGTGTGTTGTGTGTGTGTGTGTGTGTGTGTGTGTGTGTGTGTGTAGGTGTGTTTGTGTGTGTGTGATCTCACGGTTTTGCAAAGTACCTTCTAAACGGTGCATGATTTATCATCAGTTTTTTTCAGGATATGAGTACAATATAATACTATAATAATACTATATACTAATATATTTCGTTTTTAAGTTTGGAAGATTTCATAGGAACTAGCCCCATCAAATCATGTTTTATTTAAACTGTGAAGGAAATAAAAATAACAACTCGAACGTAATGACTTTAAATGCTCCGATGATGTTACATCAACCCTAGAAAACTCGTTTTGTGACTGACAATTTGCGGGTTCCAATGTAAAATACAAAAACACGAAGAAGAAGAAGAAGAAGAAGAAGAAGAAGAAGAAGAAGAAGAAGAAGAAGAAGAAGAAGAAGAAGAAGAAGAAGAAGAAGAAGAAGAACAACAACCAACAACAACAACAACAACATCAACAACAATAACAACAACAACAACAACAATGTCAAGTATTACAACTGGTATGAGGCTTACCTCGGCCTCTCTTCTTCTTCTTTTTTTTTTGGGGGGGGGGGGGGACAATAAGTCATTTAGTAACTTAACTGTTTGTTTGCTTCCTAGTAGAACGATTCTATTCCGAGAATGTATACTAATAGCTAAGGCTATAGATAAGAAAAAATCAAGTAACAAGAAGAAGCAAGAAACAACAACAATAACAACAACTTTAGCTTCTTTTCAGAGGAAGTTGCTTCGGGTTGGCATTTGATAACCCAAAGTTATGTACGACAACTTTAGACAATGGAAACCAGTGTTCCAAGTATTATAAACTAGAGATTGTTCGTCTTTTCTTCCTTCTTTTATTTTATTTTTTATTTTTATTTTTATTTTTTATCCCTCTTCTGACACCACACGAAGACCAAGTGTCGAAAGCGCTCGTGTTTTTCATTTTCTTTATGTGTCGTCGTATAGGTGAGTACATTTCTCTGGAGCTGTTCTGTTTTGTCAACCTCTCCAGCAGTTGTTCACTCATTCCTTATATAGCTCTTAGTAAACTACATAGTTCTTACTAAACTTTTAACATATGTCTGAAAAGAACCAATTAGATAGCTAGTTAGTTTATCAGTTAGCGAGTTAGCTGGTTAGTTAGTCAAT
>JABMCL010000173.1:400000-405000 GCA_018857735.1 Alviniconcha marisindica
AGTTGTGGTTGCTTCAACAGTCAGCTAGGTGCTGGCGGATAGATCTGATTTCCACGTAACCAGAACAGCTGACAGTTGAAATGTGCTTGTTAAGAGTGAGGTTATCTTAAATCTAGAAACCAAGGTTACAAGCACAGGTCGAGAACCGAACGTCGGCTGTGCCAGCACGAAGAGATGTGGGCTGATCATCAGGAAAAAATGGTTCTATTTGACTTCATGAGGAGAGTCTCTGTCTTGTCGTCATACAGTTTCAATTTGTTTTATGTCATCTAGGTCTTCACGTCAGAGATGAATGTCTGTATTGTCAGGACAGTGGCGTGTATCTGATCAGGAGGTCAGAACTGAAGTAGCTGTGTGTCATCGGCAAGAAGACTGGTTGCCTGGAGACATAATGACTTTCAGTCAAAGAGCAGAAAGATGTAGAGTAGAGAATGAAGAGGACAGGACCAAGACTGAACCCTGTGGAACCTCAAAGAAAACGTCCGAGTGTCTTCAACTCCGGTCATTGACAGTCACAGTCGGAGTCCTACCAGTGAGGTAAGACTCAAACCAAGAAAGAGCCGTGACAGAAATGCAATAGAGAGATTAAAGTCTGTGGTAGGGAATATGGTGGTCGATAATATCGAAAGCAGAGGACAGATCGAAAAGGGGTAAGACAGACACATCACCACCATCCAAAGCAAACAGAATGTCGTTAGTCATTTTGGGTAGAGCCGTCTCGGTGCTTTGACATGGACGGTATGCAGACTGGGAAGGGCAGAGCGATTTCAAGTAGGTGAAGAGCTGCCGTATAACCATTTTCTCAATAACTTTTGGACAGGAATAAAAGGCCTGAGACTGGACGGTAGTTTTTAAGATCCAAACACATAAATAGGTTCAAAAGAACGCTTATTTATTATGACACAGATACACAGTCTGCGAATTTTCGGGGTAATCCCCTTTGTCAAGCTGCAAAACGACACTTAAACAACAGTTAAACGGTTAAAAACATGATTTTTTTTGTTGAGAAGCGAAATAACTTTTTTGTTTGTTTTTTTGGTTGGGCTGTCCAGTGCTTGGAAGAATCCTTAAGTTAGCTTAACTTGGTAGTTCTTAAGGTTGCTGTGGTCAAGAGTACACTTTCTGAGAAGAGGTTTAAAGACAGCATGTTAGAATGCTGACATAATCCGAGAGAACAGTAGTTTGAATGTGCACAGTGGCAGACTGTCGCCTGGCTCAGTTTGTAATTTTAAATAAATCTCACATCATCTTTTTTTCTTCTAACCTTTATATTAGTCTAACGTACTTTAAGTGCCACAGCTGCAGATGGCTACAGTATTTGTGGGGCATTGAAGAGGGTTCTTCAAGTTTCGGGGATTTTGACATCCGCTTTTGTGAGAAAATTTGCTTCCTGGGGACATCAGAGTAATCCACAGTGCCGGGAGTTCCAGTCTTAAAACCGAGTTCCCATGAAACATTTCCTTCGTTTGCATTTGTAATAAAGCTGTTCATGCATTTTACAGCACATGGGGTGGGGCGGGAGGAATACCCTAGTATGGCACAATTTCGTAGCAGTCTCCAAATGTGGTAACTTCATACTGTTTGTAAAATAAACATTTTGTTTGTCCTCACCAACTGACAGGACTGTTAAGACCACAGCAATGTTTTGAAGATCTGGAACATTTTCTCATTTGTGTATACAGGTTGTTGTTTTTCCGTTTGTTTGTTTGTTTATGTTTGTTTTTTCAAAGCCTTCAGGTTGCTGCAGTAAAAAGTAGCATGTAAACTCCCGAGAATGATTCTTACTTAAGGGCGCCAAGAGCTTCTAGTCTTCAAGACTCACCCTGATATGAGGTTATAATCAACAGGGCCTCAAAAGTCAATGGTTTGTCTGGATTCGAGATCTTATCTCGTATCACAATAGAAGCATGTGCTTCAGCCGCATTCTCTCTCCCTCCCCCACCCCGCTGCCCCCGCCCTATTTTTGTTGTTGTTATTGTTGTTACTGATTTTGTTGATAGTCATCAGAATCCGAGTCCAAAGCAACCTGGAAAAACAAACAAACAGCAAAACATTTGTTTATTTATTTTGCTATAAACATTTACTTATAAAAAGATATTGGATCCAAAACATGATGGAAGCAACAGCAGCACAAAAATAATAGCGCAGAGTTATTGCCGAATATATCCTGAATCAACAAGCAGGAGCAGAAGATGGTGTTGGGGAGGGGGGGGGGGGAGAGGGGGGGGGGGGGGCGGGGGGGGGGGGGGCTAGAGTGAGGAAAGACCTAAATCGTGACCAGCCCATTGTCTATAAACCGCGATCTCTTTGTCCGCTGACCCAGAAAACGTCCCGGTCTATACCAACAGTTCTTTTATAGTATATCGTCGCGGGGATGGGGTGGATGGCGGAGGGGGGGGGGGGGGGGGGAGAAGAAGAAGTAAAGAAAGAGCATCGTGAGGAGGCTTCACTATGCTCACCCTTAGAACTTATTACCTGTACCTGGATCGCCATAAAAGCCTAGCTCTCAGCGTGGGTCTCAGATTTAGTCTGGTTGTCGGGGCAGTTCGTCCTCAATAACACTTGGTTCAGGACCAGCAAATGCCTCCCTTCCTGACTACGATTAAAGCATTTATGAGGGACGCAGCGAACTTCAGTGCTCCATCCAGCTCGACCCTAGAGATCCTCCGTCGAGCTTCAATAAACGGCGGACGCAACGGGAAATGCTCAGAGATCTCGCTTAACTCGCGGACTGCTTTGATGATATCGTCTTGATTAGGTATGCACGCTCGTTGTTGTAGGATGCGGTATAAAGATGTTAGAGGGTGGAGAGGCGCTCCGGCACTCGTCCAGGGATCGTTGACGGAGAGTGAGAGGTTCCGCATCGTCCTGACTGACCGACTGACTGACCGCCGGTGTTGACTTGAACCTGCACCTTCGCCATGGTAAGTTAACTCAAGTCATCTCCAGTTTGTGAGCTTGTGTGGCCTAGCGGTAAGGCCTAGCTAGTAAGCAGAAGGACCTCGGTTCGATTCCGCTTCGGCTCTCCCTTCTCTTCAAAAAGGTTGTGGTTTGTTGACTTGAACCTGCACCTTCGCCATGGTAATTTAACTCACGCCATCTCCAGTTTGTGAGCCGGTTTGGCCTAGCGACAAGGCGTTAGGCTGGTAAGCAGAAGGGCCTCGGTTCGATTCCGCTTCGGCTCTCCCTTCTCTTCCAAAAGGTTGTGGTTTGTGGACGCTGTCTCGTGACTTTGTTCCTCACAATTAATGAAACATTAAAACGGCTCTCATCACTGCCGATCTTAATGCAGGAGTCATTCTGGTGGTGACAGTGTAGTGATAGGTATATAATCTCCCTCTTCCCCTACCTCCGTACTGCCGTCTCGTCTCCTTCTTTCCGTTCCTAATGAGTCTTATGGTTTCTGTGGAAGTTTACTTACTTAGTTGGAGTTTGTAATTGAATGCACTTTGGGTATGAGCTGAAGCAGTTTGAAGCTTGCCCATCAGAGCGTTTGTGTAGCATAAGAAATAAAGGAGGATGCACTTTTGGCGGATTTTTTTGTGTGCTTTGTATTTGCTCGCTTGCCAGATCAGTATTTTTGGAAGATTATAAATTTGTCATAACTTTTTGGATCTGTTTTTGTGTTTAACTCTATTTTTAGAAATCTTACAATATACTAGTTTTATCACGTATATATTTCTAGAGTTTATTTTGAGCTGACAAAATGTGACTGGCCATCGATGTCTCTTTTTTTCTGACCAATTATAGCTATTCGTTAGTCTCTGACAAGTGATCACAATTTCTGTTTCTTTTCTGGTAATCGGCCACTAATTTGTATCTGTATTTCTCTTCTTCTTTTTTAAATCGGCAATTGTTGACAGGAATAAAATCCTCAAACTTTTCCCAAATTGTACAAACCTTATGTCAGAATATGTTCGATGTAGTCAAATTTGTTCTTACAGTATTCACACTATTTAGTTCAAGCTATCCTCATTCTGTTTGATAATAAATCTTTTGGATAAACACTATGAAGAACTGTCCATGAAATACGCGCAGTCGTTTCTCTTTAATACATTTTTCTGCCATGTCCCAGTACCGTTCTGTACCATTTACATGCAATTTGCGAGGCCATCACCCACTACAACAAGGTTTTCAGATTCTCCCTGTTTACGATCAGTTTTACCAGACCCTTAGGTTTCTTTAAGTATTGATCGAAGTTTCTAATTATAAATATGTTGTCCTTAGATTAATAATCCAGCCTAACCAACGGCTTGGTATGGCATTATATTATCACTGCTTGAAGTCAAGAACAGTAATTTCTATACTGCTTACTATTTTATGCTTTATTTCCTCCAAAGCTGATCATGTTTGTTTATTTTCTTTTGTAATATCTTTAATATATACCTTGCGTTTTCCATTCGGTGAAAAACAAAACATTCTGCACGTATTTATATCAAAGAGTTCTTCCTCAGATTTTGTGAGAAGGTTCATCTTTAGTGTCTCGTTTGATAAGGAGCGTCATATTGTCTAAATATGTGCAAAGAACAGTTTTCCAAAACTCATTTACGATTTTGTCTATGACGTTGTGGCAACTAGAACAACAGTCAAAGTTACTGACACGTAGGCCACTTGCCAGTTCAGAAAACAACCCTCTTGGTATGGCTGTCCATATCTAGACACAACACGCCACTAACTTACCTATAAAATTATACCGGCTGAAAATAACATACTTTCTGTCAGTGCAAGCCCCTTATTCCAACGCCTTTTAATATAAACGTCGTTTCTGCCGTATATATTTATAGATTAATCTATTAAGAAGAAGAATGTTTGTAGAAAACACTTCACGATAACAGTCTTTTCCATCCTGCTAAGGTCCCTCTCACTCCTATAGCTGTATAATACGCGTGAGACTTACTATTCTGTCCCAGTTGCTTTTATAATCGTAGCTGTTCTCCCGCTTTCGTTCGCCCTGATATAACCTTAATGGCTGACTGGGCGCAAACTCACCAAGTTAATTA
>JABMCL010000173.1:415000-420000 GCA_018857735.1 Alviniconcha marisindica
CTGCATAACTTGTACTTAAAGGAACGTAAACATGAAATAAGAAGGGTTACTTTTCTAATAATACTGTTTATATGTTTTTCCCATTTGCAGTTACTTTGAAAAATCAGACCTAAGTGTTTGTGACATTCCTTGTCTTCGAGAACAATATTTCCAAATGACAGTGGGTAAACTGGATGGTTGTCTTTCTTAAATGTTAACAATTCAGTTTTTTCTTCATTAAAACTACTTTCCATCGTTTCGCCCAGCTGTTAATTTTTTCCAAGTCAGAATTTAAAATTGCTGCTCTTCTGTCGGGGTCTTTCAATGCAAGTGACACACTTGTGTCATCCGCGAAAAGTTTTATAACAGATTCAATATTTTTGGTTATGTCGTTTATATATATGAGAAATAACAAGGGGCCTAACACAGACCCCTGTGGAACTCCAGAAGGTACTGTTTTGTATTCAGACTTTTTACCTTTTATAACAACGGCTTGTTTGCGATTTTGTAAATAGTTTTGAAACCATAATGCCAAATTGCCTCTTATACCAACAGCTTCTATTTTTTTCAATAATCCCTTGTGCCACACTCGATCGAAGGCTTTGGAAATGTCGGAAAAAAATGGATTGTGTAGTTATTCCTTGATCGAATGATGTACATAGGTCATGATATATTGATGTGAGTTGGTTAACTGTCGAGTCTCCTGGCATAAATCCTGACTGGGATGGAGTAATAATATTATTAACCTTTAAATAATTCAACACACGGCTGTGAACACATCGTTCTAAGACCTTGCCTACACAACTTAACAGCGAAATAAGACATTAATTATTACACAGATTTTCGGGTCCTTTTTTATGTAGTGGTGTTACATGAGCAATCTTCCAAATGTTTGGAAAGATACCTTCATTCAAACAGCGGTTAAATAGGATGGTTAAGGGTTCTGTAATAATGTCAACTGTAGCTATCAGCAATTTTTTATGAATCATATCGGGCCCTGTTGCCTTTGATTTGTCTAATTTTTTATTACACTATGTATGTCAGCGTGCGTAAGAATAATATCAGTAATTTCACATCTTGGGAAGAAAATATCTGCATGTTTTCTACGTTTTCTGGACAAAATTAAATATTCGATTATGTTTCAGCGTATTTGCTGTGATTAGTTTGTATGAATTGGTGCAAACACGCACGCACGCACGCACGCACGCACGCACGCACGCACGCACGCACGCACGCACGCACGCACACACACACACACACACACACACACACACACACACAAACAAACAAACAAAAACAAATCAAAGAAACAAAACAAACAAAACAAAACAGAAACACCACCACCAACAACAATAACAAAACAAAGAAAGAAAATAGCACGATTACGAAGGAGCTTTTTGTTTTGGCTTTATTAGAAGCGATTACACTTATAGACCAGGGAAAGAAATGTCAGCTTTGTTGTTGTTGTTGTTATTGTTGTTTACTGAAAACATTGATACTAAACTTGTTTTGTATTGTATGTTTAATGTATTCGTATTGTATTATCCCCACAGGTCACAACTAATAATAATAATAGATAACTTTTGTATAGCACTATTCTCTGGTGTACCCAAACTCACTGCGCTTTACAACATTCTCCAACATTTTCTAAGTTTCACGAACATAATACATATAATTATGACAACTAACAATGAATAATATACAAGTACATGTGCCATATGAGAAGCAGCAATGTATAAAGAAAATGAATCATTATATTACTACCTGCCCTTAATTCCATCTCCCCCAGTCCCCAGGCCTAGAGCAGGTGTAAATAAATGCTGGTATATATCTTCTACGTTTCAGGCCGTCATGTGGCTCCTGCTGGGTCTTGTGGTGACCTGTCTGGCTCAGGGAGATTATCGGCCTGTTGCACCAGAAAGGGGAGGCAACCGAGGAGGTAGATACCCACCGCAAGGTAAATCAGGATGTAGAACCTCTCCGTCTGTCCGTCTGTCTGTCAGTTTAATGTACCGATTTACTCACAGACTAAATCATCAACAGACCGACTGTCTGACTGATTAGAATACCCCCCTTCTCGCGCTTCCAAAGTTGTCAAACTTAGCAGAATGACGTCAAATGATGCGCAATGGAATGTAAGCTGTGCTCAGGCCACTGAGCTACAAGAAAAACAACCTAATAACAACATCAACACTAAAAACAACCACACACACACACACACACACACACACACACACACACACACACACACACACACACACACACACACACACACACACACACACACACACACACACACACACACACACACACACACACACACACACACACGCACACACACGCACGCACACACGCACGCACGCACGCACGCACGCACACACACACACTCACGCACGAACGCACGCACGCACGCACGCACGCACCCACACACATGTTGATGCATGCGACTGCACACACGGGGATTTGCACGGACACCGTGAGAGTGTCTGCAGTGACAGTTGACTGCCAGAAAAATCCCTTGCCGCACAGGGGAATCGAACCCGAATCAGTATTGTGACAGGAAGGTTCAGTCCGATGCTCAACGAAAGAGCCTTTGATAACAATAACAATAGTACTTTATTCATCCCAGCGGGAAATTAAAGCTGTCTTTCTATCGCACAACGAAGAACATATCTCAATAATTCTAAGTCATGAAACACACGCACATACACACTCTTAGACATACGCCCCCTTTCTCTCAATCTGCATTCACTAATAGGAATGTAATATATTAATATACCTCAATTCCTGACCTCTGAAAAGAATAGAAGGACATTTATTTGCCAGTAACATTAAATAAAATTATACGTAGTAATTTGTCTTTGTGACGTTCTATTCACACTGTGCATTAACAGACACCAGGCGGTCGGACTCCAAACAAGACTTCGACTTCGGCCTCACGGACTACGGACCAAGCGCGGCAGATTTCGGACCAGCCGTTGCCAGCAGACCTCAAGAGGACCGCTACCGCTCTCAGCGACCTGATCAGGGATCGAGGCAATCCGGTTACTCGCCTCAGCGGCCCGATTACAGACCACCGCCTCAAGAGGCTGCAAGGCGTCCGAGGCTGGAGACTTCAAATCAGCAGCCCGAGTTCGGGCGTCCCCGTCCGAATTTCCCTAATCAGCAGCCCGGTTTAGGAAGCCTGCGTCCCAGCTACCAGCCTGAGCAGCGCTCCTACGGAGACAGAGGTAGAGATGGCGGGTATCAACCGAGTCAAAGAGATCAGCCGTCTTACCCTCAGCCTCAGAGCCAGCCGCCCAGACCGGGCAGGTCCGGAGGTGATGGGTTTTTCTCGAACGGCCGAGGCTTAGGAAACTCCTTGTTCCCCACCCTGGGAATCCTCAGCGGTGTGGGAACATCGGGGTCTCCTGGAAAACCCCAAGGAGCCGGCGAGAGGGGTCAGAGACCTGGAGCTGGTGGACGAAGAAGACCGGAGCTGCTCAACAACGGCCTTTACGACAAGTTCTCCAACAGATCCCCCACACGAGGCGTGAACGGGGAGGAGGACTTGTTGCAGAGCCTCAGGCCCAGCGCTTCGCAGCTCAATAGCATTGCGGACCCCCCTCCTCCCAAACCCGCCTTCCGAAGACCGGACCCTGAGGTTGATCAGTACGGAAATCCCAGTCCGTATGAACGGAACCCTTATCCTACCAATCCTTACGACCCCAAGAAAGGCAATGAGCGGCCACCGCGTCAGCCGTCGTATAGCCCAGGTCCTCGGGGAAGCCCTGGTGACCAGAGAAACCCCTATCCGAACCAGCCTCGGAACCAGTTCCAAAGTCAGGCTCCCAATCCCAGCCGGAATCAAGCCCCCAACCCGTACCAGAACCAAGCTCCTAACCTATACCAGAATCAAGCTCCTAACTCATACCAGAATCAAGCTCCTAACTCATACCAGAATCAAGCTCCTAACTCATACCAGAATCAAGCTCCTAACTCATACCAGAATCAAGCTCCTAACTCATACCAGAATCAAGCTCCTAACCAATACCAGAACCCAGCCCCGAAGCAGAATAAGCCTCCGATCCAACTTCCTAGCCAGGGCTCTAATTCTAAAACCCCATCTTTCTACCCTTTTCCCAAAGTGCCGAGTCCTTTTCCAACGAATGATATTTTTGGTGGAAACACCGGTCTCAACCTGTTCGCCTCTATCCCTTCCAAGGCCAAACCCAACCCTGGAGCAGGTCAGTATCCGCCGACGAAACCTCAACACCTTGAAGGATACCCTCAGCAAAATCAAAGGTATCCTCAGCAACCTAACAACCCTCCCCAACAAGGTCAGAACTCTTTCACCAGCTCTCCTGTGTCTTCGCTTTACCCTTCAAACCTTCCCATAAAACCGCCGAACCGATTCGGCGTTCCGAACGACAACAATAAGCAAAACGCAAACCAAGGGTACGTTCCCAAAGGTCAAGGATTTCCTCAAGGTGGGCAGCAATACCCACCGAGAGCAAACCCTCCTCAGGCCTTCCCGAGCCCTTCAGGGGGCTACCGAGGACCTCAGCAAGCTTTCAACCCTAACTTCCCGAACCAGAATCCTAACCCTAATCCTGGAAAGCCCCAGCAAGCTTTGAACGGAAATTACTCGCCTTACCAGAACTCTGTCGCGGCGAAGCCTCAGCAGACCTTCAACAATAACTTGCCGTACCAAAGCCCCCAGAAAGCCACCGGTCCCAACTTGCCTTACCAGAACCCCAGTCCTAGGAACCCTCAACAAGCCTTCAACGCTTTCCAGAAGCCTTATCCGGGATCTCCCCAGAAGCAGCCAGGATACGGCGGCGTTCCTCTTGCCTCAAATAACAAGCCAGCTGCTTTCCAGCCCAAGTCTACTCAACAGCAGCAGTTCCCCATTCAGTACCCGCCCAAGTCTAGTCAACAGCAGCAGTTCCCCATTCAGTACCCGCCCCAGTCTCAGGGTTCCCCAGGATACCCCGCGCCTCAGAGGAGCCCTATTTCTTACCCACCTGCTCCGGGGTCTC
>JABMCL010000173.1:427500-432500 GCA_018857735.1 Alviniconcha marisindica
CGACGTGGACTGCGATTATAACTGAAATTAAATGTGCTTTGCGTGTGGCAGCTAGACCACTACCGAACAGTAGCTTCAAGACAAGAGGTGGTTGCCGTTCTGGTTCTCCGTTCGAGAACAAAGGGTTTGTTTTACTCCGCTTTCTTAGTATGGCGCTAGGCCTGTAGGCTTGTAATCATGCACACGGGCACATGGGGGTCGGTTCGAGTCCGCTTAGACTCTTTTCGCTTCAAAATTTAATATAATAATGTGCATTTATCATGCGCTCATGAGCGCTCACATTATACATGTGAACCTAAGTACGATATTCTATATACACGCGTAGAGCACAGTCCTATCAACATTCTCCCTTCAGGTGATGCTTAATGTCCTCGGATGTTGGTTGACATATTAGGGACAAGCTGAGACCAATGCGTGAGCATGGTTCAATATGGCTTTACGTCCACGGAAACCAGAAGGCTCGTTAGGATGGACAGCCCAGGATGGCCACCTCGACTCTCACTCAGCTCCTGAACTATATGATATCCTACCAAAACAATTTAATGATAATAATAGATAATGTTTGTTTAGCGCTATTCTCTGCTGTACACACACTCACTGCTACAAACGAATTACAAATAATTATGATAACTAACAATGTATAATAGACACAAAAAATATAAAGTACCTGTGCCGTATGAGAAGCAGCAATATATAATGAAAACGAATCATTATATTACTACTCCCAATTCCCCCCCCCCGCCCCCAACTCACACACACACCACACACACACACACACACACACACACACACACACACACACACACACACACACACACACCACACACACACACACACACACACACACACACACACCACACACACCACACACACACCACACACACACACACGCACGCCACACACACACACACACACACACACACACACACCACACACACACACGCACACCACGCACACACACCACACACACACACACACACACGCACACACACACACACACACCAACACGCACACCACAGCACACGACACGCACACACACACACACACACACCAACACACGCACACGCACCGCACACACACACACACGCACACACACACACACGACACACACACACACACACACACACACACACACACACACACACACACACACACACACACACACACACACACACACACACACACACACACACACACACACACACACACACACACACACACACACCACACACACACACACACCACACAACACACACATCACACCAACACGCACCACACACACACACACAACAACTAAAAACACAACACACACAACACACCACCACCACACACACCACCACAACAACCACCACACACAACAAAAAAACCACAACAACACACACACACCACACACACACACACACACACACACACACACACACACACATACACACACTGACTATAGCAGAAGCTGGGTATTGATATTAGTTGGGGCGGTTGCGATTATATATGAACACCGCATGTCTTGTGACTTTGTCCCTCACAATTAATGAAGCATTAAAATGGCTCACATGGTGTGTGTGTGTGTGTGTGTGTGTGTGTGTGTGTGTGTGTGTGTGTGTGTGTGTGTGTGTGTGTGTGTGTGTGTGTGTGTGTGTGTGTTTGTGCGTGTTTGTGTTGTGGTTGTATTGTGTGAAAGTGTGGAGAGAGAGAGAGAGAGAGAGAGAGAGAGAGAGAGAGAGAGAGAGAGAGAGAGAGAGAGAGAGAGAGAGAGAGAGAGAGAGAGAGAGAGAGAGAGAAAAAACTCGACTGAAAACTTTATTTTACAAGATTGAGTTTGGGTTTTAGTCAAAAACTGTCTAACAATAGCCCTTTGCTAAGCTACTGATGAGTAAATATAAATTTACAGGCATATTTATATCATTAGGCATAAATAGTGAAACGTTATACTGAGAATTTCCACACAAAACAAAACGTGTTCATAGCGCCAGATGCCACATGTACATCACTGATTTTATACTTATGAGCATAAAACCCAAACACAATTTAAGGGCAGAGACTCTGATCAGTTCATAAAAATATACGGAAAAGAAAAAAAGCAATAAAAGCTTATCTTATTAAACAGAAAGGGAAAGGGGGGGGAAAAAGAAAAAGGTCACTCTCAAAAGTATCGGAAGGATGGGGGGAGTTCTATGGATGTATAAAGTAGGTCTCAAATGCCCACAGAAGGAGAGAGGGGGGGGGAAGAGAGAGAGAGAGGAGAGAGAGAGAGAGAGAAAAGAGAGAGAGAGAGAGAGAGAGAGAGAGAAAAACTTCAGATTTTAGATTTTGGCCCCATATAAAAACCCCAAAAATACAAAACAAAATTATGCACACAGACGAAAATAAGACTAAAACAGCAAAACACACAGACAAACAAGACAATATCAAAAAACAAACAAAAAAAAAAAACAAAAAAAAAAAAGAAAAGCGGACCAAACAGTCACCCCGAGATAATGAACATTATGGTGGTAGATGACGACAAAGTAATGTGTGTCGGCAATAAAGTGGAGTCATTTCTAGTCAATATCATCCCAGGTGCTTACACATCTACATATAGTTTTCTTCTGTTGATAGCATGGAAAATAACTTTGATAGCAGTCGAAAACCTTTAGTTTTTTCCTTCTCTAGTTCTGTAACGACTGAATACCTTTTTGTTCAAGGAATCTGTTTCTTAGACCCGTGTACAGAGGACAAACCAAAAGGAAGTGATCTTCATTTTCAACCTGGTTTTGGCAAAATACACAGTTTTTGTTTGTAGGGCAGTCACTGTATCTGTACATATTGCTATTTATTGGAAGTACACCAAGTCGGAGTTGCGTCAGTGCTACTCTGAAACAATATATATCTTAACTGATAAATATTTTCTCTCCAAACAAACTTTGAAAGATCGAACATTTCATATCTTTCTTTGTCTCTGATGTCAGCAGTCCACTCCTGGGTGAACATGTCTAACAATCTTTGCTTGAAGACATACAAAAATGATTTGACGTCTCCAACGCCTTGTTGAAACCCATACAAAGAAAAAGCCAGTTTTACACAGGAGTTCTCACCTCCTTTCCCCAACACTGTTTCCCGTTTTCATCAAGTTTAAACAAGCATCCTGTACCTATTAGGTAATCTGCTCTGTTCCATATACAGTAAGCGAACCATACTTAATACAACAAACAATGAGGCAAAAAAAAGAGGATATCACCAACTCTCCTATACCATTTTTGTTTGGGGTACGGCTTGGACACCCAAATATCTTTTACATGCCTGAGATGTACTCTTTCGATGTTCTAGTATGTGTACCCCCAATTTCTATAATACAAAAAAACTGATGAATCTTTGAATCAAATATTTTAAAGAAAGCCCTTTTTTGCATTTCTCTGATTTTTGAAAAGACGTACATAGATTGAAGACGGCTTTTTTACCTTTTGCAACCAAATGTTTTACCTTGTTTTACACTTAAAGTTGTCGTGAATGCGAAACCAAGATAATGATATTTGTTTACGACTTCCATTTCAACGCCATCATAATACCATTTTTCATGTTTTGACAGGTAGCCGCCTTTTCGGAACACCATAACTTTTGTTTTATCTCTGTTTACTTCCATGTGCAGTCTATCACAGCATGCTTTCAGAGAATTCAGTTGGTTTTGTAAACCATAAGGAGTGGTTGCCAACAGAGCTACATCATCTGCAAAAAGGAGTATGAACAATTCAACGAGTCCCGACAAGAGTTTATACCATGTCTACCTGTCTCAGTAATATAATTGGCAAGCTGATTAATGAACAGGGAGAAAATTGTAGGACTTAATACACACCCTTTGGGGGACACCAACGGGGCAATCAAAAAAATCAGAGTATTCACTGTTTGCCCTGACACAAGACAACAAAGAATCATACATAGATTTTATAGAGGCAAAGAATTTTCCCCTTTGGGTCCCTCTTTTTTCATAGCTTGTAACAGTTTATCGTGGTGCACGAGTCGAAAGCCTTTTTGAAGTCCACAAAAGCAACATATAACTTCTGACCTTTCTTGTTCAAACACTTTTGAGCAATTGCATATAGATTAAAAATCTGATCTGTAGTCGAGTAGTTCCTGCGGAACCCAGCTTGCATTTCTACAATTTTGTCATTTTCTTCCAACCAATTATACAGTCTAGTATTCAGAATTGATGTATAACACTTACTAACGATGCTAAGGAGTGAAACTCCTCTATAATTGTCTCAAGTGTATTCTCCCTTTTTGTGTATAGGAACGATGATAGCTTTGGCCCAGTCACTTGGATAAATGCCTTTGTCAAAAATTGTATTAAATAGTTTGGTCATGAACAATATCACATCTTTTCCACCCGTTTTTAACATCTCTGCTGTATGTGATCAAGACCACAAGCTTTTCCGGACTTAGGTTTGTAACAGCTTTCTGAACCTCATCTACACTTATCTCTTGGTTCAGAGAGTGGTTTGTCTCTTCTGATACATATGTTCTTGTCATTGACTCGTCAAATGTTTCGTTAGCTGTGTGACCGAGTATACTTTTAAAATGATCATACCCAAAAATTTATATCAATTCTATCACTTGCTTACTTTTTTTCTCTCCCCCAAGACCCTTTAGTTCTTTCCAAAATACTGATGCATTTTTCAGGTTGGGGGCTAGAAGTGCTGCTTTATTTCTTTTGAACTCTTTTTTCTTTATTCTAGTCAGGCGCCTGTAGCTTTTGTTCGAATCTGCATAATCTTTCCGGGCTTCTGGTTTTCTTGTTTTCCGAAATTTTCGCAGTTTTTCCTTACTTTCTCTTTTCGCTTCTCTGCATTCAGTGTCAAACCATGCAGCACCTTTGGTATGTTTGTTCATGTGGCATTTCCTAACCATACACTGACTAGCTGAAATTAAACACTCAACAAAATCACTGAGAGCACCATCTACATCATGCTCTAATTTCGCTTTGGCTGCTTCGAGTGTTTTTTGTACTTTGTCACTGTTCAGCTGTTTTT
>JABMCL010000173.1:440000-442500 GCA_018857735.1 Alviniconcha marisindica
GAGACAGAGAGAGAGACAGAGAGAGAGACAGAGAGAGAGAGAGAAGTAGTTCAGCCATGTTTTAATTTCTTTGACGAGATAATAAAGATCTCTCTCTCTCTCTCTCTCTCTCTCTCTCTCTCTCTCTCTCTCTCTCTCTCTCTCTCTCCTCTCTCTCTCTCTCTCTCTATATATATATATATATATATATATATATATATGTATATCAGCTTGAATGAAGACAGGAAGATTTCTATTGCTGAATTTATCAAGCCGCTTTGTTTTCAGTTTCAAACACGTGTCTTTCGTTTGATAACTGAACCGTGTCATTCCCTTGATGCTTATCTTTCCAGACCTTTTCGCCCTTGTCCCCATCTCTCTGATCTTCAAACTGCAGAATGTTGTGAACTGTGTCCACGACACGTGTCTACTTTCCTTTGATAACCACCATGTCCTTACCTTGATTCGATCTTCTCTTTCCAGACCCTTTTCGTCCTCGTCCTCATCTTTGGTTTCTCAGAATGCAATACGTTGTGAAGTGTCCACGACACGTGTCTAATTTCCTTTGATTACCACCATGTCCTTACCTTGATTAGATCGTCTCTTTCCAGACCCTTTTCGTCCTTGTCCTAATTTTTGGTTTCTCAGAAATGCAAGAGGCTGTTTGTACTGCATCCACGACACGTGTCTAATTTCTTTGAATAACCGCCATGGGATAACCACACACCATATTTCATGCCCTTGGTTCTTTTCTTTCCGGTCCTTTTTCACCATCATCCTCATCTCTCTGGTTTTTCAGAACTGTGTCCACGACATGTGTCAACTTTTTTTTTTTAACCACCATGTCCTTACCTTGATTCGATCTTCTCGTTCCAGTCCTTTTTCACCCTCCCCCTCGTCTTTGGTTTCATGTTGTGAAGTGTCCACGTCACGTGTCTAACTTTCTTTAATAACCACCATGTCCTTACCTTGATTCAATCTTCTCTTTCCAGTCATTTTTCGTCCTCGTCCTCGTCTTTGGTTTCTCAGACTGCTAGAAGTTGTGTGAACTGTGTCCACGACACATGTTTAACTTTCTTTGATAACCACCATGTTCTTACCTTGATTCGATCTTCTCTTTCCAGACCCTTTTCGTCCTCGTCCTCATCTTTGGTTTCTCGGAAATGCTAGAGGCTGTGTGTACTGGGTCCATGACACGTGTTTAATTTTTTGGATAACCGCCATGAGATAACCACACACCATATTTCATGCCCTTGGTTCTTTTCTTTCCGGTCCTTTTTCACTACCATCCTCATCTCTCTGGTTTTTCAGAACTGTGTCCACGACATGTTTCAACTTTCTTTGATAACCACCATGTCCTTTCTTTGATTCGATTGTCTCTTTCCAGACCCTTTTCGTCCTCGTCCTCATCTTTGGTTTCTCAGAATGCAGCATGTTGTAAAGTGTCCACGACACGTGTCTAATTTCCTTTGATAACCACCATGTCCTTCCCTTGATTCGATCTTCTCTTTCCAGTCCTTTTTCGTCCTCGTCCTCGTCTCTCTGGTTTCTCAGAATGCAAGAGGCTGTGTGTACTGCGTCCGCGACACGTATCTAATTTCTTTGGATAACCGTCATGGGATAACCACATACCATATGTCATGCCCTTGGTTCTTTTCTTTCCGGTCCTTTTTCGTCCTCGTTCTCATCTCTCTGGTTTCTCATAATGGAAGGGGTTGTGTGAACTGTGTCCACGACACGCGTCAAATGTCTTTGGATATTACCTCCATGTAAGTTTGTATTTATTATTCGATCTTCTCTTTCCAGTCCTCTTTCGTCCTCGTCCTCGTCTTTGGTTTCTCAGACTGCTAGAAGTTGTGTGAACTGTGTCTTTGGATATTACCTCCATGTAAGTTTTTATTCATTACTCGATCTTCTCTTTCCAGTCCTCTTTCGCCCTCGTCCTCATCTCTCTGGTGTCATGCACCCTGGCCGGTCACATCGGATTCTTTGATAGTGGCGGCGGTGTCTTTGCCGGAGGGTTTGGCGCTGGCGATATCGTTGGCGCAGGGACCGGCGGTGGCCTTGGCGCAGGGACCGGCGTTGGCCTTGGCGCAGGGACTGGCGGTGGCCTTGGCGCAGGGACTGTCGTTGGCTTCGGCGGAGGTTTTCGTAAAGGCGGCGGTTATGGTGCAGGGACCGGCGGTGGCCTTGGCGCAGGGACTGGCGGTGGCCTTGGCGGTTATGGCACTGGTGGCGGCTTCGGCCCAGTCGGCGGTGGCGGCGGCTCCGGAGGAGGTGGCGGTTATGGCAGTGGCGGCGGCGGCGGCTTCCACGGAGGTGGCGGTCCCGTTGGTGGTGGTGGTGGTGGCGTCATTGTTGGAAGGCAAGGAGGTGAGTCCATTGTGCCACTCGTTGTAGGACACAGTGTGTCAGAGCGGATATTAAGGAAGACATTACCTCGCCTCCCTGAGTCTCTCTGTCTCTCTCTCTCTATCTCTCACTCTGTCTGTCTGTCTTTCTGTCTGTTTGTCTGTCTGTC
>JABMCL010000173.1:445000-455000 GCA_018857735.1 Alviniconcha marisindica
GTCTCGGCAATCTTAGCGTCAGTGGGAAACTAACCCTGGTAGGTGACATCTCTCGGCAATCTTAGCGTCAGTGAGAAACTAACCCTGGTAGGTGACATCTCTCGGCAATCTTAGCGTCAGTGAGAAACTAACCCTGGTAGGTGACATCTCTCGGCAATCTTAGCGTCAGTTGGAAACTAACCCTGGAGGTGACATCTCTCGGCAATCTTAGCGTCAGGTGGAAACTAACCCTGGTAGGTGACATCTCTCGGCAATCTTAGCGTCAGTGGAAACTAACCCTGGTAGGTGACATCTCTCGGCAATCTTAGCGTCAGTTGGAAACTAACCGTGGTAGGTGACATCTCTCGGCAATCTTAGCGTCGTGAGAAAATAACCCAGGTACGTCACATTCCTCGGCAATCTTAGCGTCGGTGCGTACGTGACGTGTTTTTGCAATCTTAGCGTCAGCGAGAACATAACCGTGGTAGGTGACGTGTCCCAGCAATCTTTTTTTCTTTTTTTTTCTTTTTTTCTTTTCTTTCAAATTTGCTTTGAATTATATTATTTTCTTTTTCATAACAAAATCATACATTTGATTAGAAATGTGCACAAACAAAAAATAAAAAATCGGCATGGGCATGAAATTTGAGCCTTGAACGTGAAGACGGGAGCAACCCAGTAAGTACTGCGGCCCATCAGTGGATTTGGTTTCACAGGCTTGGGAGTGAAACATTTAGCAAACGTCCCATGTTCACACGACAGTCGAGAGAAGAGACAAAAAGTCCCGATCTCTTCCCATGTCTGAAGCACCAGCACTGCTACCGGCACTGCACCAGCACTGCTACCGGCCCTGTACACTTATCACAAGGCAGAAATACAAATAATTATTTCACAGTCCTCTAGAATCCGTTCAGCGTTTAGAAGCACTTCTTGTGGACGATGGACGGGCCGGACTCGTCGTACTCTTGTTTGGAGATCCACATCTGCTTGAAGGTGGACAGGGATGCCAGGATGGAGCCACCGATCCATACAGAGTACTTGCGCTCTGGGGGAGCAATGATCCTGATCTTCATGGTGGGAGGAGCAAGGGCCACAATCTCCTTCTGCATTCTGTCGGCGATACCAGGGAACATGGTGGAACCACTTCATGATGGAGTTGTAGGTGGTCTCGTGGATACCGGCAGATTCCATGCCCAGGAAGGACGGCTGGAACAACGCCTCGGGGCAGCGGAATCGCTCGTTGCCAATGGTGATGACCTGACCGTCGGGAAGCTCGTAGCTCTTCCCCAGAGACGAGGAAGATGCAGCAGTCTGCATCTCCTGCTCGAAGTCCAAAGCCACGTAGCGCAGCTTCTCCTTGATGTCACGCACGATTTCTCGCTCGGCAGTGGTGGTGAAGCTGTAGCCACGCTCCGTCAGGATCTTCATTAGGTAGTCCGTCAGGTCACGGCCAGCCAGGTCCAACTTCATGATGGCGTGGGGCAGGGCATAACCCTCGTAGATGGGCACAGTGTGGGTCACACCGTCACCAGAGTCCAAGACGATACCGGTGAAGGTCTCGAACATGATCTGCGTCATCTTCTCACGGTTGGCCTTGGGGTTGAAGGGGGGCCTCTGTGAGCAGGACAGGGTGCTCCTCGGGGGCCACACGCAGCTCGTTGTAGAAGGTGTGGTGCCAGATCTTCTCCATGTCGTCCCAGTTGGTGACAATGCCGTGCTCGATGGGGTACTTGAGGGTCAGGATTCCACGCTTGCTCTGAGCCTCGTCTCCCACATAGCTGTCTTTCTGACCCATACCCACCATCACACCCTGATGCTGGGGCGCCCGACAATGGAAGGAAACACGGCTCTGGGAGCATCGTCTCCGGTTAAGCCGGCTTTGCACATGCCGGACCCGTTGTCGATGACAAGAGCAGCAACGTCTTCGTCACACATGTTGGTAGATTTAGAAAGCTACGGCGGAACAAAATCAGGAGCAAAAAGACTGGAGGAAGGAAGCAGAATACGACGACCCCGTGTCCCAGCAATCTTAGTGCCAGAGGTCAAATAACCTTGGTAGGTGACGCGAGAAAATAATCCTGGCAGGCGACGTAAGAAAACAACCCTGGTAGATGACGTATCTCAGCAATCTTAGCGTCAGTGAGAAAATTACCCTGGAAGGTGACGTATCTCAGCAATCTTAGCATCTGTGAGCAAACTGAGCAAATTACCCTGGTGGGTGACGTATCTCAACAGTCTTGGCGTCGGTGAGAAAATAACAGTGAAGAGCAATACAACACTGAATAAATCACCCTAATGGGTAATGTAACTCAGCCCTCTTTAGTGTCGACAATCAAACTGCAACTTGCATTAATTTGCAATTTGATGTGAATCATGACGTCCGTAGATGTGGGCATGCATGCATCTAATGTGGAACAACGAATGGCTGCATGCTGATTCGAAAAACCAAGTACGATATATAACTTTGAAAACGTACTCACCCAAAAAAAAAAGAAAAAAAAAAAAGGACGGGACACGGACACAAAAAGTGTTCCTGACGAAAACATATTTTGTGTAGATTTTTCCCCCACTGTTTTGTGTCCGTTTCCCCTCTTCTGTTCTTGAGCCCATTTTCTTTGATCTTTCATGCATTCTTTCTCCGAATGACTGGCTCCATTCCATGAGCTTGCCACACGTAAAAACTAGAAGAGGACGCCGAGATTATGCCATGTTTATGCCATTTCTAACTGTTTTTCACAGCCGTGCCTATCCCCTCGTCCCACGCTGAGTGTGTGTGTGTGTGTGTGTGTGTGCGTGCGTGAGTGCGTGCGTGCGTGTGTGTGTGTGTGTGTGCGTGCGTGCTGTGCGTGCGTGTGTGGTGCTGCGTGTGGTGTGTGTGTGTGTGTGTGTGTGTGTGTGTGTGTGTGTGTGTGTGTGTGTGTGTGTGTGTGTGTGTGTGTGGTTAGTGTTATTGTAAAGCGCCCTGTGCTCCCACCTTGTGTGGTTGATGGGCGCTCTAGAAATCCTCTTTGTTATTATTATTATATCATGAACTTGTAGCGCAATAACAAAATTACCTTCCAGGGTGCATGATATGATTCAGGCCTGGCCATCAAATGCACAGTCATTGTGACGCGTTTGGCGCAAATGACGAAATAACCTAGCAATGTGATGTCAGTGTTATACCTTCAATGGCATCAATATTACCTTGCAACATACTGTGAGCTTCTGCATAAAAATATTAACCTGTGTTGTGGCGCAAGTTTGTAGTCTAGGGCAAAATTGCCTTTCAACGTGGTGCGAATCAATTGCTTTTTTGTTTGTTTCTTTGTTGTTGTTGTTGTTGCTGTCGTTGATGTTGTTCGTTGTTGTTGTTGTTGTTGTTATAGCTGGGGTTGCTTGGTGTTGTTGTTATTGTTGCTTTCCAGTGTTGTTGTTTTTTAGCACCAGTGACAAAAATTACCTTGCAGTATGACTCAGAGTTTTTAGCGGCACTGGGAAAGCTAAGGGAGTTTTCCCATCCTTTACGTTATTGGTTCACTGGTTAACTGGATGGCTTATTGTTTATTTGTTTAGTGTGTTGTTAATTTTTCCTATGGTCTGTGAGTTTTTCGGTTGCTATTGTTGTTATTATTATTGCTGTCGATGATGATTATGGATGGAAATTGACACTCTGTCACACACACATTCATGCATACATACAATTACAAACACATATACAATCAATTACATCACACACACACACACACACACACACACACACACACACACACACACACACACACACACACACACACACACACACACACACACACACACACACACACACACATCAATGGAGAGAAAAAAACATCTACAAGTCAATGCCACTCGAAGAATGTATTCACTGGCTATCAAACATCAGTCCCGGCACACATAAAACATAAACACTCGGCACCACCTAATACCACTTCTTGCCGTAGCTACCATAGCCGTAGCCGTTGCCGTAGTAGGGTCCTCCGTTGCCATATCCGCCGTATCCGTTAATGTAGCCAGGGCCGCCATATCCATAGACACCCTGCAGCATAATGTGATATGATGCAATACAATGTAATGCAATATATCAAGCAGAATGAACTGATTAATATTTAAAGCTGTCCAAGATTTCTTTTCCCAGTCTGGTCGCTTTGCCACGGAGTAACAAATCCAATCAAATAGTTACTGGCAGAAGAGCATTCCCTCTCTCTCTCTCTCTCTTGTTCGTTGCCTGATTCTCTCTTGTTCTCATGTTGTTTGATATACAAATGCCCGTTGCTGCAAAATGAGTTTAGTTAATTATTCCTGTGAGGCTTTACTATAAGCTTAGCTTGTCTAATGCTCATGTACTGATTATATTTGTTTATATTTACATGAACGCCAGTAAGCTTTGCTTATACCTCAGCAATACGATGAGATGGAAGCAAGGAAGGAACATGCCTTTTTACGCCCAGTCAACCACGAGGGGTAATATCAAGGCGATATACGGTACGACAGCCTGCAGTGTAATGCTAGGCAAAGAAAAGCAACATAATACAATACACTATGATCCAATGCAATATAGTATATGATGTGCAGTACAATCTACAGTACAAAACAATGCGAAATGCTCCAATCCAAAAAAATCAAACACAATCTTACGCTTTCAAACAAAGAAAGTGTTCGTGCAGCTAGCTGCCTTGTGGGCTATGAACCATAAAACGTGTCACTATATAATTATCCATACACCTACCGTGCCCCTACGGTAACCAAAGCCGGGTCATTATATATTCGTAGGCTACATGTACCTTGTCCCTTCCAAAACCATATCCTGGTCAGTACAAGTCCGTACATGTACCTTGCCACTTCCGCAACCTAATCCAGGTCACTATATGTTCGTACACGCAGCTTGCCCCTTCCGTAACCATAGCCGAGTCATTAAATATTCGTACACACACCTTCCCCCTTCCATAATCATAGCTGGGTCAGTACATGTTAGTACACGTACTTTGCCACTTCCGTAATCATAGCTGGGTCAGTACATGTTCGTACACGCACCTTGCCCCTTCCGTAACCTAATCCAGATCACTATAATTATGTTCGTACACGTACCTTGCCCCGTCCGTAACCTAAGCCAGATCACTATAATTATGTTCGTACACGTACCTTGCCCCGTCCGTAACCTAATCCAGATCACTATAATTATGTTCGCACACGTGCCTTGCCCCGTCCGTAACCTAATCCAGATCACTATAATTATGTTCGCACACGTACCTTGCCCCGTCCGTAACCTAATGCAGATCACTATAATTATGTTCGCACACGTACCTTGCCCCGTCCGTAACCAAGGCCGTTCCCGAGGAAGCCGCCATTGCCCCTGCCTGCCAAGCCTCCGTAGCCCCCGTAGCCTCTGTAGCCACCATAGCCCTTGCCTCCCAAGCCACCTCTGTAGCCGCCGTAGCCGCCGTAGCCGCCGCCATAGCCGCCGCCGTAGCCGCCGCCGTAGCCGCCGCCGTAGCCGCCGTAGCCGCCGAGGTAGCCGTTGCCCAAGCCGTTGCCGTTGCCGTTGCCGTTGCCCAAGCCGTTGCCGAAGAGGCCTCCTCCCAAGCCCAAGCCTACGTAGCCGAGATTGCCGGCAAAGGCGCCCACCAAGAGGCAGCACAGGACGATCACGGTGCTCTGCTGCAAGCACAAGGCCCGTCGACTTGTCAGCTCAGCCAGTTTCACAGTGGCGGTAGTGGTAGTCGTGGTGGTGGTAGTCGTGGTGGTGGTAGTAGTGGTGGTGGTGGTAGTAGTGGTGGTGGTAGCAGTTAGTAGTAATAGTAGTGGTGGTGGTGGTAGTAGTGGTGGTGGTAGTAGTGGTGGTGATGGTGGCGGTGGTAGTGGTGGTGGTAGTAGTAGTAATAGTAGTAGTGGTGGTGGTAGTAGTAGTGGTGATGGTGGTGGTGGTGGTGGTAGTAGTAGTGTTAGTAGTAGTAATAGTGGTGGTGGTGGTAGTAGTAGTAATAATAGTAGCAGTAGCAGCAGTAGTAGTAGTAGGAGGAATAGCAGTAGTAGTAGTAGTAGCAGCAGCAGCAGCAAAAGCAGCGGCAGTAGTAGTAGTAGTAGTAAGAAGGAGAAGATGAAGATTGTTTTATGGCGCGTATAAACGTCAACAGATTGCGCGAATTTCATTACAGTTACTCACAACCAAACAACACACACACACACACACACACACACACACACACACACACACACACACACACACACACACACACACACACACACACACACACACACACACACACACACACACACACACACACACACACACTCACACACACACACTACAAATACATGCGTTACTAGCGATGGGCTGATGGAAATGAGAGAAAAGAAACGACAAATCAATATGCAGGAAAGAAGTGGTTTTCTGTTTTGACTTGGAGAGTGAAGAGGAATGCCTTACAGACAGAGAAAGAGAGTTCCAGACGACAATCCCAATGCACTGAAAGGATCTTTCCGCGGGGTCTTCCTGCCTATCCTCAAATCACGGAAGAACCTTAACCCAGTATTCGAGGCTGAGCGAAGACAGCGAGAAGGAGAGTATAGAGACGAAGTAACTCAGACAGGTATGGAGAAATTTGGAGACAAAAGAGACAAGACCTATTTTATATTGAATCTGGCTTTCACAAAAATTTTTTTTTTTTTTTTTTTGAACACAAATGTAAAATTCAGTGAAATCGTTTAATCCGCCTTTCGTATTCGCAGTGTAAACTTTTACATCTCTTTTTTTGCAAAATGGCCTTAGTGTAAATTTTTACATTTATTTTTTTGCAAAAAATCCTCAGTGTAAAGTTTTACCTTTATTTTTCCCCAAACAATTCTACAGTTCCAGTTTTCGCTATGGCCTCTCTGCGAATCACCAACTTGCCTATGGCTGCCAGTGGGGGTCGATCTGGGTGTTTTAAGATTTTTGCGAAATTAAAGTCTATGTGGTGTGTTTGCACTGATAGTTTATGCTCTGAAAAGCTGACTAAATATTTTAAAACGCATTTTATTCACCCTACACGGCATCAGTTTTGCTCATTTTAAACCGAGATCATGGGATTAAAAACAGTAACAAAATATATTAAAATTTAATTAATGTTGAAATTTCATGTCTCTTCAGGTGCCCCAGTGTTTGATATGTTCCTGTGCCAAAATTGGTAAAGACTGGTACATTTAAACCTCATGTTGCTCAGGATTAAAGGAAAAACAACTCAATGCACAGTGAAAACTTTCAAGCTGATTTTCTCAAAATGGTCTCCGCCTTATATGCAAACTTTAAAAACACGTCACATCCACATTGTTTGGAGAAGAAACCTGAGTTAAGTATCAAAATAACGAGTAGTACTTGCAGATTTGAGACATGCAGATATCTCAAATTGCCAACTTTTAAGTTAAGACTCATTTCGTGAGAACGGATCACTGTTGTGAAGCGCTTCCAACCCAAACGAGATGGGATGCCCTAGATCCTTAATTGAAATGGTGAAGACACCTAAGTGTTGCTTTAGGCTTGAAATCAATCATCAACACACACCCAAACAGAAGCACCAAAACGACTGTCAGTAAACACTGCATGAAGAAGACAAACATCAGGAAAGATTCAAGAAAGGTGGAAAGAAGAAGAAGAAGAAGAAGCAGCTCCAGAACTAGCTAGACAAAAGATGCATATACCTGTAGTTCATTCTTACCATAGTGAAGAGTTGGTGTTTCGGCTTCAGGAGCTGAAAGCGAAGGTGCAACTGACTGTGAAGGATGGCGACTTGCTGGTACCCTCAGTCCTCCGCCCTTTTATCCATCCCTGGCTTCCAGACTATAAACATTTTACTTTCATTGCTCATTCTGCTCCGTGAGGAGTTTCAATCCTACTGCAGTTTACGGGGACTGTTTAACGCCGCTACTTTTTTTTTCTTTTTCTTTTTTTCTTCTTCTTCCTCCCCTGTGTCTGTTTTTCCACATCAGCAATTATTGGGGAGGTTCAATGTGACTAGCTCTGACAAAATGGGGACCAGGTCAGTCACGGTTCGGGAAGTTTGAGTTACATGTATTGACAGAAATCGCGAAAATGAACGACGTTTAACTTGGTCTGTTCTGAGACTGTTGTTCGTGGCAACAAAGGTAGCTACGTAGTCATTGAGAGAGAGAGAGAGAGAGAGAGAGAGAGAGAGAGAGAGAGAGAGAGAGAGAGAGAGAGAGAGAGAGAGAGAGAGAGAGAGACCAGACAGACAGACAGACAGACAGACAGACAGACAGAGACAGAGACAGAGACAGACAGAGACAGACAGAGACAGAGAGACAGACAGAGACAGACAGAGACAGAGACAGGCAGAGACAGGCAGACAGAGAGAGACAGACAGACAGTAAGTAAGTAAGTTTGTGTTTTACGTCCAGTCAACCTATACGGTTATATCAGGGCGACAGACAAATAGACAGACAGACAGGGAAAGAGACAGAGAGACATATATATATATATATATATATATATATATATATATAGAGAGAGAGAGAGAGAGAGAGAGAGAGAGAGAGAGAGAGAGAGAGAGAGAGAGAGACAGACAGACAGACAGACAGACAGACAGACAGACAGACAGAGACAGACAGACAGACAGACAGAGACAGACAGACAGACAGGCAGGCAGGCAGAGACAGAGACATAGAGAGAGACAGAGACAGAGAGACAGAGACAGAGAGAGACAGAGACAGAGACAGAGAGAGACAGAGACAGACAGACAGACAGACAGGCAGAGACAGAGACATAGAGACAGAGTTAGAGACAGACAGAGATAGAGAGATGAACAAATTTAGGTTCCTGTAGTCAAAGTCGGATTCAAAAAGTAAAACATGGAATGGGATGCCGCGTTTGACATAACTCCATCTGTGGATATACTGTCCTGGACATGCCGAAATCAATAGAAACGATTGACCAAATAGACCAGCGAGCAAGTCAACAATAGACGATCTTCGGAAATCCAGGGGACTGCACTCCCAAGTGCCTACAGGCATGGCCTGTATATACAGGTCCATGCCTGCGGGTGTAGCGCAGAGTAGTCAGGCTTTTGTTGGGGGTACAGTGAGCACGTGGGCAAGATGACGAATACCCGTAAACAAAGGCAGAAAAGGCATCAGAAATGCCGATCAAGGCTCACTGTTCGTGGGGAACATGCAGATCGGATAGTAGGTTCACCCAGCTGGTAGTCTAGTATAAATTATAATAGGTCCATGCCTGAAGACCTAAAACTGTTGCAAATCGGCTCTTCCCCGCTGCCGCCTCCATTCAGGGGACTTCACTCTCCAGGAGTAAGAAAACACTCAAATTATCTTTGCCTGTTATTTCCGGAAATCGTCTATTAACACAATCAAGTGACTTAACCTGCGTCTCGGAAGATCTTATGTATTCATGCAGGAAGCTTGAGACACAATCTGCAGACAAAAGATCCAGATCATAACGCTATGTACATGGATCGTCTGGAGAATGGATCAGGCTTAGAGCGAGGAAGCGCTCGACGACCTTCCTTGAATGAACTAGAAAAGGGTCATCGTCAATCAGTCCAACACTGGAACTATTTCAAAGGCAATAGCAATGAAGAATGTTTTCAGAGCCGAGTTGGTGTGCATAATTATTGGATTTCCCGAGCAAGTAAATTCCACCTTGGACCGATCTGTCCAAGCAACACTTACGAGTCTTCACAATTTTATTTAATTAGATTTTGGGTACAGAAATCTAATACAGTGAGATATCATTGCTGAACAGATAAATCCGTTCAAACGTCAGAACGTGTGTGTGTGTGTGTGTGTGCGTGTGTGTGTGTGTGTGTGCGTGCGTGCGTGCGTGCGTGCGTGCGTGCGTGCGTGCGTGCGTGCGTGCGTGCGTGCGTGCGTGCGTGCGTGCGTGCGTGCGTGCGTGCGTGTGTGTGTGTGTGTGTGTGTGTGTGTGTGTGTGTGTGTGTGTAAATTACGTAAGTTACTAGTTTGTTTAATATGTAAAAAAAAACAATCGAGAACTGTTTTTTGAGTTCCAAAA
>JABMCL010000173.1:460000-462500 GCA_018857735.1 Alviniconcha marisindica
AACAGAATTAGCAAAATCCTTTTCACTTTCAAAGAACTAAAAGTTAGAAACTGACGAAAATCAACAAAAGCAGAATTATCAAAAATAACATTTACTTTTTATAGCCATCAGCTAATAATTGTGATGATAGTCAGAATCATGATTAAAAAATAAAATAAAGCATAGCATTGGTAATAATACTAATAACAACAACAATAAAATACCACAAATAATAACGAAACCGTTTGTCAACTATCAACAACGGGGGCTAATTAGTGCACGAATGACGTCACAATAACACAACAACAACAAAGATCTAAGTCGCCAGAGGTAACTCTCACCTTTAATGCGAATCAGTACAAGGTATATTCTAAACTCCGACAAGGTAACACTCAAATAAGCATACTGCTTTTGTGTTTCCTGTACTTATTTGTTGAGGATACGGAGCAACAGACGTTACGCTATAACAGTTAGAGACACAGCAACGAAGGTCTCAGTCGCCGACGATAACTGTATACTACCCACGTACATCACCCTAGCATCCATCCGTAACACAAAAAGGTTCAAACGAACGCTTATTTATTTTGACACGGACACACAGTATGCAAATTTTCGGGGAAATCCCCTTTGTCAAGCCACAAAACGATACTTAAACAACAGTAAACGGTTAAAAGCGAGGAAAAATGAGAGATTTTTTTCTCTCCTCCTTTTGGTTGAGTTTTTGTCGCTTGTTCAGTGCTTGAAAGATTGTTCTTGGAAGATATATAAATAAATGAATAAAATTTTGTTTAAACCAAATTCCGACAAAGTTACAGTAATACTCTTCACGTCCCTTGGTGGAGTGTCTGTACAATGTAGCCTATTTACTCACGTTCCAGATGAAAGTAACGTAGACGATTCAGGGACTTTGTTGCTGGATTCGTGTGACGTTTTTCGTTGGTTCTACACAAACGCTCTAGACCTCTTTCTGTTTCATATTATAAGTCGTTAACTAGCTTGCACCTTTTAGTAGATTTATCCTGTATCTCTTCCTAGCCAGCATTGAAGGAACCTAGACCACTAAGGTCTAACAGAGAGGGGGGCGGAGGGGGGTGGGGGTGGGGCGAATTGCGTTTCCTGGTTAGAAGTTAATGTACAGATCAATAAAATAAAATAAAAATCGTTCCATTCTGACCGTTTGCGAGCTTTGATTACATCCCGTTCACGTTGAACTGATACCAGCAGCTGTGACACAAATCAACAAAGGAGAGGGGAGGTGCGGTGGGGAGGGGTTGGGGGGGTGGGGTGGGGTGGGGGAGGATACGGAGCAACAGACGTTACACTATAACAATTAGAGACAACGAAGGTCTCAGTCGCCGACGATAACTGTATACTACCCGCGTATGCAAATTTTCGGGGAAATCCCCTTTGTCAAGCCACAAAACGATACTTAAACAACAGATAAATGGTTAAAAGCGAGGAAAAATGAGATTTTTTTTCTCTCCTCTTTTGGTTGAGTTTTTGTCGCTTGTTCAGTGCTTGAAAGATTGTTCTTGGAAGATCTATCGGTAATTTCGAGGATCCATCCGTAAGCTATTCATATCTTTGTCATTGTGTCCAATGTCATAATTATGTCAGGCGTCTGTTAAGCTCTCTTAACCCACCCCCACCCCCACGCCCCCCACCCTTTGTTCGTTAACTCTACATAGTTTTTGGTTTAGACCGGGGCGTACGATTAGTGATATACGCGCTACACAGTTTGTTTGTTTTTTCGTTTTCTTCTTCTTCTCCCCTTCCAGCCGATCTCCGTGCACTTGCTAGCTGCATGATGTCTAGTTGGTGGCTTTGCAAGGCACACTGAAGGGCGCGACTGCCTTGGGCACGATGATCCTGTCCCTGATGATTCGCTGGCTCGCTGGGAGGTTGGAACAGTAGGCCCAGAAGGACGCCTGCTCGTACTGTGTCACACACTGGTTTTCGTTCTGCGTGACACTAGCGCTGCCGAAGGCGCTGCTCCAGATGTCATCGTCTGAAGCCTGATTGCAGTTCCTCGGAGTCTCGGTGCTGGAAGACAGATAAAATAACAGCTTAATTAGTTGTCAGTAATATTCTTGTCAGAGCTCAGGAGCTGCGTGAAAGTCGAGGTGGACGTCCTGGGCTCCCCGTCCCTAATAGTCCTTATGGTCTCTATGGACGTAAAGCAACACCGAGCGAGTGTGTTGTTTATCAGAAAAGAAGGCTGTTATCAGAGATCAGGAGCTGTGTGACAGTCAAGGTGGACGTCATGCCCCCACCCTACCACCGCACCACCCCACTCGCCCCCCACCTCAATCCCTCGCCCCCTCTCCTTCCAGTGGCATAAGCACCCCCAATGTAATAATAATAATAATAATAATGTACATTTATCATGCGCTCATCAACGCCCTGAGCGCTCACATGATACATATTAACCTAAATATGATATTCTATACACGTGTAGAGCCCAGTCCTACCAAAACAATTTGCATAAAGTATTATACGGAAAAACACACACACACACACA
>JABMCL010000173.1:467500-472500 GCA_018857735.1 Alviniconcha marisindica
AAAATATACGTTAAGTCATTTGTGTGGTAAAGTGTTCCAAAAATCGATAATGGCCTCAGTGCGATAATTAGGTAATAAATAATAAATTCGTGAACCCTTTCTGAAAAAACAAGAGAGGAAAAAAAGCGACCTACGTTTCCAGCAAGGGATTAATGAAGCATTCACGCACGCACGCACACACACACACACACACACACACACACACACACACACACACACACACACACACACACACACACACACACACACACACACACACACACACACACACACACACACACACACACACACACACACACACACACACACACACACACACACACACACAAACGCACGCACGAACGAACGCACACGCACACCATACACCACACCACACCAAAACCACACACAACACAACACACCACAACACAACATAAAAGCCCCGACTCACTGGAAGGTGGGCACGCTGGAGCAGGAAGGTACTTCCAACTGCAAATTGATGCAGACGAGCACCTGCACATCCAGAATGCTGAGGTTGGCTGGAAGCAGCTGAGCAGCGGATCGCTTCTCGCGCGCCACCACTTCGTTGGAGGACGCGCTGGCCAGGGACAGAGAGTGGACGACGTGGTTGACACACAGTGCCGCCGCCAACAGCAGCACAGTCGCTGGCAGACGGAGGTTACCCATGCTGACAATCTGAGAAGGGGAAATCCGACTGTATCATCGAATCTTGTGGCTTTGGTTTAACCCCTTCACTGCCATGATGCCACTTGAAAACGACCAATAAATTTGAAACCCTTAAGCCTTTCTGTTTTCCTTTTCACACTGGCATATGAAAGGATTTTCGTCAAACGAATAGCATTGAAAGCAGATGGGTTATAGGACCGGACAATATACCGTTTGCAGGAGCCTTCGTGCATCTTACAGGATGGGGCAGTAAAGGGGTTAAACTAATTTTTTTATTCGAGACACAATAGATACAGTAAATCGTCATGCGCCCGTCAACAAGCCTTTAGCTTATTGGGCGGTTCAGTGAAGCTGGTTTGCACGAGTGAATGCCCTTTGTAATCTTTCGTGCAAGACGTCGCAGCATCACTTCCGGGCCGATTTCTGAGTAGGCGTTGCTTCGCGCTGTGTATAACAATGGAAGTTGAACCTAGAATTCCGAAGCAGTACAAATGCCAAGACTGTTGTAGTTGCAAAAATTACCAGGGAAAGGAGATGGAGGGTGGAAAAAAAATGTCTTTGCATCGTTTTTTGGCTGACCAGAAGATCGCGCTTTCGTGGAAGAAATGCGTTTTGGGGCATCCTATAGCACGAGCAACAAGTTACTGCTTCTTGCCAGACACATTCTGACTATGGGCCTGCTAAAATGCCTTTAAAGTTGGCAGTGCAAAATTCGCAAATTCACTGTCACAGCCTTCCATTGTGAAAACAAAAAGCAGCCAAGGGACTTAAGCGATGCTGGGCAAAAGTCAAGGGAGTTAACAACTCTGCCTGAACCGCCCAATACGCGATGAGCTCATACAGTTGGAAAAAAGCACACAAATGTATGGCTTTGCCTGAAGTGACAGTGTAAACTGGTGTATGGTTGAATGGTGTACGCAGAACTTGCGCCGAGACGGCAGCAGCAACCAAACAGTGCTGTCAGTATACCACTTCGGCGGATATTAAAATAGGCGCTATAAAAGGATTCAGAATCGCATGCAACATGAACGCAATGAGTTTTCTCGAGAGCGGAGGATAGCGCTATATAAAGGCAATCAATAACAACAACAACAACAACAACAACGATGATAATAATAATAATAATAATAATAAACGGAATACATAAATCATCACACAAGGGGGTTAATTATCGCTCGAAATACGTCAACCGAACACAACAACAAATACCTCTGGTGCAGTTCATGCACCTTGTATTTACTCGCATGCCAGGTGAGAGTTACCGAAGATGACTCGGATCTTTGTTGTTGTGTTTGTGCAACGTCTTTCAAGCGCTAATTAACTCCCTGGTGTGTTGATTCTGGGCGAGGTCTCGGGGCCTCGTTCTCTTTCAGACTCTTATTCTGTGCTGACTCTTATTTCGGCACGCGTTCCACCTCGGTGTTACCGCAGTAGCATGTAAAGCTAATCCCGGTTATCTGTGTTAAAGGTACAGGTGTCAGATTACAGCTAAACACTCATACAAACTCTCAGTGTGAACTTATACTTCTGTATAAAAGCTCCAAACACATAAAAGGTTCAAAATAATGCTATTTATTAGGACAAAACACAACATGCGAATTTTCGGGGTAACCCCCTTTATCAAGCTACAAAACGACACAACAATTAAACGGTAAAAAAAGCGATGAAAAATAAGATGGAGAGCTAATCCACTTTCTTTTTTTCTTTTTTCTTTTTCTTTTCTGGCTGAGCTATGTCCAGTGCTTGGAAGAATCACAAAAAAGTGGTTGGATCTTGTTTTAGAACGCTAGCAGTCATTCTCGTTTCAGAGTCTTCTATATAAAAACTGGTCGACTGGATAGAACAAGTTCTCAGAGGTCAGGAGCTGTTTGAAAGTGTGCTCCCCATCCCTAATAGCCGTACGGTCTCTGTGGACGTAAAGCAGCACCGAACTCGAAAAATAGAACAAGGACGAACAAACCGATTCAGAAACACAAAACACAGTCCTCAGTTTGCTGACAAAGATTTCCAAGAAACAGTCCTCAGTTTGCTGACAAAGATTTCCAAGAAACAGTCCTCAGTTTGCTGACAAAGGTTTCCAAGAAACTCCTCAGTTTGCTGACAAAGATTTCCAAGAAACAGTCCTCAGTTTGCTGACAAAGATTTTCAAGAAACAGTCCTCAGTTTGCTGACAAAGATTTCCAAGAAACAGTCCTCAGTTTGCTGACAAAGATTTCCAAGAAACAGTCCTCAGTTTGCTGACAAAGATTTCCAAGAAATAGTCCTCAGTTTGCTGACAAAGATTTCCAAGAAGCAAAAAATTCTGAACGACGATGCGCTGTTGATGTTTTTTTAATGCTTTTCACAGAAACAGACTGATAATTACTTGAAAGCGTTTTCGCATGGTGACAGCGCTATGCTTTATTCCATGTGCATTTTTATTTCATATTTAGCAGTAAAAACATAACGTATTGCAACACACAGAAACACATCGACCGTTTTACTTTAAAATGTTCTCGCATGGTCCCAACGCTATGTACTTTATTTTATGTGCATTTGTATTTCATGCTCAGCAACAAAGACATATTGTACTGCATCATATGCATCATATATATTAGTGTACATTAGGTATGTATGCGTTTGACGAATATCTTTATGTAAACAGGCTTCATAAAACTACACAAGCGGTAGAACGCTTAATATATTCCCCGCTTTTTAGACGACTCGATACATAAACGATTACGGCGCGGTTTGGGCAGAACTGTCTTTCATTCTGCGTACAGGTCATTTGCGATCACACAAACACACACACACACACACACACACACACACACACACACCACACACACACCACACACACACACACCACAACACACACACACACACACACACACACACACACACACACACACACACACACACACACACACACACACACACACACACACACACAACACACACACACACACACACACACACACACACACACACACACACACACACACACACACACACACACACACACACACAGCGTCAGACAGATAGACAAAAATAGGGACAGAAAGACTAACAAACTAAACAGTACCTACCATTACAACACGACGCATTTTTACATACCTGTTTCTTTTGCAGAGCCGGGAAACTCCTACCGTACACGGATAAATGCGTGCAGACCAGTGACCACCAAGGAATGCCTATTGCACTCGTTGAAACACCCCTTTAAATAGATGAACGTGACTAAAAATATCCCTTAACGATCTGTAGTCATCCCCAATATCTGGCCCTCATTTCGGGTAGGTATTTCTGACCGTAACAGGCAGCATGTCTTGGACAGGCTGCTGATTGGTCAGGTTGGTCATTAATCACCTTCTGTGCGCGTGGGGAAGACCATTGCATCATGGCCAGTGTCATGTTTTGCTGTCATGGTGGTATGGTGAACGTGGTACACTCAGTGACCAGCAGTAAAGATCACATTCTGGACACTCCGGCGTCATCGTTTACAATGGAAGTTGGGCGATTTTGGATCAATGGCCATTACTTGTATGGCACATAAGGACCGACAATGGCTTCAATGTGTCTTATAGCGACATATGGACTCCAGTTCTACCCGGGGTAACACCACAGGTTGTACACATTGAGGAGAATGAGTCATGAAAAGCACAACTCCATGAACTAAAAATAAAGGCAAGTCCCCATTTTGCTCCTTTAAATAAAAGCGCAACAGCCATCGTCCTTGGAATGCAGTCATCACGATAGTTGTACTCTATATGTCACTAATACTAATGCCACGTGAAAGCACTTTAAAACACAAAAGAAATATAGTCCCGAAGGAAACAGCGACTACAACAAATGAGGGAACTGTAAGGAACAGCTCGTTTCAAACGTATCAAATGTTATTGATAAAAAAAATAAATGCGCTCATGGCCATGGGATTTATTTTTTTAAATTTTTCATATGCAGTCTGTGTGTACATTTCCCCTTTTTTGTCAGTTCTGTATTGCTCTAACCATCAATTCTTCTTCTTCTTCTTCTTCTTCTTCTTCTTCTTCTTCTTCTTCTTCTTCTTCTTCTTCCTCCTCCTCCTCCTCCTCCTCCTCTTCTTCTTCTTCTTCTCTTGTTTGATTTATATAATTATGGATATTTGCGCATTGTATATTTCTCTTTAAGTTGTAAAGCGCCTTGAGTTTCCGAAAGCGCTCAGCAAGTTCCCTATTATGATTATGATTATGATTATCATCACCATCATCATCATTATCATCATTTAGTTTTTCTCCCCCTATTTCTCACGGCAACCAATAATTTGGATTGATGGTTTATTCTATCATCACACAACTACGAGGGCTGCACTTTTTTAT
>JABMCL010000173.1:477500-480000 GCA_018857735.1 Alviniconcha marisindica
GCAGTTCCGGCAGAACCGTTCACTGTGGACACAGACGCAGACGGTTAGTTAACTATCAAGCGAATTAGACGCGACTGATACAGATACAAATGGATATATGTTTGTTTGTCTGATGACTGCAAATAAGTTTGATATAAATGTCTTATTATTATCATTGATGCAACTTGGAGACACATGTTGTTAGCACGATAATTGTAATGACAATCTAAGATCACTTATGTAAAAAATATATATATATATATATATATAAGTCGGGGAGAGAGAGAGAGAGAGAGAGAGAGAGAGAGAGAGAGAGAGAGAGAGAGAGAGAGAGAGAGAGAGAGAGAGAGAGAGAGAGAGAGAGAAGAAGAAGAAGAAGAAGAAGACGCGACTGATCTGTGAGATGGATGTTGAGAAAACTTGTGGTGCACCCTTTTGTCTCAGTTACGCTAACAAGGTATGCAGGTTTTACCAAACATTATTCCTTGCCTACGTAACCCTCCATAATGTGAAATTGATGTACCTTGTATTAATTCACATGGAAGGAGAGAGTTACCGTAGGCGACTCTACTCTTTGTTGTTGTGCTTGTGGGACGTCTTTCGGGAACTAATTAACTCCTTGTGTGTTGATTACGAACTCCATTAAAAACGTTCTGCTGCAAGTTCTGCAGTGTTCACCAAAATGTTTGACATTTATGTGCAAGAACCTCCGCAGATTACTTTATTTCCGCTGGAAGTTCTGCAAGATCCACCAATTGTGCAATGCTCTGAAGAGGATGCTCTCTTGAAAGTTCTGCAAGATTCACAGAATGTTTAACACATAAACAAAATGTTCTCCTGCAAGTTCAGCAAGGTTCAACCAAAGTGCCGACGCTTTGGCTATTCGTACGATTATTCTATAGATAAGGTACTCCTGGAAGTTTTGCAAGATTCACGACTGTAATTTTCGACACTCACCTGCAAACTCTGTACAGAATGTTCTCCTGCAAGTTCTGCAAGATTCACTACTATAATGTCCGACACTCACCTGCAAACTCTGTACAGAATGTTCTCCTGCAAGTTATGCAAGATTCTCTACTATAATGTCCGACACTCACCTGCAAACTCTGTACAGAATGTTCTTTCCCGCAAGTTATGCAAGATTCTCTACTATAATGTCCGACACTCACCTGCAAACTCTGTACAGAATGTTCTCCTGCAAGTTCTGCAAGATTCACTACTATAATGTCCGACACTCACCTGCAAACTCTGTACAGAATGTTTTCCTGCAAGTTATGCAAGATTCTTTACTATAATGTCCGACACTCACCTGCAAACTCTGTACAGAATGTTCTCCTGCAAGTTCTGCAAGATTCAATACTATAATGTCCAACACTCACCTGCAAACTCTGTACAGAATGTTCTCCTGCAAGTTCTGCAAGATTCACTACTACAATGTCCGACACTCACCTGCAAACTCTGTACAGAATGTTCTCCTGCAAGTTCTGCAAGATTCACTACTACAATGTCCGACACTCACCTGCAAACTCTGTACAGAATGTTCTCCTGCAAGTTCTGCAAGATTCACTACTATAATGTCCGACACTCACCTGCAAACTCTGTACAGAATGTTCTCCTGCAAGTTCTGCAAGATTCACTACTATAATGTCCGACACTCACCTGCAAACTCTGTACAGAATGTTCTCCTGCAAGTTCTGCAAGATTCAATACTATAATGTCCAACACTCACCTGCAAACTCTGTACAGAATGTTTTCCTGAAAGTTCTGCAAGATTCACTACTACAATGTCCGACACTCACCTGCAAACTCTGTACAGAATGTTCTCCTGCAAGTTCTGCAAGATTCACTACTATAATGTCCGACACTCACCTGCAAACTCTGTACAGAATGTTCTCCTGGAAGTTCTGCAAGATCCAGCAGGTGGAGACCGCGGCTTGACTCTGGTACTGCCACAGCCTCAGCTGGGTGAAAGGGCATGTCACATTGGCTGTCAGGCGACTGAAACATGCACAAGCAGCACTCACTGTCGAGAGAAAATGCGATTAAAGTTAAACGAACATCAGCACTCATTGGAAGAGAAAAAAGGGGTGAAAAAAGACAAATGAATCACACTAACTGGCTTAGGACGGTGTGGTTATACACATGAAAGAAAGAAAGAAAGTCAAGCCAACACTAATCTGATTGAGAGACAGTGCGATTTAACATAAAAGAAAAAAAACATTCACTAACACTGTGATTACACACACACACACACACACACACACACACACACACACACACACACACACACACACACACACACACACACACACACACACACAGAGGAGACCCGAGTGACTTATTACAGGAAACAAACAAACAAACTTTTGAAAAAAATAAAGCATGAAGTACACAGAATAAAACTTAAAACATGAATGCATTTATATACTCACAAGTTATCTACAAGAACGGTTGGTGGATCAGTGGCCAGGACTATCTCACGCGCGAGACAGTCGCGTAAGAGGATATTAGCGTTCAGCTC
>JABMCL010000173.1:487500-495000 GCA_018857735.1 Alviniconcha marisindica
CTGTCATGCAAATTCTTATCTGCAATATTTGTAGCTCAGCTGTCTGAGCTACAAGTATTTTGTCACCTTAACTGTAACTCAGATAGCCGAGAATATCTGGAGTTCAATCGCCTTTCAATCGCTTGCTTGAAACGCTCTTGACATAGTCTTTTTACATTGTTCCGCCGAGTTCTCTCTCTCTCTCTCTCTCTCTCTCTCTCTCTCTCTCTCTCTCTCTCTCTCTCTCTCTCTCTCTCTCTCTCTAACTCTCAATTTTTTTTAAATTAAAATTAACAGAAGACAGAAAATTGACGATTGACTGCAAGAGGAATTAAAGTAACAAGAGAGTATACGAGTCAGCACAAGACACCAATAAACTGAGTCTCACTTTATACTCACAGTGCAGCAGCTGCGGAGCGAAAGATTTGGCCGGACAAGTCTGGTATCTGCCCAGCCCTTCATTGTCTTTTTATATCAGTCACACGTACGCTTCTGCACACTTCGGCCAAAGGGGATTTGAACCCCATGAGCTCACGGCCCAGCGGGGCCCTACCTAAATGGTACCTGCAAATGGGCATAGAGACCCAGCGAAAGTGACTTGTTTGTCGTTTACCTAAACGCATAACGATGCCGTCTCTGTGTGGGAAGGGCAGGACGCCCGCTGTTGCCAGCTAAAAGTGGGTTAGTCAACAACATCTGTCTTCACTCCTTGGTCTAATCTCCGGCAGTCAATGGCTAAGTCCCTCGCTGCCATTAGTGTATTGTTTCTTGCTTAGGTCCACGCCTTTGAAACGCCGGCCGTCCGAGTTCCCCTGCTATTTCTGCCATTGCTGAAGTCACTTGGCGGATTTGGGAAGGTAAATTTATATCAGTTGCATCAGCAGGATGACACAGCCTTTCTCTACGTTTTCTTGGTATATAATACTATAAGCTCGTACGGTCTTGCGGGTCCGACGTGGCTTGTAAATGTTGGACACGGGGGTGATGGTGTATTTCTGACGTGGCTTCAAAATGAGGAAGATGGTAAGGTGCTGTATGCTACACGTCTGATTTGAAGTTCTGCCTATCCCGCATTTGTGTGGCGCATAGCAAAAGTGGATGAGCTTCGTAGAGGAGGAAGCTTTTTATTTATTTGTTCTTCTATTTTCTCTTCTTACTTTCATTTTCCGACTGACTTTATCCTTTCCTTCTTCTCTCTCTCTCTCTCTCTCTCTCTCTCTCTCTCTCTCTCTCTCTCTCTCTCTCTCTCTCTCTCTCTCTCTCTCTCTCTCTCTCTCCTTTTTCTTTCTCTGATTTTCTCTCTGTCTTTACGTCTTTGTATCTGTCTGCATGTTTGTTTCACTGTCTGTTTTCGTCTGTCTGTGTCTCTCTGTGTCTCTGTCTGTCTGGTCTGGTTTGTTTTCTTTCTTTCCTTCCTTCTTCCGTTTTTTTCCTCTCTCTCTCTCTCTTTTTTTTTTTTTTTTTTTTTGTTTTTCTCTCTCCTGTTTCTTTTTTTTCTTCTTCTATTTAAAAAAAGTATTTTTCTTTCCTCCCTTATTTTTTCTAATTAACTGTCATGCTTTTTCCCTATCAGAATACCGTCATAGAACAGTGTCTGTTACAACCACAACGACTGAGTTCCATGCAGTGTCCTCACTATGCTCCACTTTCCATTCGGGCCGAGAATGCACCAGAACAAGTTCTCTTAACCCGTCTTAGTTTTGTTGTTGTTATTTTTAATCTAAAATTATGATTAAATAACAAATCAGTTAGTACTTGCAAAACAAATTAGGTTTGGGGAAAGTGTGAACATTGTTCTTTTAGATATCAGAAACCGTTGCGTGCTAAAAACTCCTAAAATATTTTGTTTTAGTTTTTTTCCGCAATTATTCCAGGTTTATAGATTATATAGCCAAAACGGGGGCGAGTGGAATTACAACAACAACAAAAGTTTTGAGTTTGTTTTTGTTTGTTTGTTTTTTGTTTTTAAAGAAACCTGAGTTTTTGGGGAAATCAAGTTCATTTCATTCCACAGAGGACCCTTTTGGGCCTTATCTCAGAACATTTTTTTCTACACACGTTTAAACAGTTACAGACCTCACAACCGAGCGGTCCATTTCGGCCTTTTGCCGCTGCTGTGGCAGAGCTAGCCCATAGTCCACCGATGAGACCACAAAGCGAACATCTTCTTCGGCCACCAAGGACTAGCAACCGTTCTGTCAACGTGCAGAGACGGTGGTGAGCATGGCTGTTCGCCATGTAGTATTCCCCCTCCTCCTCCTTCCCTCCTTCTCCTCCCCTCCTTCTCCTCCTCCTTCTCCTCCTTCTCATACTCCTCATCCTCCTTCTCCTCCTTCTCCTCCTGCTCCTCCCCCTCCTCCTATTCCCCCTCCTTCTCCTCCTCCTCTTCCCCTCCTCCTCCTTCTCCTCCTCCTCCTCCCCTCTCCTCTTCCTCCTCCTTCTCTTCTTCTACTTCTCTCTTCTCCTCCTTCTCCTACCCTCCTCCTTCTCTTCCCTTCCTCCCCCCTTCTTCTCCTCCTCCACCCGTCTTCCTCCCCTCCTCCTCCTCCTCCGTCCCCCCCCCCCATTCCCACCAAGTGATCATTAATAGCGGCAAAAGGGGGTGGGGTGGAAAGGAGGGTGGAGAGGAGAACAATACATCAAAAATGCATAACAACAACTCTAGCACTTGGTGTTAAGTTTACTGATTATCACCACAGAGGAAATGAAGCAACAACAATGTGCTTATAACATAAATTATGTACAAGAAGATCCGTAGTCCGTTGTCAAAGCGGTCAAGTAACATCCGGTCATCCATATCAAATGCATACACAAAATGATGGTTACAAAGTGCCAGAATATATAGTTAGGCGCTTTGATACCTAAAGAGGTGTAATTCCTTTACGAGAGAAAAAGAGCCAACAAAGTCCACAGCAGATAAGGTTAATTTTGTGGTCGCTATAAGAAGAATCATTATTATGTTTCTTCGAAACAACTGAATTACAGTTACTGTCTGTGCCTTTAATTCTGTGGCATTGTTAAACAGTACACGCTGTCTGCAACATTTGCGAGTTCAAAGCAGTTTTACTTCCTCCGTCCAATGATTGAATTACAAACTATGGTCTCTGCGTGAAATTTTGAACCAGTTTCTTTTTCGATTAAAACGAGTTACTTTTGCATCATATTTTGCTGTGGCGTTTTCTTCTATGTCTGCCAGTACAGGCAGGCCATTCTAAATGACAGTATATTTTGTAGCACGCCATCCCAGTTTGGACTTCGAAAAGTTTTGATCTACACTTTTCTGCATTTTAGTTGCTATAGTATTGCTTGCCACGGTACATAATATTGATCTAGTTTCGAACATGAAAGGAAAAGTCTGTATCTGGCCCAATGCAAAGTGTACATAGGAGAAACTTCTTCTTTTTTTTTTTCTTCTTTTTTTTTGGGGGGGGATTAAAGAAAGTAAATTCACTGACGCAGTGATCGGATTATGGGGAGGGGGGGGGGGGCTATTGATTGGTTGGGTGAGCTTCAAAACTAAAGTAAAAGCAAACATGGCGCTTAACGTCCACAGAAACCATAAGGCTTTTTAGGGACGGGGAGAAGGTGGGGAAGCGGGTACTGAGGTGGGGGGAGAGGGAGATTATATACCTATTGCTACACTGTCTCCACCAGAATGACTTTTGCATTAAGGTGGGCAGCGATGGGAGCCATTTTGATGTTTCATAATTGTGAGGGACAAAGTGACAAGCCTGTAGCTGCCCCCCTCCCCCCCAAAAAAACAAAAAAACAAAAAAACTCACGCTAGTTTTGGGATAAAAGCTGTTTCTGTAGCTGCTGCGAGGCCGACCACCCCACCCCCATCAAAAAATAAATAAATAAAAACAAAATATATATATAAAATCACGCTCGTCACGCTAGTTTTGGAGCAAAAGCTCAGTGTTTCTGTATAGCTGCTACGAGGCCGGCAAATCCCCCCCCGCCCCCAACCCCCAACCCCACCCGACAACTATCTATGGTGTGGAATGGCTTCACACAGAACACTCTGGCAGCTACAAGACAAGGGTAGAATGATGCGGTCACGCACAATTTGTGCTCCAACCGCGTTTGTCGGGCAGTAAGCCCACAGCGACGTGGCACGGTAGTCAGTGATGCAGAGCTTCTGAGTCAGACCGTTGGTGGTCTGCTGGTAGCCTTGGTGGTGGGTGGTGTAGCGGTTGCCGTACTGGTTGAAGTGGCTACTGCCCTTCTTAGAGTCCGTGCAGTTGCGACATAAGCGTTCTCTGGGAAGGAGAAGGAACATTATATTTAGCAGAAAAGAAGAGGAGAAATAACACACACACACACACACACACACACACACACACACACACACACACACACACACACACACACACACATATATATATATATATAATTCACTTGTATTTATTCCCTGATGAAGCCTGAAAGTAAAATCCTCATGGGAACTTTTGACAAGCCTTATTTTTCTCTGTATAATTAGAATGCAGAGGAAGAATAAGATCCAAATGCAATACCGTGATCTCATAACAAGGCGAAGGAGAGCGGCATGACAACCGATGGTGAGGAGGAGGAAGAGGAAAGAGAGGAGGTAGAGGAGTAGGACGACGACGAGGAGGAGGAAGAAGAGGAAGAGGTGGACGAGGAAAGGGACGAGGACGAAGAAGGGAGGACCGGAAGTTAGCAAATGGGAGTATTTGTGTCGCTTTCCCTGAAGAATGCTACCTGCGACAGATGATGCTGACGATGGCAAAGACCACGACGATGATGAGTGTGGTGATAAAGCGAGATCCTTTTACCAGAGGGAAGCTGTTACTGATAGTCTACATACTCTGTTATATATATTATAACATATAAGATATTAAGCACTGGGCATAGCTCAACCAAAAAAGGATAAGTGGATTAGATCTCCATCTCATTTTTCATCGTTTTTTGTTTTGTTTTACCATTTAATTGTTGTTTAAGTGTTGTTTTGTAGCTTGATAAACGGGATTACACGGAAAATTCGCATGTTGTGTTTTGTCCTAATAAACAGCGTTCTTTCGAACCTAGGATCTACGCTACATACGTGCAGTTCCTGTAGAGCACAATGTCTCCGAAGTTGGCGAGTACCCAGCACATCGTTCCCTGGTTGAGACTCTGATACTGCCACAGCCTCAGCTGATTGAAGGGGCATGTCAGGTTGGAAGTCGTCCGGCTGAACAAACACAAGCATGTATGTGTACACACACGCACAAGCATGCACACGCACGCACGGACGCACACACACACAGATGTATAAACGAGAGCGTACGCCTCACACACATGCGCACGCACCAGCAGACACACACACACACACACACACACACACACACACACACACACACACACACACCACACACACACGGGCGCGCGCGCGCGCGCGCGCACGCACACACATTCTCTCTGTTTCTCTGTCTCTGTCTGTCTCTCTGTCTCTGTCTCTGTCTCTGTCTCTGTCTGTCTCTGTCTCTGTCTCTGTCTCTCTGTCTCTGTCTCTCTGTCTCTGTCTCTGTCTCTGTCTCTCTCTCTCTCTCTCTCTCTCTCTCTCTCTCTCTCTCTCTCTCTCTCTCTCTCTCTCTCTCTCTCTCTCTCTCCTGTGAACAAATATTTTGCAAAGAGTGTTATAAAAACAAGCGGTGGTGTACATGCACACAGTCCAAGGGCCTTACAAGTCATCGATAATGACGAAGGGCGGAGTAGTACCCAAAACGATCTCCTCCACGAGGCAAGCCAACAAGGTCGGATCGGCTGCTAGGGCTGTGGCGATGTCCGTTCTGAAACAGAAATCGGGTTAACGCCTGGTCAGAATGATCCAGCTAGGAGCCTCTTCTTCTTCTTCTTCTTCTTCTTCTTCTTCTTCTTCTTCTTCTTCTTCTTCTTCTTCTTCTTCTTCTTCTCTGTTTCTCTTCTTTTTTCTTCTTCTTCTTCTTCTTCTTCTTCTTCTTCTTCTTCTTCTTTGTTTCTCTTCCTTTTTTTCTCTTCTTCTTCTTCTTCTTCTTCTTCTTCTTCTTCTTCTTCTTCTTCTTCTTCTTCTTCTTCTTCTCCTTCTTCTTCTTCTTCTTCTTCTTCTTCTTCTTCTCCTCCTCCTCCTCCTCTCTTCTTCTCTTCTTCTTCTTTTCTTCTTCTTCTCTTCTTCTTCTCTCTTCTTCTTTTCTTCTTTCTTCTTCTTCTTCTTCTTCTTCTTCTCCTCCTCCTTCTTCTTCTTCTTCTTCTCTCCTTCTTCTTCTTCTTCTTCTTCTTCTTCTTCTTCTTCTTCTTCTTCTTCTTCTTCTTCTCCTCCTTCTTCTTCTTCTTCTTCTCGTCTCCCTCTTTCTCGTTGCTCATTGTGTGCACAATGGATCCACTGCGCAGCCTCATGGTCTTGCTCAGTAGAACACTGCGCCTTTGTTTAACTCACTGGCTGCACTAAGAAAGATGTGTTGCATATATCTGCTGCAAAGGTCACAACAAAAGCTGCGGATTGGATTCATTGCGCAATTTCGAACAAGTGAGCACGACATAAATTATATAGTAATCGTCTAATGAGCATTGTACATATACGTTATATAGTAATCATCTACTCAGCATTGTACATAATTATAAAATCCAAACAAAAGGTTCAAAAGAACGCAGTTTATTAGGACAAAACACAACATACGAATTTTTGCGGTAATCCACTTTATTAAGCTACAAAGACAATTAAACAACAGTTGAACGGTGAAAAACAATGAAAAAATAGAATGAGAGCTAAGACACCTGTCTGGTTTTGGTGAGCTATGTTGTTTTCGTGTCCAGTGCTTGGAGAGACAAAACAACAACAGCTCAACAAAAATGGATGTGTCTTAGCTCTCCATCTCATATTTTATCGTTTTTCGCCGTTTAATTGTTGTTTAAGTGTCGTTTTCTAGCTTGATAAAGGGGATTACCCCGAAAATTTGCATGTTGAGTTTTGTCCTAATAATAGCGTTCTTTTGAACCTTTTATGTGTTTGGATCTTGTTTTAAAACGCTGGCAGTCATTCTTCTTTCAGATTATTGTACATAAAAGTTATAGAATAATCGTCTACTCAGCATCGTACATATAAATTAGATCGCAATCATCTCCTCAGTATTATACACATACTAATACTCACGCGGGATAGCCGGTGGAATCAGAGTTGAGCTGGTAGAGTGCAGTTTGGTTCAGAGGGGTTGGACAGATGAAAGCGTTTCCTGTATTTCTGTTGTAGGACTGACCCGAGTGACCTTGTCCCCCAGATGTGTAACCCTGGTTGCCAGAGTTATAACCCTGACCCCCGAAGTTAAAGCCTTGGTTCCCAGAATTGTAGCCAGAGTTAAACCCTTGGCTTCCGGAGCCATAATTACCATGGTTTGTGGAACCATAACCTTGGTTACCGGAGCTGAATCCTTGGTTTGTGGAGCCGTAACCTTGGTTTCCAGAGCTATGGCCTCGGTTTGAGCCGTAACCTTGGTTTCCAGAACTATGGCCTTGGTTTGAGCCGTAACCTTGGTTTCCAGAGCT
>JABMCL010000173.1:497500-505000 GCA_018857735.1 Alviniconcha marisindica
TTGAAAAAAGGAATTACCCCGAAAATAAGAGTGATTGATTTTCAGAGCGAAACGCAGGTAGGTCACCAAATAGCAGTACAAATCCGGCTCACAATTCTATATTGGATCAACACAGCACATCAACAACAAACAAGAGCAAGTCGAAATAGTTAATAATATCATGCACATTGCTATAACTACTTTCGCTTTATCTCCAACTATTCAGAAAGATTTTGAAGCGAATTCGTCAGGACATAATTATATTGAACGACGTCTACCATGAAAGAAAAACAACAAAAACAACAAACCTAAAAAAAAGAGTACAAGGTCAAAACACTGCTTAGCAAATGACATAAAATAGGTGATCCACTGTTACTGTTATGATACACAAATACACATGTATTAGTCCGATAAATACGTTAAAGCAACTCCAATCTTCTGTTCTTATAAGAACAAATTCTTGAAATTCAAGTTCATAAAATGCTCCGTAAACGTCTAAAAGAACAAGTATTATTTCCTCTTTTTCTTCTTCTCTTTTTTCTTTTCTCCTTCTCTTTTCCTCATTACATCTGTATGATAATGGTTCAGCTGCCTGGAACATAACTGGATCCACCTCACGACGTTTAAATTAGTCTTAACTTGATCAACAAAGAGGAATAATGCTACTGGTGTAATGACGTCACAAGAGCAACAAGGGGCGCAGCAGCAGGATTAATTAGCCTGAATCTGTTGTTTTCTACTTTATATAAAAAAAAATCAAACGTTGCTGTTGGTGTGTTGTTCTTTTCTAGACTACAAAACAACAAGAACAAGAACAAGAACAAGAACAACACACACACACACACACACACACACACACACACACACACACACACACACACACACACACACACACAACACACACACACACACACAAAACAAAACACACACACACCGCGCGCACACACACACACACACGAACACACACACACACACACACACACACACACACACACACACACACACACACACACACACACACACACACACACACACACACACACACACACACACACACATACCAACGAAAACAGCCACTGATTTCAACAGCTGCGTGATCCTTACCGCATATCCGGCACGCCTTGACAGTCGAAGACGTTAGCCGGGTGATTATCGCACACAATGACAAGTATGTCCTCCTCCGTCATTTGTGAGGCAACCATACGTCCAATGTCCATCCCGTATCCTGATCTCTGTCCAGCGGCCCCACTACTGGTCTCAGGTGGCTCTGCAAACATTACTTCCACCGGTACCTCGGCTGTCTCCCCGTCGTCGATGGCGGTAGCGTTGCTTCCGCCGTCGTCGTCGTCATCTCCAGGGGTGACGAAGATGGCGGCCTGGGCTACAAACAGCTGACGGGGCCGGGGCATTGTCGTCATCAGGGCCAGGGACACTGACGCCAGGAGTATGAACCTCATTGCCGTCATGATGAGCCAATATGACGCCTGCAAGGGGAAGGGAAAAACAAGCAAACAAAAGGACTTGAGTTGATTGAAACGAAAGCAAAGTTTTAAAGGTGTGGATGTTCCCTGTGAAACGTCCCCGTCGGTTTAACTGTCTGTCTGTCTGTGCCTGTGTCTGTCTGTCTGTCTGTCTGTCTGTCTCTCTCTCTCTCTCTCTCTGTCTCTCTGTCTGTCTATCTCTCTCTGTCTCTCTGTCTCTGTCTCTGTCTCTGTCTCTCTGTCTCTGTCTCTCTGTCTCTGTCTCTGTCTCTCTCTGTCTCTCTCTGTCTCTCTGTCTCTGTCTCTGTCTCTGTCTCTTCTCTTCTCTCTCTCTCTCTCTCTCTCTCTCTCTCTCTCTCTCTCTCTCTCTCTCTCTCTCTCTCTCTCTCTCTCTCTCTCTCTCTCTCTCTCTCTCTCTCTCTCTCAGGTTGCCCGACAGGCATTCGTGCCTAAACCCTTATGCGTAATTAAAGTTCAGTCAATCAGTCAATCTCTCTCCTTCCCTCCCTCACCCCCCTCTTTCTTTCTGCATATGTGTGTGTGTGTGTGTGTGTGTGTGTGTGTGTGTGTGTGTGTGTGTGTGTGTGTGTGTGTGTGTGTGTGTGTGTGTGTGTGTGTGTGTGTGTGTGTGTGTGTGTGTGTGTGTGTGTGTGTGTGTGTGTGTGTGTGTGTGTGTGTGTGTGTGTGTGCTGAAGTAATTCCTGCTTAATACGTTTATTGTTTGGCCTCAACTTTAACAATGGAAGGTGATGATTACAACCATAGTTTACTGCAACACATTAAAACATGTCAAATCAGATCAATAAAATCAGTCACAATATACTGAAAGAGATAGTTGATAAGTTCATATTTTCTGACCCAAACTGTTTCATTGTGCGATGAGGATAGTTCGATTTTCGAATCCAATCTCAACAATAAAAGTTGCTGCTTATTTTACCGTAATATGTACTTCACAATTAGTAAGTTCATATTTCGACCCAGGTAACTTATCAATAAAAGCTGATGACACAGTACAGCTTATTTTACTGTTATATATGCTTCACGCTTAGTAAGTTAACCCCCTTGTGTGTAAACTCTAATAGTTCCTAATTTCACACATTGGCTCAAACTTGATCAGTAACAGTTGAGTATGCAGTCATGGTGAGGATAATGCAGTACGTTATAATTGTCCCTAGCATGTCAGCACGACATCTGAGGACATTAAACCCCACATCAACTACATACATTATAAGTTCAGATCTACGTAAAGTGCAGAGTCTTGTCCCAAAGTTGCACATGGAGACGTATGTTACTCTGCAATACTTCATAGTTCAAGAGTCCATATTTGTACGGAATCCCTTTAAATAATAACAACAGCAAAAGACCGAAATCCTTACTTCAAGAGTCCATATTTACACGGAATCCCGTTAAATAACAACAACAGCAAAAGACCCAAATCCTTGAATCCCAGTCTTAATGAACCGCAGTGCTTCGTCAGAACACATATTTTACCAAATGTTTCTTAATAAAATTAAGGATATACCCGTATAATGATATTACGCCTTGCGCGCCTTCGCAGTTTATAAGCGGATATTGTGATCCAAAGACGCAGCGGTACAATGCTATACTCAAATTCAACGACATAAAAGGTTCAAAAGAACGATATTTATTAGGACAAAAACACAATCTGCAAATGTCTGGGGTAATCCTCTTTATCAAGTTGAAAAGAACACTATTTATTACGACAAAAACTAAAATCTGCAAATTTTGGGGTAATCTCCTTTATCAAGTTGAAAAGAACGCTACTTTTTAGGACAAAAACACAATATGCAAATTTTTGGGTAACCCCCTTTATCAAGTTGAAAAGAACGCTATTTATTAGGACAAAAACACAGTCTGCAAATTTTTGGGGCAATCCCCTTTATCAAGTTGAAAAGAACTCTATTTATTAGGACAAAAACACAATCTGCAAATTTTGGGGGGTAACCCCTTTTATCAATTTCAAAAGAACGCTATTTATTAGGACAAAAAATATAATCTGCAAATTTTTGGGGTAATCCCCTTTATCAAGTTGAAAAGAACGCTATTTATTAGGACAAAAACACAATCTGTTAATTTTGGAGGTAATCCCCTTTATCAAGATACAAAACGACACATAAACAACAGTTAAACGGTGTTTGGATCTTGTTTTACAACGCTAGCAGTCATTCTTGTTTCAGTTTAGTTTAGTTTTTTTAAGTTGTTGTTTTTTTTCTTTCTTTTTTTCTTCTTTTTCTTTTTTTCTAATGCTGTACTCACCTCACAAATGTGTGAACCAGTCCAACTCCTCACGGATGTGCAAGCTGTGGTGATGTCAGTGATATATATACGCAACGTAATCCGCAATCCAACTGGGATAACTGCGTAGGGTTTTGTTTGTTTCAAAGAAAATATTCCTTCCATACACAGTACTCTGTAAATGGAGGGAAGGGGAGGGGCTCGGGGGAGAGGGGGTGGGGTGGGGTGGGGAGGGTCGGGGATCGGTGTCTGTCTTGAGGAAAAAGAAAGGACACACAGATAGTGGGAGTCTTGAAATGTTTAATAAACGTGAGCTGTGTCGCAAAGAGAGTCTCAGCAGGCATCCAGCAAAAAAAGTAACACAGTACGCTGTGAGAAACAATTAAAGGAACAAAATTTATCCCTGTTTTACCTCAGGGTCAGAACGACGAGACAATTAGCCAGGATGGGGGCAAGTTTTTTCTTTCTTTTTCAATATGTGACTGTGTAAGCTAGTCCCCATGGACTTCAATCCTTTAGTATCCCATTTTCGCCCCACAAAAGGTTCGATGACATAGCTGGCTGTCAGAGGGGGAAAAAATGACTTAGGGAGATATGTTGCGTGAAGGGGGGTCCCAGGATCCCGTGTTGTAACGGGTGTGTACTCGGTACTTCTGCCCGAATACTTCTGTGTGTGTGTGTGTGTGTGTGTGTGTGTGTGTGTGTGTGTGTGTGTGTGTGTGTGTGTCTGTGTCTGTGTGTCTGTGTGTCTGTGTGTGTCTGTGTCTGTGTCTGTGTGACTGTGTGCGGTGTGGGGGTGTAGGTGTAGGTGTATGCGTGTGTGTGGGTGGGTGGGTGGATGGGTGGGTGATGTATGAGTGAATGTGTGTGTACTTATATATATGTGTGTGTGTGTGTGTGTGTGTGTGTGTGTGTGTGTGTGTGTGTGTGTGTGTGTGTGTGTGTGTGTGTGTGTGTGTGTGTGTGTGTGTGTGTGTGTGTGTGTGTGTGTGTGTGTGTGTGTGTGTGTGTGTGTGTGTGTGTGTGGTGTGTGTGTTTGTGTGTGTGTGTGTGTGTTTTGTGTGTTGTGTGTGTGTGTTGTGTGTTGTGTGGTGTGTGTGTGTGTGTGTAGTGTGTGTGTGTGTGTGTGTGTGTGTGTGTGTGTGTGTGTGTGTGTGTGTGTGTGTTGTGTGTGTGTGTGTGTGTGTGTTTCGTGTGTGTGTGTGTGTGTGTGTGTGTGTGTGTGTGTGTGTGTGTGTGTGTGTATGCGTTGGTGGTTGGGTGTGTGCGTTGGTGTGCGTGTCTATGTGTCTGTCTGTGCATGCGCGCGTATGTATTCGAGCGTGTGAGTGTGCGCGCTTTTGTCTTTCTTTAGCGAGTCTTAATCACTATACATTTGTGCTTATCACTGATCAGTGGTCTTGCAGAGAACAAACAACAGAAGGCTGGGAGAGAACAAGAAGACTGTGTAAGAGGAAAGAGAAAGTGGACTAGAGATATCTGAAAAAGTTGAGGGAGACATAAACAACGATATAAATGTTAAGAGAGAGAGAGAGTACGACTGAGAGACGAAAGAGAAAGGGAAACCGAGAGGGGGGGGTATATACAGACGGGGGAGGAGGGCACGAGAAAAAAAGATAGGGAGAGAAGAGGACAGATCGAACGAGAGAGTGATAGAGAAAGAAAAGAAAAGAGACATAAAGACAGCAAAATAAACAGTAGACCATTGCATAACAACACAAACCACCGTAAAGTTAGTAGTTGTATCTTATTTGAATCATATCGGTACTGTTGAACAGCATGACAATAGGACAGTTAGGAAATGTACCTATACTGGATCGCATTAGCTATAATGCTATAATAACTGCACAGGAAGAATCATGATCCAAATTCAAGGCGGTCGTCTCTGAAATCCGGTCCAATCAAATCGCAAACAGCTAGCTAACAGGCATATCTCATACAGATCATGTGGAGAAATGACATCTGGAAATCCGTGCCTGTAGCTATTAAAAGTCGATACAGTACTCATAAAAAGAAAAGTTAGGAATGTTTCACGCAGTCAACAGAACCCAGCAGTCACAGCTGCCTGTAAACAGAAGAAAATATCAAGCAGGGATAGCTCAGTTGGTCCGACTGAAAAGCCAGGCGCAATACTGACGAGGGTGGTTCGAGTCCCGGGTGCCTCAAGTTTTTTCTTTCTTTCTCTCTCCTTCTTTTCCTCCCAGAGATAGTTTTCAGTGCAGACTCTCTTACGGTGCCCGTGCAGCCCGCAGTGCAATCGCATTCATCAACATCTGTGCATAATTTTCAAATCCGAAACACTGACAGACATATCATCGTTTGCATGGCCACACGAAAATACTGCACACTCTGATATAAATGGGCAGCGCTGGTCTTGCGGCTGCTGTGCTTTACCCAGGTAAGGCGAACCGAATTTCCTGCAAGAGACAAAGAAGTACACTGATATCTAATTATTGCTTGTACGTAGCAACAGGTATTATATGGTTGTTGTTTCTGGGACTCTTTTTGTCTTCTTTTCTAATTTTCGATTCTAATATAATAATTATGTCTTCATCAAGAGTTTGATAATTAATCGACGTCAAATTCGTTTCGTTCCTGTATATAATTATTATTACTCTGCTCCAATTTGCCAAACAGAACGGCACTGCCTGTGGAAAAAGGGGCACGGCCCAGGGACTATATTTTTGGTACTGCAAGGATGAGATGTCGAGGGCTTGAACTTTGGCGATGTTTTGACAGCATGCCTTTATAGCCTTTATCTTTCAAAGATATAGAATTGAACAAATTTTCCAGTTACTTCATTAAATGACTATGTGGTTAGTGTGTCAGGGCATACGTATAGAAAAAGGCTGATCGACGACGACCGATTCCCTGAATGGATGCAGTTCAGTTCAGGCCGGGCATGGTAGTTCAAGATAGTATCTATGCGCTCGCAAACCCCCATAATTATACGCATCACTCTATGTTTCAGAAGTTTCCGCGACGTTGCCTGTGAGACAGTTCCAATGTTAGTTTTGGGTGGGATATGCTGGATGCATGCAATGGACATCGTCGTCAGCGAAATGTAGGCCACTATAGACTATCTCCTTCATGGACATAACTGTCAGCAAAGCATAGTTCACTTCGATAGACTCCTTCACATCCTGGGAACTTGCCCAATTTTCACTCCAAGAATTTTCACATGCAGGCCTGGATGTGCTGACAGCCTTCTGGTCACAGTGTAGACATACAACTTCAAGGATGATAATTAACTTAGTTCGTTTACTCTGATACAGGCTACTAATGGTTATACAGCAGGCTGTCTGTTAGACTGGGTGGACATATTCAACAGGTGAAACCAGCGGGTCATGGGTGTCCAGACCTTTTACCCTTATTACCCTGGATAAGGGCTTGGATGTCCAGATCCTTTACCCCTTGTTACCCTGGATAGGGGCTTAGGTGTCTAGACCCTTTACCCTTGTTACCCTGGATAGCGGCTCGACACGGGATCGCAGCGGACGCGCAGACAGTTGCACGTTAAGGGCAAGATGATGCGTTCTCGGACGATGCGTTGCCCCAGAGCGTTGCCTGGACAATAGGCCCACAGGGATGTGGCGCGGTAGTCAGTGATGCACAGCTTTTGATAAAGGTAGCTGTCGTCAGTGCGGCCGTAGTTGTAGTTGCCGTAGTTGTAGCTGCTTCCATGATAAGGGCCACGATGGGCATGTTTAGTCTTGGGGTCGGTACAGTTACTGCAAAACCGTTCCCTGAAAGGGGGAAGAAAGAGCATACATACGCGATTTAT
>JABMCL010000173.1:515000-527500 GCA_018857735.1 Alviniconcha marisindica
GTCCCTAGTTGGGTACGGCTTGACAGACAACCTTGTGGCAGTCGCAAGAGATGGGCAGAATGATGCGGTCACGGACAATACGCGCGCCCTGAGCTCTTGCAGGGCAATAGGCCCAGATAGACGTAGCTTGATAATTCGGAATGCACAACTTCCGGGTGATGGGAGCCTGCCGGTACGCATTGTTGTAGTCATACGGGTGCCTCTGGTTGTAGAAGTTGTTGTTGTTGTTGTTGTTGTTGTTGTTGTAGCCTTGCTGATGGTAGGGGCTGTTGCCGTAGGTGTTGCCATGGCTGCCGTAGCCAGGTCGGCGCGGGTATCTCACGGGGTCGGTGCAGTTTTGACAGAACCTTTGCCTGTTGAGAGCGAGAGCATGAACTGTAGTCTGAATGAATGAACGAATGAATGAAAGTTTCTTTACTGTGCATAAAACCTTCCTTTAAACAGATTTTTTTTTTTTTTTTTTTTACTGCATGTCCACAAAGCTCGGAGCGTTCAGACGCGCTCGGAAGCTAAAATATAGTATATAATTATACAACCGCAAGCTCATTATTTTATTACGGGGTACAGTGCTATATAAGAGTCATTAGAGAGAGAGACAGAGACAGAGACACACACATAGAAGAGGGAGAGATAAGGGAGGGGGGGGGAGGAGAGAGAGAGAGAGACAGACAGAGAGAGACACACACACACAGAGACACACAGAGAGACACAGAGACAGAGACAGAGAGACTGAGACAGAGACAGAACTGGATCTAGTTGCACCAGACAATAACGCGCTCCTTTTGATTAGTTGGATGCGGTACGTGGTTACAACTAGTCGGTAAACAATTCTTTAAAATCTGTTTGTGCACTTAAAAACAAAACATAAATAACAACAAAAAACAAAAACAAAAACAGAGTTAAAAAGGAAGAATGAAGAAACCTATTCCCTTTCAGAGAATCGACTTGGGAGCATACAAGGAGCCCTTTCGCGTCCGAGCCAATTCTTTGTGTCACATGCAATACAATAGGAGGCCCCTTAAAACAGGAGCGTATTGACCAGAAAAGAAAACAAATTGGCAAAATAATTGTTTAAGCAAACTTCGTTATCAGCTGAAAGCCAGGTAGATAGAATTTTGAATTTTGTTGCATGTGCATCATCTGTCTCTTCGTCGCTTGAAAAGGGGGTCTGCAATGAAACTTTCACATGATTTGTATTGTCTGATTAAAATAAGCATACAATGAAACTTTCTCATGATTTGTATTGTCTGATTAAAATAAGCATACAATGAAACTTTCACATTTGTATTGTCTGATTAAAATAAGCATACAATGAAACTTTCACATTTGTATTGTCTGATTAAAATAAGCATACAATGAAACTCTCACATTTGTATTGTCTGATTAAAATAAGCATACAATGAAACTTTCACATGATTTGTATTGTCTGATTAAAATAAGCATACAACGAAACTTTCACATTTATATTGTCTGATTAAAATAAGCATACAATGAAAGTTTCATATTTGTATCGTCTGATTAAAATACGCATAAAATGAAAATTTCGTATTTGTATTGTCTGATTAAAATAAGCATACACTAAAACTTTCACATGAATTCATATTGTTGATCAAAATAAACACGGGTTTGTATTGTCTGATTAAAATAAGCATACAATGACACTTTTACATAAATTTATATTGTCTGGTTAAAATAAGCATACAATGAAACTTTCAAATGAATTTGTACTGTCTGATTAAAATAAGCTCTCTTCTTAACTTTTTTGTTAATGAATTTGAACTGTCTGCTCAAACTTTTACACGATTTGTATTCTCTGGTTAAATAAGCATACAATGAAATTTCACATGAATTGGTAATGTCTGATTAAAATAAACATACACTGAAACTTTCACATGAATTTGTATTGTCTGATTAAAATAGGCATATAATGGAACTTTCACACGAATTTGTATTGTCTCGTTAAAATAAGCATACAGTGAAACTTTCACATGAATTTGTATTGTGTGGTTAAAATAAGCACACAATGAAACTTTTACACGAATTTGTATTGTCTGATTAAATAAGTATACAATGGAACTTTCTCGTGAATTTGTATTGTCTGACTAAAATAAGCATACAATGAAACTTTCACATCATTTGTATAGTCTGATTAAAATAAGCACACAATGGAACTTTCACATGAATTGGTATTGTCTGTTTAAAATAAGCATGCAATGGAACTTTCACACGAATTGGTATTGTCTGTTTAAAATAAGCATGCAATGGAACTTTCACACGAATTGGTATTGTCTGTTTAAAATAAGCATGCAATGGAACTCCCACACGAATTGCGTTTTGTCTTTGGGCTTCAACAGGTAATCATTTCGCAGTGACTGACGTTGATGCCTTCAACAGGTAATCATTTCGCAGTGACTGACGTTGATGCCTTCAACAGGTAATCATTTCGCAGTGACTGACGTTGGTGACTTCGCAAGGAGAAACTATAACTCACGAACATGTTCGAAGTGGTCTCAAAGTTGAGCAGTTCAAAAACATTTCCCAAGGTGATACTTGGTACTTGCAGGAGTCTCCTTGCATAGAACATGTTCAATGGATGCGGTTCCGGGCAGTTACAAAACACACGGTACCGGATATGCATACACAGGACCCGAGCTACACCGTGCAAAACATGCTCATGGAGTCCGCTGTTAAACAAAGACACCGCACACACATATCGCACACACACAGACACAGCCACACACAGTAAAAACACAGGCAACACACAGGTAACACACACACACACACACGCACACACACACACCACACACACACACCACACACACACACACACACACACCACACACCACACACACACACCACCACACCACAGCACCACGACCACACACACACACACACACACACACACACACACAACACAGCCAGCACATGCAAACACACGAGTAGAAAACAATTTGTTTTCGGAAGATTGAAATATTTTCCTAGAGAGAGAACAACGTATTCCGCTGCCTCTCTTGCTCGCTTGCTGTGCGTGCTGTGGTGTCGTGCGTGCGTGCGTGCGTGGTGTCGTGCGTGCGTGCGTCGTGGTGCGTGCGTGTGGTGGTGTGTGGTGGTGTGTGTGTGTGTGGTGTGTGTGTGGTGTGTGTGGTGGGTGGTGGTGGTGCGTGGTGTGTGGTGTGTGTGTGTGTTGTGTGGTTGTGTGTGTGTGGTGGTGTGTGTGTGTGTGTGTTGTGTGTGTGTGTGTGTGTGTGTGTGTGTTGTGGTGTGTGTGTGTGTGTGTGTGTGTGTGTGTGTGTGTGTGTGTGTGTGCTGTGTTGTTTGTGTGTGTGTGTGTGGTGTGTGTGTGTGTGTGGTGGTGTGTGTGTGTGTGGTGTGGTGGTGGTGGTGTGTGCTGTGTCGGGTGGTGCGTGGTTGTGTGTGTGTGGTGTGGTCGTGGTGTGTGTGTGTGTGTGTGTGTGTGTGTGTGGTGTGTGGTGTGTGTGGTGTGTGTGTGTGTGTGTTGTGGTGTGTGTGTGTGTGTGTGTGTGTGTGTGTGGTGTGTGTGTGTGTGTGTGTGTGTGTGTGTGTGTGTGTGTGTGTGTGTGTGTGTGTTGTGCGTGTGGTGTGCGTGCGTGCGTGCATGCGTGCGTGTGTGTGTATGTGTGCGAGCGCACGCGCGCGTGTGAATGTGTGTGCGTGCGTGCGTGCGTGTGCGTGTGTGTGTGTGTGTGTGTGTGTGTGTGTGTGTGTGTGTGTGTGTGTGTGTGTGTGTGTCGTGTGAGCGTTCGTCTTGTGATTATTACAGTCGATGAAAGATCATTAGGTGAATTTGACTGTAACAAAATTTTAAAAAATCTGAAACAAAAATGACTGGTAGCGTTCTAAAGCAAGATCCAAACACATAAAAAGTTCAAAAGAACGCTATTTATCAGGACAAGTCAAAACCAGCTGGTTTTGTCTTGTCTTACTAAATACCCTTCTTTCGAACTATTTATGTGTTTGGATCTTAACTTTGGATCTTGTAATAGAAAAATGTATTTGTACTGCTTTCATTTAATTGTGAGAGTGAACGCGATGCTTGTGTTCAACAGAATGAGGTCTTACAAAGGTTCCTGGACGACGACTGGCGGGATGGTCATTAACACGACCTCTGCCATCAGACAGCGCATCAGGAAGGGGTTTTGGAGCAGCTCGGCGGCGACAGCACGTCTGAAACAGGTACACGTAGTCAGGCCAGGCTATCACTGTGGAGACAGCAAGTCTGTACCGGGTACAAGTAGTCAGGCCAGGCTATCACTGTGGAGACAGCAAGTCTGTACCGGTACAAGTAATCAGGTCAGGCTATCACTGTGGAGACTGCAAATCTGAAACGGGTACACGTAGTCAGGTCAGGCTATCACAGTGGAGACAGCAAGTCTGAAACAGGTCAGGCTATCACTGTGGAGACAATCAGTCTGAAACAGGTCAGGCTATCACTGTGGAGACAATCAGTCTGAAACAGGTCAGGCTATCACTGTGGAGACAGTAAGTCTGAAACAGGTCAGGCTATCACTGTGGAGACAGCAAGTCTGAAACAGGTCAGGCTATCACTGTGGAGACAGCAAGTCTGAAACAGGTCAGGCTATCACTGTGGAGACAATCAGTCTGAAACAGGTCAGGCTATCACTGTGGAGACAGCAAGTCTGAAACAGGTCAGGCTATCACTGTGGAGACAGCAAGTCTGAAACAAGTCAGGCTATCACTGTGGAGACAACAAGTCTGAAACAGGTCAGGCTATCACTGTGGAGACAGTAAGTCTGAAACAGGTCAGGCTATCACTGTGGAGACAGCAAGTCTGAAACAGGTCAGGCTATCACTGTGGAGACAGCAAGTCTGAAACAGGTCAGGCTATCACTGTGGAGACAGCAAGTCTGAAACAGGTCAGGCTATCACTGTGGAGACAGCAAGTCTGAAACAGGTCAGGCTATCACTGTGGAGACAGCAAGTCTGAAACAGGTCAGGCTATCACTGTGGAGACAGTAGGTCTGAAACAGATCAGGCTATCACTGTGGAGACAGCAAGTCTGAAACATGTCAGGCTATCACTGTGGAGACAGCAAATCTGAAACAGGTCAGGGTATCACTGTGGAGACAGCAAGTCTGAAACAAGTCAGGCTATCACTGTGGAGACAGCAAATCTGAAACAGGTCAGGCTATCAGTGTGGAGACAGTAAGTCTGAAACAGGTCAGGCTATCAGTGTGGAGACAGTAAGTCTGAAACAGGTCAGGCTATCAGTGTGGAGACAGCAAGTCTGAAACAGGTCAGGCTATCACTGTGGAGACAGCAAATCTTAAACAGGTCAGGCTATCACTGTGGAGACAGTAAGTCTGAAACAGGTCAGGCTATCACTGTGGAGACAATAAGTCTGAAACAGGTCAGGCTATCACAGTGGAGACAGTATGTCTGAAACAGGTCAGGCTATCAGTGTGGAGACAGTAAGTCTGAAACAGGTCAGGCTATTACTGTGGAGACAGCAAGTCTGAAACAGGTCAGGCTATCACTGTGGAGACAGCAAGTCTGAAACAGGAACACGTAGTCAGGTCAGGCTATCACTGTGGAGGCGGCGAGTCTGAAACGGGTACAAGTAGTCATGTAGATCTGCAAGGCTATCACTGTGGAAACGACAAGTCTGAAACAGTCACAAGTAGTCAGGTCCCCGTGAAAACAGCAAGGCTGAACAGGTACAAGTAGTCAGATCTGCTAGGCTATTACTGTGGAAACAAGTCTGAAACAGTTACAAATAATCAGATCAGGCTGAAACGCAATGCCGACACAGATACAAATAGGCTATAAATGGTGATAGCTTCTTTGGAATTGGTATAAGCAGCCCCGACTTTATAGTCAGGTTATTATTCGTATCGACAGTATATCTAAAATAGTTACAAGTAGTCAGGTCAGGGCTATTTCCTTGGCAACAACAACTCTGAAACAATTACAAGTAGTTATGTCTGGGCTATCTCCCTGATGACAGATTGTTTGAAACAGGAATAATTATGTTCAGACTATCTCCGTTGCGGCAGGATCTTTAAAATTTAACAGGTATAAGTAGTCAGATCATGGATACCGTTGTAGCGGACAAAATCTTTAATATAGGTATAAGTGATCAGGTCAGAATATTTCAGCAGCGACAACATCTTAAAAATAGGTATAAGTTGTCAGTTCAGGCTATCTCCGTGCCAAGAGCGTATCTAAAACAGGTCTACAATACCATACAAAAATTTATATATAGATATAGTTCTTTTGTATCGTATTGTGTGTGTATGTATGTATGTATATATATATAGTAAGGTCAGGCTGTCTCTCTCCGTGGCGACAGCATGTCCGAAACGGCAGGCAGACAGACATACAGAAAAATCCGTTGTTCATGGAAAGAAGAAAAGGCATACACACTAGCGCATTCTGACAGGAGTACGTGGCAAGTAAAAGATAAATAAGCGCGAACTCCTTACCCTGGATAGTTCAACATGACATCGCTGAGCATGTAGGGCTGACTCTGGTTGGCTGGATTGGGGCAGATAACTGCTGCCTGGTTATTCGTCCCGTAGGGGTTTTGATTGTGGGTGTTGCCATAGGAGCCTCCAGTGTGATAACCTTCCTGAGCAGGGTAGCGTGGTCCTCTTGCGTTATAGTCTTGGCCTCCATAACCGTAACCTGGACCCCCAGAACTGTAACCGTGACTTCCTGGTCTGTACGAACCTGTGTTACCATAACCTCCAGAGTCGTAACCCTGGTTCCCGCTGTGACCTTGACCTCCATAATTGCCACTCGGGCCTCGAGAGCCATACTCTTGACCTCCAGTATGGTAACGTGGGCCAGGAGAGCCGTAACCCTGACCTCCGGAGTTGTAACTTGGGTCACGAGAGCCATAACCTTGACCCCCGGAGTTATAACTTGGGCCACGAGAACCGTAACCTTGACCTCCTGGACTGCTTTGGCCACGAGAGCCGTAACCTTGACCTCCTGAACTACTTTGGTCACGAGAGCCGTAACCTTGACTTCCTGAACTACTTTGGCCACGAGAGCCGTAACCTTGACCTCCTGAACTACTCTGGCCACGAGAACCGTAACTTGGGCTTCCTGAACCGTAGTCTTGTCCTCGAGAACCATAGCCTTGATCCCCTGAGCTGTACGAAGATAAACGACCTCCTTTTGACAAGAGTGGCCATGGATCAAAGTTCCAGGCGTCGTCAAAACTGTTGCCGTACGTGGGCCCAGACCTGTCCAGACAAGGAGAATTCAAGGCACATATCAGTGTCGTTCTTAAACATGTTTCTAACCAGTGACAATTTAAAGACAGCACTTACGTGAGGATGTGAAGAAATTTGTCGTCACAAAGACAGGCTTAATTACGTCCCGTCCGATTCCTTCAGCTACAAATTCAGTTAGCTTTCTGTCTGTCACTGTCTCTGTCTGTCTGTCTGTCTGTCTGTCGTCTGTGTGTGTGTGTCTGTGTGTGTGTGTGTGTGTGTGTGTGTGTGTGTGTCTGTCTGTCTGTCTGTCTGTCTGTCTGTCTGTCTGTCTGTCTGTCTGTCTCTCGTTCTTCTCTCTCTCTCTCTCTCTCTCTTCTCTCTCTCTTCTCTCTCTCTCTCTCTCTCTCTCTCTCTCTCTCTCTCTCTCTCTCTCTCTCTCTCTCTCTCTCTCTCTCTCTCCCCCACCCCACCCCCACTGCAAGGCATTCTCTGTGACAACTCACTGCGAAATAATAGTTTGTGGTACACAGAGAACAAACACAGGGAACAAACCGTACGGAAGATAAATAAGGTCTCACCAAGAGCTGGAGTAAACGGAGCTGGCCTGGCGTCGCTTGCGCTGTGTATGCTCTCCGATGATCCCTAGCAGTCTCTCCCTGTTTATGGCCATGTAGGACCTGCAAGACCAGATCAGGCGCTGTTACGATGACGATGACGACACGGAGATGGAGGAAAAACAAGTGGATGAGGAGGAGGTGTTGATGATGATGATTGTGACGTAATGTTAGATACTAATCAGAATCCCGGAATGTCCAAATGTCTCTGAGTATGATCATGTAAAACCTGCAAAACCAAATCAGCTTTTGTCTCGAATAGATTCCTGTATAAACCTAAGACCAGATCAGACATGATTATGACGACAAAAACGACAACCATGGAGGAGTTAAACGAAGCGGAGGAGGAGGTGGTGGTGGTGCTGGTGGTAATGATGATGATGATGCGGTAAGACGACAGTAACGACGACATAGAGCAGAAGGAAAATGAGAAGTGGTGGTGATGATGATGTTGATGTAATGTTAGATGAGAATCAGAATCCAAAAAGTATTTGTCTCTGTATATGGCCACGCAGGTTCTGAAAGACCAGATCAGGTACAGTTTCAACAACAAGGACTGTGACATAAACAATGGCGACGATGAAGAGGAGATGTTGAGGTGTTGATGATGATGTGAATGTAATGTTAGATAATAATCTCTGTCTCTCTCTGCGTCTCTCTCTGTCTCTGTCTCTGTCTGTCTCTGTCTGTCTGTCTGTCTGTCTGTCTCTGTCTGTCTGTCTGTCTGTCTGTCTCTCTCTCTCTCTCTCTCTCTCTCTCTCTCTCTCTCTCTCTCTCTCTCTCTCTCTCTCTCTCTCTCTCTCTCTCTCTCTCTCTCTCTCTCTCCGTATGGCCACGTAGGTTCTGAAAGACCACATCAGGCACAGTTACAACACCAACGACGACGACATGGCGAATGGGGGCGATGAAGAGGAGCAGGTGTTTGTGTTGACGGTGATGATGGTGACGATGATGCTGTTGAGTTAATGTTAGCTAATAATGACAGTCCCGATCAGTCTCTCTCTTTGCAGGACCATGTAGGTTCAGATAGACCAGATCAGACACGGTTACAACAACTACGACGATGTGAAGAAGGCGGACCATGGAGACGAGGAGATGTTGATGGTGGTGGTGGTGGTGGTGGCGTGCGATGTAATATCAGATAAAATTGAGAATTGAATACAGGAGTATGGAGCCGTTTAACCCCTTCACTGCCCCAGCATGTTAAATTTCCGTGCTGAAAAGTGCCCACATACACGCCATCAAACTGTGTATTTGATGGTTCTATAACACACATACACGCCATCAAACTGTGTATTTGATGGTTCTATAACGCACATACACACCATCAAACTGTGTATTTGATGGTTCTATAACACACATACACCCATCAAACTGTGTATTTGATGGTTCTATAACACACATACACGCCATCAAACTGTGTATTTGATGGTTCTATAACACACATACACGCCATCAAACTGTGTATTTGATGGTTCTATAACAAATCTAATTTCGATGTGTGCATTTTGATAGAAATCCTTTCGCGTGCTCATGGAAAGGGACAAAAAACCTTAATGGTTTCAAATTTGGCACTTCTATTGGTCATTTTCCGAGTGAAATGCGGCAAGCAGAACAATGAAAGGGTTAAGAACATTGTAAGCCTTCGAAAACATATCACGATAAGTGAAGAGGAGGTCATGGATAATGGTGAAGAAGAAGATGACGAAGGCACGATCGGTGCGCTATGCAAACATGTACGCTCTCAATATATGTTACAACCGCAGATGACACAACGCCAGGGATGATGATGATTGTTGTGGCGGCGGTGGTGGTGGTGATGTTCATATCATCGTAATACCTCTGAAAATAATATTATGGCCTCAAATGTGACAAATTATAGAGTCTGAAAAAACACAATGGGGTGCAGATCCAGCTGATGCAGTAGTGAAGGTAAAGATGATGATGGTAGCGAGGACGAAGCTATACGTATGTATTAGCATACTTTTCAGAAAGTGGCAGCACATAAGTATATTGCCATCTTTATATGCATATAGCCGTCAACTGTATGGCTATTACCTTAACTATAATAATCAACAATATCATCGCTACCATGATGACTCAGTGAGCATTTATCCCAACTAGTGTTTTGACCGTCTCGCTGAGAAACAAAATCACTCTGAATCTAGCATGTCAATGTGCGTACACGTCTGTTCATAATTATAGGTTGAGCCAGTTTTGACCTTCTTTTTTTCCAGAGCGCTGACTGGCAGTCAGTTTTGTTTAAGATTGTTCTTCTTTTAAAGAGGACAGCGATTTTAAAATGACCCGTTTCGGAAGCGTTGTCCAACCTACCTCAAACGTTTCGGAAGCGTTGTCCAACTTATCTCAAAGGTTTCGGAAGCGTTGTCCAAACTATCTCAAAGGTTTCGGAAGCGTTGTCCAACCTACCTCAAAGGTTTCGGAAGCGTTTGATTGATTGATGATCGCTTATATTGCACTATTCTCCGTCCTCTTGAGCTGACTCACTGCGCTCGCGTGTGATTCTACAAGAGTGAATAGCTTTTTATAGCGCGTTTTTGAATATCCACCAAAGTGGTGTACTTAAGCGCTGGCATAGCTGGTGCCACACGAAACTGCTGCCGTCTCTGCGCGTTCTGTGTACACTATACAACCATGCACCATGTCATTTCATGCAAAGCCACATACGTAAGGTGTATGCGTGTTTAGCTGCAACCTGCTACCTGCACTTTGGCAGCATGACCGGGATCTTTTACGTGCTACTGCGGTAACACGGGGGTGAAACGGATACCGAAATAAGAGTCAGCACAGAAAGTCGACCCTGAAGAAGAAAATTCTCTCGCCGCTCCTGCAGGGATTCGAACCCGCGACCTTTCAATGACGAGTCCGGCGCTCTACCCACTGAGCTATCCCTGCCCCCGCGTTGTCCAGCCTACCTCAGAGGTTTCGGAAGCGCTGTCCAACCTACCTCAAAGGTTTTGGAAGCGCTGTCCAACCTACCTCAAAGATTTTGGAAGCGTTGTCCAACCTACCTGAAAGGTTTCAGAAGCGTTGTCCGACCTACCTCAAAGGTTGTACCTCAAAGGTTTCGAAAGCGTTGTCCAGCCTACCTAAAAGGTTTCGGAAGCGTTGCTCAACTACCTCAAAGGTTTCGGAAGCGTTGTCCAACCTACCTGAAAGGTTTCAGAAGCGTTGTCCAACCTATCTCAAAGGTTTCGGAAGCGTTGTCCAACCTACCTGAAAGGTTTCAGAAGCGTTGTCCAACCTACCTCAAAGGTTTCGGAAGCGTTGTCCAACCTACCTCAAAGGTTTCGAAAGCGTTGTCCAACCTACCTTAAAGGTTTCGAAAGCGTTGTCCAACCTACCTCAAAGGTGGCACGTTCGCACAGTCCGGAGACGGAACGCCGTCACAAACGAAGGCCATGACGTCATCAATCGTCAGGTCTTCAACACTCATACGGCCAAGATCCAGCATGCTATCCTCTGTCGTGGTGTGGTTCGATTGTTCGTCGACGGCTGAGTCGACGAATATGACGTGGACACCGTCGCTGTCGATATCGCCGTCAATCATTCCATCGCCATCGCCAGTAATTCCGTCAACGGAACCAGTTCCGTCAAGGAGAGTACCTCCGTCGTCGGCACCGGTTCCGTCATCGGTAGTTGTGTCGTTGGAAAGAATTCCGTCATCGGTAGTAGTTCCATCATCGACAGTCGCTCCGTCACGAGAAACACCTTCCTCTGTAATAGCAGTTCCGTCATCAGTAGTAGCAGTTCCGTCGTTTCTATCAGCAACAACTTTTGTTCCATCCAGCAGATTGGCTGGGAGATTACTACCGACAATTGTGTCGTCATTTCCGGTGCCATCGCCGTCATCAGGGGTAAGCAAGATGGCTGCCCGGACCTCAGCGGGTCTGGACATGAAGGAAAAGACAGCCAAGCTGACGGACATCAGTAGCACGAGCTTCACAACCGTCATTTTGAAGGTGCTGTCTGCAGAGCAACATAAACATAAGATTTAATTTAGATTGCGAGAGAATTCGGTGGTTTGGGGTTGGCAATGTGTGTGATCAGGTTGCTTTTGTAGTTGTTTTTGTTTTTGTTTTTGCTTTTGTTGTTGCTCTTCTTCTGCTTCTTCGTCGTCGTCGTCGTCGTCGTCGTCAGGTATGAAAGTGGATACGAGAAAGTCCCCCCCCCCCCCCCAAACGCTCAGAATTCGAGTGGGGCAATAGTTGTCGAAAGTTAAATTAGACTGTTACAGATCTGAATATTCAAGTGAAATGTTTATGGGTGGGGAAATGCTTTGAGCAGACTTTCAGGTCAGCATTCATCCCCATGTTGACTTGAGGACCCGGTCTTCGGCGACGCTCGGCCATGCTTCCCGAGGACGTCCAGCTCGGAACCTTCGTGGGCACGCTGAAGGTGGAGGACCTCGACGAGGGTCCTGACGGCAAGGTGAACTGCTCCAGCCTGGACCCTCACTTTGTCCTGCAGGACCTGGACACCAACCGTTACTGGATCGTCGTCAGCCTCCCGCTGGACCGCGAGGAGCAGCCGGAGATGGGGGTGGCCCTCGTCTGCAGCGACAGCGGCAGCCCCCGACTGACCGCCTCCGCCAGCTTCAGCGTCATCGTCCGCGATGTCAACGACAACGCCCCCGAGTTCTCGGAGCGAGTGTACCGGA
>JABMCL010000173.1:532500-542500 GCA_018857735.1 Alviniconcha marisindica
TCAGTGAAGTGTTTTTTTCATTATTATTTATTATTATTCCTTGGCAATTAAGTGCAGGCAGACACTGCAGGTGAAAGCAATTTTACTGCACACTGATCTTTTCTCTTTATTTTTCTAGTTTGCATGGGGTGGGGCTGGGGTTTGGGGCTTTACAAATCGAGTTCACGGGCACTCGAGTAGGTGCGGGGTGTGTGTGTGTGTGTGTGTGCGTGTGCGTGCGTGCGTGCGTGCGTGCGTGCGTGCGTGCGTGTGTGTGTGTGCGTGTGTGTGTGCGTGTGTGCGTGCATGCGTGTGTGTGTATGTGTGTGTGTGAGTGTGTGTGTGTGTGTGTGTGTTGTGTGTGTGTGTGCTGTGTGTTGTTGTGTGTGTGTTGTGTGTGTGTGTGTGTGTGTGTGTGTGTGTGTGTGTGTGTGTGTGTGTGTGTGTGTGTGTGTGTGTGTGTGTTAAATGTCTGTATAGTGTTGCGTGCGCGCGAGTTGTGTGGTATGTGTGTTGTGTGTGGTGTGCGTGTGTTTGGTGTGTGTGTGGATGTGTTGTGTGATGTGTGTGGTGTGGTGGTTGGATGTTGGTGTGTGTGTGTGTGTGGATGGGTGTGTGTGTGGTGTGTGTGTGTGTGTGTGTGTGTGGTGGTGTGTGTGTGTGTGTGCGGCGCGCGCGAGCGGCGCGTGTGTGTGTGTGTGTGTGTGTTGTGTGTGTGTGTGTGTGTGTGTGTGTGTGTGTAGTGTGTTGTGGGTGCTGTGATATGTGTGTGTGTGTGTGTGTATGTGGTGCGTGGTTTGTGTGTGTGTGGTGGTGTGTGGTGTGGTGTGTGTGTTGTGTGTGTGTGTGTGTGTGTGTGTGTGTGTGTTGTTGTGTGTGTGTTGTGTGTGTGTGGTGTGTGTGTGTGTTTTATAGTATTATATTTATATATGATGGTGGGAGGGGTGGGGGGGGGGGGGGGCGTGGGTGTGTGGTGGATGTGCTCAGTAGGAATAGTACAATTGAATAGCGACAAGGTGTTTAAAGTAAGGGTGGACGGGGAGTGGGGGGGAGGGGGGGGGGGGGGGGGGCGGTGGATGTGAGGCGGGGTCGGAAAGGTGACGGGAAGGGGCGGGGGGGGCGGAGGGGGGGGGGCGAACGGCAAAACAGGACCAACTCGAAAAGGGGTCAGAGACACACACAGACAAAAGTCACACAGGTCGTACACTGAAACACACTAAACAGTATGTTTGCAGAAGCTATTTTAATTTCTTGAAGCATGTGCAAATATATGATTCTATTTTAAAGAGAAGACGAGCGAAAAACCAAAGAGGAAAAGGAAGAATAGTGACACTTGATTATTGTATGTTTAATCTGAACAATTATTAAAACAAAGCGGTAAGCATTGATAATCAATTATACTGATGTCAAGAGACAGAAATACTGATAGCAAGAAGCAGATAGGGTTTAAAATCTACAGTTTTATTTAACTTTCAGCTCATTACAAATCAGTCCTTTCTATAACTTTCAGCTTATTACAAATCAGTCCTTTCTATGAATTCTGATTCTGATTCTGATAATGACACCTGCTCTTGAGAAGACACTTTTATAAGTACGTTTATATTTACTGTTTCAGTATCAAAACACGCATTATAAAATTGTTGTATTCATCAGCGTTCCCTTTCTAGATTGAAAATATAATTATGCGTAGTTATAAAATGTCTTTTCAAGAATAGGTGTCATTATCAAGGAACCTTTTGTACATTTTATGTATTTTAGTCCATGTGTTCTTTCTAGACTGGGGGGAGATGGGGGAGGCGATGTGATGACTTCACGATTTCATCTTCAGGCCATCCAAACTATTCATCGAGATGGTGTCACGTTGTCGTCGTCCATCCAGTCTGCCGGTTGCCATGGTGACGATGTCAAGAGAAGGAGCTGCTCATCTGCAGCAGACGGTGCGGCACGTGCATCTGACGGGCAGCAGCAGCGTGTCGGTCACCAGACACGGCCTGCCCTGTGTGTTCGGGCAGTAGCCTTGCACTTGGAACGTCTGTTGACCACGATAATAAACCATTTTATCAAGCGTAAAATGTTTTCCGTAGAGACTATTCTAAGCACATATACTCACGCGCACGCTCACGCGCGCCCGCGCGCGCGCACACATACACACACAGGCAAAACTCTCTCTCTCTCTCTCTCTCTCTCTCTCTTCCTCTCTCTCTCTCTCTCTCTCTCTCTCTCTCTCTCTCTCTCTCCACATACATACATACACACACACACCACACACACACACGCAAACATGCACACGCACAAAACGTATGCATGCAGACGCCCCACCACCCCCCTCCCCACCACCCCTCCCCCACCCCCTCCGCCCTCACACAAGCATGCATCAGCGTATACAAGTAGGTTATTATGTATCGACATAATTATGAATACCCTAGAACATTTTACTGACATTAACGTGTAAACACACAACATATTTCATGTAAACATCTTTGTAGTCCGTTGACTGGCCAAAGGTGGCACATGTCATCCGTGGGAACGTTAGTGCTTCGAGTTTTGCTAACATATTTTCTTTTGGCAAAGATTCAGATTAAGCGTACTTGAATTGCTGACACTCCGTCACCTTTGTCTGCCTGTTTTGATGGGAATGTGTCCCCTAAATTGTCGTCAAACCGCACAATAGGAAGTACATTGCAAAACAGTATGTAGAACTAGATCTGTGTGATAAACCACACAAAGCATCATCTTGCAGAACTAGGAAACTTTGCACTCAGTTTAACCCACATCCACTTTTATTCAAACTCCCATCTATCCCGTCAATATTTGATGATGATGATGATTATCATTATTATTATTATTTTGTTGTGTGTGCTGTTGCTGTTTTGCTTTGTTGTTGCTGTTTTTATGACGTCTTATTTATTATTTATTGTTAGCTAGGTGAAATTGTTCGTCAGCCGTACATTTGTGTGTTGCTTTTTCAAATGTATGAGCTCATCGCCCATAAGCTCTGTGCTTGTTGATGAGCACACAATAATTCACTGTATCTTTATTTTGTCTCGAATAAATGTTTGTTTAAACCAGTGTATTAGTGCAGACGCTCTTGGTCCCATCCCGGTTTCAATCACCAACCCATTCGCCTGATAATCACCTGGAATTCTGGGTAGCACCGGTCTTGGTAGGTGTGGTAGATCGCCCACCACGAGCTGCTACAGAGCTGTCGACTAGAGGAAAACAACAGCGGATGAGTGTACAGTTTTTAAATTGCAGCTGCTGCATGTGATGAAAGGTGTTGGCCACATACAGCCTATGTTTCACCAAATGACTACCTTGATTTAAAATTTGTTGCTGGTAAGAGACACTGCAAAAGTCTCGTTAGTAAAGAAGGAAAGCAGTGACCGTATTCGCAAAACAAATAGCGCTGTAACTTAAGTACACCATTTGGATGGATATTCCAAAATGCGCTATAAAACCTACAGTCACTCATTCAAAATGACATGCGACAAAGGGCGCAGTGAGTCTGCTCAAGAGCGGAGAATAGCGCTATATAAAAGCGATCAACAACAACTCTCATTTCCAACTGTGCGTTTAAAATGGTTATGTAGTTAAGGATAACCGCAAGATGTCTAAGCACAGCGGCGCCCAAAATCATTCCAAACGTCACTTCTGGATCAAGGACACGTCTGAGATGAAATATTTCAAAATAATAAGAATTAATAATAATAATTAAAGTATTTGTAAAGCGCAAAATGTTGTCCATAGAGACATTTCGAATCGTAAAATTATGAATTATGATGGGTGAACATAGATTTTTTATATCCTTTGAGCTACCGGGAACCAGAATGACATCAGGCGTGAGCACGCCGAGTAAAAAAAAAAAATTTAAGGCAAGAAAATTACATCCGGTTCTATTCGAATTTAGTGAGTTAGTTGTTGCTTTGAACCCAGTCAACAACGTATCAGGGCTAACTGGTTCTGTTGGAACTATCTGGGTATCTGGGTTTTATTTGTGATGGCATAAACACTGCGAGAGGTTATAAGAAAAACTCGACCTGATCATTATAATCTGAGTCGTCTGTATCGTTAAACCCTTACTGCCATTTAAGCACAAAAAGAAAAAGAAAAAAAGAAAAAAAATCTGTTAGTTAGGTGATAGGTTTCAGGGATCTATGGCGTAACAACAAGTCATGACAGTGGTTGGAGAAAGGATGCCGCAAAACTGATGCTTGGAGTTTAACCCCTTCACTGCCATGGTGTCATTTCAAAACGACCCATAAAAGTGCGAAAAAAATTGAAACCCTTAAGCCTTTTTGTCTTCTTTTTCGCACTGGCATGTGAAAGGATCTCCATTAAAACGCAAACAATTGAAAATAGGTGTTATAGGACCGGAAAATATGCTGTTTGCAGGCGCGTCCGTGCATCATTCAACTCGGAAATTTTACAGGCGGGGGAAGTAAAGGGGTTAAACCGATGCGAAGTCTTAATTGTCACTCACTTGTTGCATCGGAGGTTGACCTTGATCGGTGCGTTCAAATTCTGCACAACCCAGCACGTGGTTCCCGTGGTGGGTGACGTGTATTTGAACAGCTGCTTCTGGTCTGTGGGGCAGTTCCGGCACCTTAGAGCCCCGAGGCTGAAAGTATAATTACGTAACTGTCACCGTCATGATAAATGTCACTATATAAATCATTGTGGTCATATACGTGTCTGTCGTATCCCGAATCTGTTAGCTAGCAGCAGCAGCAGTAGCAGTAATAGTATCATTAGTTAGATGTATAATCATCCTTCGTTGTAAGTGTTGCCTGCGTCTGCAGAGTCAAAAAGCACAGCGTCGCTTGTTCAACTAGCTGTCGTTACCGGTTCATCTTTGCTGTGCTTAACTTCCTTCAGGATTTTAGTGGACAACAAAGAGTGTTAAACTCATCTGTCAATGAAAAGCAGAATCTTAACTCGCCTGTCAATGGGTAGCAGAGTGTTGACCCATCTTTCAGTAGAAAGCAGGGTGTTGACTCATCTGTCAGTGGGTAGTAGAGTGTTGACTCATCTTTCATTGGATAGCAGAATGTTGACGTGCTAACTCACCTGTCAGTGGGCAGCGGAATGATATTACAGCTGTCAGGGGGTAGCAGAGTGTTAGTTCACCTGTCAGTGGAATGCTGAGTGTTAACACAATTGTAAATGGAAAACGCAATGTTAACTCACCTGTCAGTGGGTGGTAGAGTGTTGACTCATCTGTCAGTGGATAGCACAGTGCTGTCTTACCTGTCAGTGGACAATACAGTGTTGTCTCACCTGTTAGTGAATAGCAGTGTGTTAACTCGCCTGTCCGTGGATAGCAGTGTGTTAACTCACCTGTCCGTAGATAGCAGTGTGTTACCTGTCAGTGGATAGCAGTGTGTTAACTGACCTGTCAGTGGATAGCAGTGTGTTAACTGACCTGTCCGTGGATAACAGAGTGTTGCGTCACCTGTCCGTGGATAGCAGTGTTAACTCACCTGTCAGTGGATAGCAGAATGTTGCGTTACTTGTCCGTGGATAGCAGTGTATTGCGTCATCTGTCCGTGGATAGCAGTGTTAACTCACCTGTCAGTGGATAGCAAAGTGTAGCGTCACCTGTCAGTGGATGGCAGTGTGTTAACTCACCTGTCAGTGGATAGCGGAGTCTTGCTTCACCTGTCAATGGATAGCAGAGTGTTAGCCTGTCTCACCTGTCTGTAATGAGCCCGCACGTGACTCAACAGTATATAGTCCAGTTCTGGATCTGCATGTCCCTTTGCAATGAAGACAGATGGGTATCCGAAGGAAAACAAATTTCTCACCTGGCCGTGTTGACAAAGGGAGCCAGGCCAGGAACGACAGCCGTCTGTAGAAGACTGTCCAGTGTGTTCGCCGTACGCCCGACGATGATCCCGACGATGAGACACTGTGCGATGTCATTGCTGACCACAGATAAGATGACGAGGGAATAAGTACCCCAACACAGTAATGAGAATAACAATGACAATTGTAGCGCGCCTAACTTTACATATTGAAACACTAAGCTCCTCCATAACCCCGACAGACAATTAATCAATCCTTCAAGGCAATATTACAGCAGAGACCACCACCTAGCAAACGCACACCAAACAACACGTATATATATATATATATATGGCCGCTTTTGTTGTAACTGTATATATATATATATATATATATATATATATATATATATATATATATATATATATATATATATATATATATATATATATTAAAAGACGCAGCACGGCACACACACACACACACACACACACCACACACACACACACACACACACACACACACACACACACACACACACACACACACACACACACACACACACACACACACACACACACACAACACACACACACACACACACACACACACACACACACACACACACACACACACACACACACACACACACACACACACACACACCAGTAACAAAGTTACAAAAAAAGCGGCCATATATATATATATATTATATATATTATATATAATATATATATAATAATATATATATATATATGGCCGCTTTATTGTAACTTGTATATATATATATATATTAAATGCACACCACCACGGGCACACACACACACACACACACAACACACACACACACACACACACACACACACACACACACACACACACACACACACACACACACACACACACACACGTACGTGTAAACACGTCAGTGACGGAGATGGCAGAGCAGGAGGGGAAAAAACGTGAACAGTATCATAACAAGGGAGAAAAGAAATCATACTTCAGTCTGTCAGATTAATCCACCAGTTAAACAAGTGAGTGCTCTTAATCCGTTGGGAGTGTAGCCAGAGCACTCACTCTCGTTATCTGGAACTGCTTGTGGTCAGTTTCTGCGTGTTGTCCATACTACAGACTATTGAATCCATTAAGAGCCATGTTATAATTTAGACTAATCCGCCCTGCTATGACCACAAAATGCTATTCGCTGTACAGGATGATCGAATCAATCGTCTTTGCGAAATGGTATCATGATCACACTTCTACATCCTGTGTGTTGGGGGGAGGAGGGGGGGGGGGCATGCATGTGTTCAGTACATGTCTGTGTGTAAAAACAAAACAAATTAATCTGTAGTTGTCGATGTCAGCGTTGACGGCGTTGCTGCTGATGGTGGTAATGACTGAGGTAGTGGCTTTGGTGGCAAGCTGGATCTAAAATGACCTGCACAGCCTCTCCCCGTCACTGCTTTCAAACTGCCCTAACTAACTTAATTCGCACACCGCCTGGGTCACAAAAGCTCGATCTAATGGCATTTTATACTGACACAGGGTAGCCTGGGTCACAAAAGCTCGATCTAATGGCATTTTATACTGACACAGGGTAGCCTGGGTCACAAAAGCTCGATGTAATGGCATTTTATACTGACACAGTGTAGCCTGGGTCACAAAAGCTCGATATAATGGCATTTTATACTGACACAGGATAGCCTTGGTCACAAACGCTCGATGTAATGCAGGCTATACTGACACAGGGTAGTCGGCGGAGTCGGTGCTCAGTCCTTTCGTGACCTGGCTTTGGTCAAGGACAGGACAATTCAGTTTCTTCGAATTGTAGTTGTACCACCCGGAATGGCGCTTATTGCGTCTGGAACTGCTGTCGCGGGTCGAATCTGTGAGGACCGTCATCATCATCATCATCATCATCATCATCATCATCATCATCGTCGTTGTCGTCGCCATCATCGTCATCATCGTCATGGGCATTAAGTGCTCCTAAGCTGAAATAGCCCTAAGTGCTTTCAAAGTCTTTGCACATGTATGTGCACAATTATATTTCCACGATAAAGATTCAACTGCGCGCGCGCGCGCGCGTGCACACACACACACACACACACACACACACACACACACACACACACACACACACACACACACACACAAGATACAATGTATTACCTCAGAGAAATAAGACTATAACTAGTCCTAGCTGCTTGCAGTCCTACCATCAACACGAGAGCCTATAACTATTCCTAGCTTCTTGCAGTCCGACCCTCAACACGACAGCCTATAACTAGTCCTAGCTGCTTGCAGTCCTACCATCAACACGACAGCCTATAACTAGTCCTAGCTGCTTGCAGTCCGACCCTCAACACGACAGCCTATAACTAGTCCTGCTTGCGGTTCCTACCCTCAACACGACAGCCTATAACTATTCCTAGCTGCTTGCAGTCCTACCCTCAACACGACAGCTGTAAATAGTCCTGTTTGCAGTCCTGCCATCACCACGACAGCCTATAACTAGTCCTAGCTGCTTGAAGTTCTACGATCAACACGACACCTTATAACTAGTCCCAGCTGCTTGCAGTCCTACCATCAACACGACAGCCTGTAAACAGTCCTGTTTGTAGTCCGACCCTCAACACAACAGCCTATAACTAGTCCTAGTTAATCTTGCAGTCCTACCCTCAACACAACAGCCTATAACTAGTCCTAGCTGCTTGCTGTTCAACCCTCAACACGACAGCCTCTAACTAATCTAGTTTCTTGCAGTCCTACCTTCACCACGACAGCCTATAGCTAGTCCTAGCTGCTTGCAGTCTTACCCTCAACACTGCAACCTGTAAATAGCCCTGCTTGCAGTTCTACTACCAACACGACAGTCTATAACTAGTCCTAGCTGCTTGCTGTCCTGCCCTCAACACGACAGCCGATAACCTTTCCTAGCTGCTTGCAGTCCTACCCTCAACACGACAGCCTATAACTAATACTAGCTGCTTGCAGTCCTACCTTCAACAATGCAGCCTGTAAATAGCCCTGCTTCCAGTTCTACTATCAACATGACAGTCTGTAACTAGTCCTAGCTGCTTGCTGTCCTACCCTCAACACGACAACCTATAAACAGTCCCAACTGCTTGCAGTCCTACCCTCAACACGACATCTTATAACTAGTCCTAGCTGCTTACCGTCCTACCCTCAACACGACAGCCTATAACTAGTCCTAGACGCTTACAGTCCTACCCTCAACACGACAGCCTATAACTAGTCTAAGCTGCTTGCAGTCCTACCCTCAACACGACAGCCTATAACTTGTCCTAGCTGCTTGCAGTCCTACCATCAACACGACAGCCTATAACTATAAGTCCTAGTTGTTTTGCTGTCCTACCCTCAACACGACAGTCCATAACTAGTCCTAGCTGCTTGCAGATCTACCCTCAACCATAAGGGTAGCTACATGGAGTCCTACCCTCAGCACTGCAGGCTATAAATAGCCCTGTTTGCAGTCCTACCCTCAACACGACAGCCTATAACTAGTCCTAGCTGCTTGCAGTCCTACCCTCAACTATAAGGGTAGCTGCTTGCAGTCCTACCCTCAACACTGCAGCCTATAAAGAGCCATGCTTGCAGTCCTACCATCAACACGACAGCCTAGCTATAACTAGTCCTAGCTGCTTGCAGTCCTACCCTCAACACAGGGGTAAGCGTCGCGCCAGGGCTGGGGGACCCGGTCCCTGTCTTTCACATCACAGGGCAGTCCTGGCAACAGGACCGGCATCACCTTGTCCATGTCCCGCGAAGAAAGCTGTTCTGCCGGAGAAAGCTGTCCTACCACAGGAAACTCTTCTGCCGGCGAAAGCTGTCCTACCACAGGAAACTCTTCTGCCGAAGAAAGCTGTTCTGCCGAAGAAGAAAGCTGTTCCTCCGAAGAAGAAAGCTGTTCTGCCGAATTCTGCTCGGAGCTCTGCCCCATACAGAGCGTGAACAGCAGCATAGGAAGAATGGCGTTCCACATTCTGGAAATGTTTCTTCCAAAAAATAAAATGTAAGAAAATGATTAGCGGAAGAAGAAGAAGAAGAAGAATGAGGAGGAGGTGAAGAAAGAGAAGAAGACGTTTAACCTATAATATTAATTAAACTATTTATAAAGCGCAAAATCATGTCCATGTGAAATATTCTAAGTGCATACATTTGCACACACACACACACACACACACACACACACACACACACACACACACACACA
>JABMCL010000173.1:547500-550000 GCA_018857735.1 Alviniconcha marisindica
ATTTGGATATTTTGAGATGTGTATAATTTTGAAAACAAGAGCCCCTGTTGATTATTTTTGGTATCCTAGGGCTGATCGACAGCTGCGACTTAAGACTAGTTCCGTGGGAGAGGGTCAGATATGACAGTTTTTCACTCTATACATCGTCCTGGTTGTTAAAAATCGGCATGTGCATTAGTATGAATTAAGTCATGTTAGGTATTTCAACGACAGAATGCAATAGTAATTCACTGTCTAGTGTATGAAACACAAAGGCCCAAAACTGTTCAACGTGCAAGCAAACTAGTGAACAAGCAAACAAGTTAGTTCTTGGATTTTAAGGTCCCGTCTACCGCATATAGAACACCTCAGAACGAACAAACAACAATAATGACAAGCAAAAGGTAGATGCTTTAAACCTCTCTCTGTCTCTCTCTGTCTCTGTCTCTCTCTCTCTCTCTCTCTCTCTCTCTCTCCTCTCTCTCTCTCTTCTCTCTCTCTCTCTCTCTCTCTCTCTCTCTGTCTCTCTCTCTCTCTCTCTCTCTCTCTCTCTCTCTCTCTCTGTCCTCTCTCTCTCTCTCTCTCTGTTAGTTATCTGCCTTTTTACCCCCCCCCCCCCCCGCACCCCCCCCCCGCACCCCCCCCCCCCCCGCACCCCCCCCCACCCGCACCCCCCCCCCCCCCCCATCGTTTTTGCTTTCTTGTTGTTTTTTGTTGATACCTTTGACTTTGACAATAATTTGAAACTCAACCATGCCATCGTAAATGCGTATGTGACTGTATTTTCATTTATAGGTAACACTTAAATAAGCATATTACTTTTGTGTTTCGTTTACCTGTTGTTTGTTGAGTTTATGATTACGATGTCCGAATAAACTTTGTTTAAACCAATAATGACATCAATAGTCTAAAACAAAGTACTACTACGTACATTCAAATAACTATATTACCATACACGAAACTAGTCAGCTCCATCTCTACAAAGCCTTGTCACCTGACACGCACAGAATACAGGGTAGCTGTCGATATAATCCGCCGAACTAGAATATTCTACTCCCCACCAACCCTCACCTGCAATGACTACCACAGCCAGAGCAACGGGCGTCGTGTTGCCGTAGAGGACGAAGTCAGGTCTGAGGACGGCGTGTGTCTGGCAGCCCACCTCCTCGTCGAAGACGCTGGCGTAGATGACAGCCGTCCCATAGAAGATGGACGCCAGCCAGGAGACGGCTATAACGCCCAGCGTCTTCTCCGGGGTCACCGTCCTCCGATGTAGGAAGGGTGCGGCAACGAAGAGCAGCTTGTCCACCGCTATGCAGATCATGGTGATCATGGAGGAGCTGAGGCAGAGGTAGAGGACGGCGTCCTTCAGCAGACACACCTCTTCGTGGTCGTCGAAGATCGCCCCGGTGACGGACAGCACCCAGACGGCGTCCAGCAGCAGGTAGACCCCGGCCAGCATGTCGGCCAGGGCGAGGGAAACGACGTACATGCTGGCTTGGACCTGCAGGGCCGACGTCCTCACCACAGCCGCCAGCGTCAGGCTGTTGCCCGCCACGATGAACACGGCCAGAGCCACATCCAGCGCGAACCATAGCGGGGCGTTGTCTGTGTGGTGCAGCACTCTGCTGCTGCGGTTAATACTGCTGCTACTGATGATGCTGCTGGAGAGCTCCCGGATGCGGGGGGTCGGGTCTGACGAGGTCAAAACGGACAGGTCTGGAGAAGTTTGAAGCAGATCCGCGGATGTCTTAACGACGCTCGACGTTTCTGACTCGTAGAGTAGGTCTCCTGATGATGTCATGCTGACAGATCCGTTCGAGAAGGACAGGACTGATGACGTTTATGTTGAAATGTCGGTCGTGAACGACAGGTCTGATGACGTCATGTCGGAAGACTTCTGCTTGTTAGGCCGGCGTAATGACGTATTTGCCAAATTGTTCTTGAAAAGGATGACGGCATTACGAAAATTTTGACGATGTGGAAGCGTGTCTGTTGATGTCATATGCTGGTCAAAGCTGGCGTTTTCGAGACAGGTCTTTTAAATATCTGGCGGCTGCTAGGGCTGGTGTTTTGCTAATGAAATACTCTGCTGACGTCATGCACGTTCGTCTTTGACATAGCAACACTGCTACACACACGGCAATGATCCAAACTGGAAACTGCGGTGTCTGTCAAGCTTGAACAGTCGCTGCTAAAATCAGTCTAATACCCCACGTCGATGTGGAGAGAAAACTGAATGGCAGTAGTCAGGCTAATGCGGTTTCAGATCGAATCGAGAGGCCGTGAAAGTTTAGACCGTGAAATATGAATCCACTGCTCTATGCTCAATGTGAAGCTGAACTCGCTCTACCAGAAATGTTGACAGCTTTCTAAAACCCTTTCAAAATCAGTTTCTATAATCTGCGTTGCACGCTGTGGTCAGAAAGGTCACGCACTTGCAATGGCACTCTCTCTAATAACAGGGATTCATTCTCCCTGAATCTGGTGTCTCGATAGTTCCTGCTGTCGCGATAACCGA